>JAJOZX010003628.1:0-487552 GCA_023014485.1 Bathynomus jamesi | reverse complement strand
TGAATCGCAGAAGATATCGCAAGGTTTCCAACAGTTTCAACAGCAAATCCGACCAAGCTCCTCAGAACTAGATCAACGTCGGGAGAGTCAAAGAGCGAAACCAAATCTGGGGCTAGTGGCTCCTTGAGACAGCGCGTCCCTAGTTTTGGAACTAAACGAAACCGAGGCTCTCCAACTCCCGCAAAGAGATTTTCGAGGAACCCTATCGAACCTTCGGAAAGCTTAAAAGAAGCTTTAGGGGCACTTTCAATAGGCCTTTCAGATTCGGATCGAAGTTAAAGACCAGAAGACAAAACGAACCAAAAACTGAAACTGAAACCGAAACCTTGGAATCGAGTTAAGAGAAAGCGTAAATAAGGTTAAATGATGCCTTTATTAAGAGGATCTCAGTTATACAAACAATTGGGGAACATATTTGGTTCAACAAGTTTCGGAATTATTAAGTTTTTATAAGAAAAACATTATGATTTTTCAGTAATAAAAAAAAATATATATATATACACACACGACTACATCATATATATATATATATATATATATATATATATATATATATATATATAATAATATATATATATTCGTAGTTAGGTTTCTAGTAATTATTGTTATATATATATGTATATTATAGAGTTCAGAATCGACGGATTAGTGATTATAATGAAAAGGGTACACTTTAAAATTCAACATCGTCTAAACTCTAAATAGATACTAAAGACCAAGTTGAGGAACCAAAATTATAAATACTTATTTAAATTAATAAACAATAATATTATTGAAAGTTGAAATATTAAAGCAAATAGCGCTTTTGGAGACCTCTTCCGTATAAATTCAATTCTGAGCAATTGTTTGAAAATTTGCTAGCGAATACTTGAAATTATTTAATGTAAATTCATCCTCCTTCGCTGACCGCCAATCCGTCATGAGATAATTCGTCTAATGGCGCGATCATCATTATTTTTTCGTTGAATTATTTTAATGTTTTTCTCTCTTTTCTTCTTCAAAAACTTCTTCTTTAATATTGCAATTGAAGTCCTACTTTCCCCAAACGAGACTTTCACTCCGCACTCAAATCCGATCGTCGGTAAAATGCTTTCACAAACATTTTTCATTTTGCAAGTCACAAAATTGTGATCTAATAGAGATGACCTTGCGAGAAGCCACGCATGTCCGGAGAAGGAGGAGGAGGAGGAGGAGGAGGAGAAGAAATAGAAGAAGAAAGTGGCTCCTTCCTTTTATGCAAACATCCAGTCGAACGAAAAAAAAAAAATGGATGCCTTTATTCGGATTAAACTTTGTGGAATGGTTTTTTTCTTTCTTTCTACACACACACACACACACACACACATTATCTCTCCTTATAAAAGTGTTTCAAATATAAGATATTTCTTACTGCGGAAAAATATTCACGAAAAACCCGCAACCTTTTGAATTACAGAAAAAGTGGAAACTTCAATTTTCTATAAATTCTAAACTATAAAAGTTATATTAAAAATGTAGACAGTAAAATATTGTTTGTATATTCTGTGACAAATGTTAGATAGAATTTATGTATGAAATTCAAACCGGTTGTTTGCCATAATTCTATTTTATATTCTTTAGAATAAAGTGATATTATATATATATATATATATATATATATATATATATATATATATATATATATTCTATGTATTAGTTATTTATAAGAACTAAAAAGGTGTTGAAGAATTGTGTACATAGAACAGTGTTTTTTCATAAAATAAAAACGATATAAATTTTCTTACTGAGTTTCTGTATCTTGCACACACACACACACACACACACACACAAATCACACACACGGAAAAAGATAGGTGTGAAGATTACGACATTGCAAACAAGGTTTAAAATGACGTTAGAAAGGGATTTGAATGCGGAAGGTGACATAATTCACGAATGCCTTGCAATTCACCAAATCATTCTGTTTTTTTTATCATTTCAATAAATCATTTTAATAAATGATAAATAAATGACAAAGAAATAATCTAAAATTACAAATATCAGAATCAACCTAACTTGGTATAGAAAGAATAAAGTTGAACCTATATGAAGAAGCTACTTAAGCCGCGCGCGAGGTTTAACTCATCATCTTGAATCTAACAGCCAGCTAACCTTTCACCAAACGGACTCGTATATACTCGTAGCCTCGAAAGTATCGTTCACTCTCGCATACAAAATATATTAACAAAATCTGGTTTCGTAATGGATTGAGGCGAGAAGGCAGAAACAGGTTACACGCGAAAGACAATTTAGGTAGTGAAGAAGAGAAAAGTCAGACTAAAGCGCGAACACCCATTCACACACGCACCATAGTGGACCAGGTCCCCGCTACCTAATCCCCACATGGCTAATTTTCACGTGTAAGCGGCCCTCCATACGCCATGCGTATAGACACTCGAAGGATTTGTTAATAATGATAATTGGGCTTGTATGAATCTCCTTCGTAACGGTAAAGGTTACGCGACAGAGGGGACCTACACCTTCACGTGGAATCCCAACAGCGGGTCGCTACATCATCTGGACGCAGTGGATGATTAACTAATTAACAGACCCAATGTCGCTAATCAAACGGGAAGCAGTGTTACGATGTGGCCACAAAGGCAGCCCTTTCCTGTACCGCATGCGCAATTCTCCTTATAATCCCACAACTTAGATTCTACTCTAGCCTCTAACCTTATAAAGAGTATTGAGAACAAAAGAAATAATAATGTTATAATAATAATGTTTCAGACCAACAAAGACCCTAGGATCCACTCATGGCTGGTCTACCTAACTGTATGTCCTCCGTGGTGGTGGAGGGGACCTACAATTTTACGTGGGTTCCGAACACAAGAACATAAGAAACTTATTTAAAAACTGCGGGTAAATTGGCAACGACCAATTTTTACGAAACTAAATAATTATCAATTTAAAATAATTAATTATCGGTTTAAAACTAAAGATAGAATCTCTCGGTCCAGAGGAGCAAGTCATAATAGACTACTATCCACAAATATGTTACATTATATATCTATTTATAACGGACATGCAAATATATCAGATCCAAAGAATCCGGTCAATTTCTTTACGGTATCCATCAAGTCACGGTCCATATCGATTGCGGACCAAGTCAAAATTTACAACCATATACATTATCAATTTAAAAATAATTAATTATCGATTTAAAAATAAAGATAGAATCTCTCGATCCAGAGGATCAAGTCATAATAGACTACTATCTACAAATATGTTACACTCTATATCTATTATATAACGGACATGCAAATATATCAGATCCAAAGAATCCAGTCAATTTCATTATGGTATCCATTAAGTCACGGTTCATATCGATTGCGGACCAAGTCAAATTTACAACCATATACATTACAATATATACACTTACGAGGAAAAGTGTAGGTGTGGCTGTAAGGGACTGTACAGTAATGTAGAAATGTGTGTGCACCCATTATGGGTCTCCCATTTAAAGGTGTTTGTGGGGCAAGTGAAGATCATGAGTTTTTCAATACCTCACAGTACTATGGGGGGCACCGCTCGGCAGAGGAATCTCTTTAAATGGTGTGTGTAAGGACAGAGAGTATCCCCTAACCCAAGACGCTGCCTCCCTATATCCCACAACACTTGTGTTGAGCTGTGGGATCTATCCCCAGAAAGCCTTAATTTTACTACCTTAAACTATACCCTTTCTATCAACATATGCGTCTAATCGATTTTTAAACATGTTTATAGACGTGCTACTAATTACTTCTACGGCAAACTATTCCAGCTATTTACTATTCTATGCGTAAAAAGTTTTTCGCAACTGCTGTCTCGAACCTTCTACTTGTCAACTTACACCCGTTATTTCTAGTCCTATTATATTGAGATATTTCGAAAAAGCTATCTCTATCTACGTTATCGAACCCATTCATAATTTTGAAAACCTGGATTAGATCACCCTTAACCTCCTGGTCTCGAGTGTTGTCAATTTTAACTCCTTAAGCCTATCCTCGTACGACTTTGACCTAAGAGACGGAATCATCTTAGTTGCTCGTCTTTGAACTCTTTCGATTTTGTCTATATCTTTGCGCATATGCGGATTCCAAAATTGGACCGCGTACTCCAAATGGGGTCTAACTAATGATTATTAAAGAGGAACTATAATATCGCGCGATTTGTACTCAAAATTTCGAGCTATAAAACCTAACACTTTGTTCGCCTTATTGATCGCCGCTGTACTTTGTTTCGCTACTTTTAAATCACCAGTGACTATAACTCCTAAATCTTTTTCCTGCCTACGCTTGTTAAATCTTTCCCTGACATACTATACGCAAAATTACCGTTACGCGAACCTATATGCAGAATTTTGCACTTATCCACGTTAAATCTCATTTGCCATGTGACTGACCAATCAACGATTTTATTCAGATCTTCATGAATTTTACCTCTATCTTCGTCATTAATCGCCCTACCACCCAGCTTCGTGTCATCCGCAAACTTTGAAACTGTACTGACTAGGCCGACATCTAAATCGTTAATATATATAAGAAAAAGCAAGGGGCCCAATACAGAACCTGAGGAACGCCACTCGCTACATTAGCCCAACACGACTCCGCTCCATCAACGACCACCCTCTGTTTCCTGCCTCGCAACCATTCTTCTAGCCAATTTATTACTACACCCCTGATTCCATGAGCCTTAGTTTTTTCAATCAGTCTTTTGTGCGGCACGGTGTCAAACGCTTTTTGAAAATCTAAATACACTACATCAACCGCCCGATGTCTATCGTAAACGTTAACCACGCTTTGGAAAAATTCTAAAAGATTAGTTAAGCAAGATTTGTTTCGCCTAAAACCGTGCTGCGTATTTCTGACCAGATTATGCACTTCTAAGTGTTCGACTATACGATCCCTAATTATTGATTCCAGTAGTTACCTACAACAGACGTTAAATTGATTGGCCTATAATTTCCCCGAACCTTTATCGCCTTTCTTAAAGATAGGTGTTACGTTTGCTAACTTGAAATATCTGGTACGCACCCCTCAGAAATAGACGCATTAAAAATCTTTGTTAGCGGCACAACAATGCTATCTTTTAATTCTTTTAGTTGTATGGGATATATGGAATCCGGACCCGGTGATTTACGCGTTTTCATTTTATCAATATAGCGCATTACTTCCCCTTCACTAACGACAATATTATCCAAAATATTACCATTATCAAAAGGTATTATGTCTATGACCGTAGGGATATTCGTTACATCTTCTATAGTAAAAACTGACGTAAAAAATTCGTTAGCAAGGTAGCCATTTCCTTGTTTTCAGAGACTAGATCTCCATTTCCATTTTTTAATGGACCCAAGACACTTTTACTGGATTTCTATTATTGACGTATTGAAAGAATCGCTTGGGATTTTCTTTACCGTCACGAGCTATGGAGATTTCAAATTCGCGTTTTGACTTTTTTATTACACTTTTAGCTTCACGCCTTAGAGATATGTAGTTGTTTCGTAACAACAGATTATCTTTATCGGACTTGTATAGCCTATAAGCCCTCTCTCTACTCTTTATAATGTCTCCTACTCTAGAAGTAAACCACAAGGGCTTGTTGTTTACTTTCGCACGCTTAATTTTGTACGGTACACATTCCTCATTTATAGTCCTAAATACCTTTACGAACGATTCCCACATTAGTTTTGCGTTGGAGTTCCCCATTACGTTTTCCCAATGGACGTGTGAAAATTTATTTCGAAATTTACTAAAGTCTGCGTGCTGGAAGCTAGGAATTTTAGTAGAGTTGATACGTTTGATAAGATCTTTACATACTTGCCAACATTTTGCAAAGCAAAAGCAGTAGGATCTTTGCTATTGGAAGATATCGTCATTCTAACATTATAATATTAATACAAATATTCTAATCTGGCTGTCTGCGGAAGCCGTTTATCCGCATTAGCTGATAATATTTCGTCCATAACCCTAATGTGTCACCCGAAAAAAAGGGTTTATAAAAAGTTATATTACGATAACTTTCTGATGAAGAAAATGTGATTTTAATTCAAAATTTCCATTCCGTTAAATCAGTTACTGAGTACAGGGTGATCAAAAAGTCGATGTGCACCTATATTACTCTGAGAGACAAAAGTGCATACATACAAGAAGTTAGATTTTAATAAAAAATTATACGATATCGTGCAATTTGTGTTACTGTAAATTGCACGATATCGTATAATTTTTTATTAAAATATCTAACTTCTTGTATGTATGCACTTTTGTCTCTCAGAGTAATATAGGTGCACATCGACTTTTTGATCACCCTGTATAACACATTTTTAACTACTCTTTCGCAACATCTAAGGTCATATGATGGAGGGGACCTACGGCTTTACGTGGGATCTGAACCATCTAAGGGTCGATACACCATCTGGAAACGGAGGACGGTCTACCATCAAACTACCACCCAGACCCGATGGCGCTCAACTTCGTTGATCGACGGGAAGCAGTATTAAGACATTAACTACGACGTAGCCAAAACAAAAATAATGCAGAAAGTTTGAAGCTTCATTGTAGCTAATATGCATGTGGCGACATCCTCGGAAGTTGCGTAACGTCAACACCGTCACTGTTTCTTAGAAACATTAACATATATATATATATATATATTATATATATATATATATATATATATATATATATATATATATATATACAGTACAGGGTGTCCCATACGTCTTACACGGTTAATGAAACGTTATTGACACTATCATGTGTTTGGAAAAAACATTACTTTAATTAATTAGTAATTATTTAATTGAATATGTGACTCTACGAGTAGTCATAGGCCTACTCTCTTGTATGAATATGTCGTATCAATAGTACGATACAGGGTAAGAAAAATTACTGAAATACTGCACGCGTGTCCATAATATCTCGGTGATAAATTAAGCCAACCATTAAACAGACTAACTCATTTTAATCGGTATCTAATTAAGGCTGCATTCGTTTTTCATAAAAAAAGGAACGTATTGCTTAGGTGCCATTCAAAAAACCACGTGGTCCTTAAAGGGGGGAAGGGTTCCTTATTTGACCACCAAGGGCCACAGGGGGAAGGGGGATCTTGACATTTAACCACGTGGCCAATACTAAGCATTAAAAATATCATGTTTATAATATATATTATATATATATATATATATATATATACAGGGTGTCCCAAGAGGAAATGTCAAGAATGCAACATTTCACTCTTTGGGTATTTCTAAGTAGAAAGTATTATATCGATATGGGTCTGATTCCCAACCGTTACCGAGATACAGGCCTCTACATTTGGGTAATTAAAACATAATAAAAAGGCGATCTTAGATACTGTTTAATGACACTTGTGGTTTACAAAAAGTACAAACGTACAATACACTATTGCACTTATTGCAGAATGGTTTCAAAGTGACCCCCTCCTTCTTCAATGCACGCGGCGAGCCTCCGATCTATCGAGTCTTGCCAAGGAAAACGCGGAAGTTCATTTCTGAGGTTTATGAACGCATCCTGTATACGTGCAACCAACTGCTCCCTAGTTTCGGGCTTACCCCGCTGATAAACGTTAATCTTCAAGAACCCCCAGACAAAAAAATCTAGGGGAGATAAGTCAGGCGAACGAGGGGGCCATACCACAGGTCCTCCACGTCCAATCCACCTTCCCGGAAACCGTAGAGGCCTGTATCTCGGTAACGGTTGGGAATCAGGCACATGTCGATATAATACTTTCTACTTAGAAATACCCAGAGTCAAATGGTGCATTCTTGACATTTCCTCCTGGGACACCCTATATATATATATATATATATATATATATTATATATATTAATATATATATATGATACACAGACCGTGCATGGAACAAGGAACTCTTCTGGGAAAATTAAATCTACTATAGTCCGAATAAGTAATGGTAAATGACAAACACTATAGTTTTTTCTTTTTCATGATGTTAGCCCGACGTGGACAACGGGTCACTCGCAAAGAAGCCCCAAAAATATAGCTTCCCTCACCAGCTATTTGCAAAGCAGATAGGATCCAGCTTTGGGACAGGATCTAGGGGTTACAGCTACACCTAGCCTACTATATCCAGAACCTCAATATAAGCAAAAGACTCGTGCAGTTGCGTCGGATTGAATACATCAAAGAAAAAACGGGTAATTATTGTATTTTAACCAAAAACCAAAACTTAAATCTCAACTGGCAAAAATTGAGCGTCCACTTTTCAAGGCACATAACATGTCCGTTTCATGTATCTGAGTTCAATCCCATCATGAGACGGACATGTAATGTGCCTTGAAAAGTGGACGCTCAATTTTGCCAGTTGAGGTTTAAGTTTTGGTTTTTGGCTAAAAATACAATAGTTACCCCTTTTTCTTTAATGTATTCAATCCGACGCGAATGCAACGAGTCTTTTGCTTATATTGAGGTTCTGGATATAGTAGGCTAGGTGTAGCTGTAACCCCTGGATCCTGTCCCAAAGCTGGATCCTATCTAAATGCAAAAAAACTTCACTTTTCTACGTGAAGGTCAAAATATGATAATAAAAACCCACTCTAATAGATAGTCTATTTCCACAACAGTTTCGATGCCACTGGCATCCTCTTCGGGTGGATACAGAAAAACGAATTCGTTTTCTGTATCCACCCGAAGAGGATGCCAGTGGGCATCGAAACTGTTGTGGAAATAAACTCTGTCTATTAGGGTGGGTTTTTATTATGGATCCTATCTGCTTTGCAGATAGCTGGTGAGGGAAGCTATATTTTTGGGGCCTCTTTGCGAATGACCCGGTGCCCACGTCGGGCTAACATCATGAAAAAGAAAAAACTATAGTGTTTGTCATTTACCATTACTTATTCGGACTATAGTGGATTAATTTTCCCAGAAGAGTTCCTTGTTCCATGCACGGTATGTGTGTATTATGAAAAAACCTCAGGGGACCATTCTGAGTTCAATCCCATATATATATATATATTTTTTTTTTTTTAATTTTTTTTTTTTTTCGTAAACTCCAGAAAATTCCAGAAGACTCGAATTTTTATAAAACACAAATTTGCCATACTTTTAATTTGATTATTTTTAATTTGCTTATTTTAATTTGCAGTTTAATTTACATAAGATTGAGAAGGGGTGGGGTGACATCAAAAGACCACGTGGTTTTGGAGGGTTGTTTAAGTCATTGGCCACAAATGACCACAAGGGAAGGGGACGGGTTTGAAAAACAACTGGAAAAAGGACCACATGGTTTTGAATGACCCCTTAAATGCATGCGTACATCCCACAGTCGTACATTGTTTGAAAAAAAAAAAGTTTCGCCAGCAAATTATGAAGTTCTCTAAAGTCCCGGTATATATATATCAAGGTTATCTATATAATGTAGGCATTTTACCCTCGCATTACACGCAATAAGCAAACAATTTCATACATAAACAATTCCAACGAGAATGTATGGAATTTTGTAGAAAACGTGAACAGACTTAATCTGTAAACTTTCTATATGTGTTTCTGCTACTTTTACAGATCTGCCGGGATCCTTCAAGAAACGTATTCTTCGTAAAGTTGCATTTTTTACCATTTGACCGACGCTTTTGGCAACGAAAGAACTGGGTATTTTTATCAAAGGAACACATTTTCCCACACTTAGAGCACTTTTTCATAAACAGTAGCAGTTTGTGACTCTGGCTAAATTTAACAGATTCCTCTGTAACTAGTTTAAGCTAGTTAAAACACACATTAATTATTTAAAGTGCTCTAACATGTTTGTTTTTCATTTCTCCAAAAAAAAGAGTTATTTTTTTAAGTCAGTGACCAAAACTACAGAGTATACCGATTTTCATTAAATTTCGCTGCTAGCCCCCAAACGAAAAAGACCCGTAAAATTAATTCTTAGGCCTAAAAATTGGTTTGTTATATAAATTCGATAGGACTTCTAAAATTTAAAAGTACACTCACGAGAAAACATCGCCGAAAAAATAATATATATGAAAAAAAATGCCATGGTCGAGAAATAATCTTAGGCCACACATTCACTTTTCCTATGATTGTTACTGAAAACCCTGCAGTGTATTTCGTGACCAATCAGTCCATTTCCACTAGGGTTACCATATTTGAACCTTCAAAAAAGAGGACACTCCGGAGAGGGGGATGTATCTGTATCAGTATCTACCAACTCACGTTGTATTAATGTATTATATATACTGTGTACTACATGTCGTCTACATTGAGTATCTATAAATAGGAACAAGTGTTATAGCTTCAAAAATCAATGTTATAATTATTCAAATTTCCCGGACTTGTCCGGGAAAAACCGGACGTTTGGTAACCCTAATTTCCACACACACAAAAAAAGGCGAGGTAGGGGGTAAAAACGCGACTAAAAGTGAAAACAGGGAAAATTAATGATCTCCATCTTTGACTCAATTACAATTTATTTTAAAATTTCCCTACAACCGATTCAACGAAATAAAGTAACAAATCTGCATTACCCTTCTGACCACGTTTCTTTTCATATGTAAACAAAGATAATTCATGGGCTATAACAATATACAGTAATGCTTTATTCCTCAATAAAAATCCCGAATGCTTTCTAGCCCCCATCCCATCATCAGAATTTAAGATTCTCCAAATAAATTCCTATATTTATCATCTAGACCAGCGCTGTCCAACTTGCGGCCCGCGGAATGGAATTTTGCCAAATTTCATTTTTGAATTTTCTTCCCTATTTTGTCATTTCTAGTAGGGAGAACAACATTCAGCGGGTTCCTAAGTCGTATTAACCAACAGTGTATGATTATTATAGGCAACATCTTGGTCGCGCTTTATAGAAGTTGGACAGCACTGATCTAGACTATTATCTCAACTCTTTATATAGAGAATTGCGAGTACTTTTTACAAAAGAGGATAGATTATATATTAGCATTTATATATTTCAGTATAAGAAATCAAACGTGACAAAGCACAGCTTTAGTAAAACACGGCACTACTCTGCAGAAACCAAAAATTTGCATTTTCTTTTCGCTTACAGCTGTTGTAAAGATAAAAGAAACAACGAAAGTTATGTGAAAACTTAAGTTATAATAGCATAGTAGAGCAAAAGAAAATTATTTAAACAGCTACTGTACATGTTAAGGGGCCATTCAAAAACCACGTGGTCCTTATAGAGGGGAAGGTGTTCCTTATTTGACCACCAAGGCCACATGGGGAAGGGGGGATATTGACGTTTAACCACGTGGCCAATACTAAACATTAAAATATCCTGTTTATCCTGTTTTATCCTGGTCCCAGAGGACCATATGGGAAGAAATATATATACGCTACACTGTATGCTCCAATTAATATGTACAGTATGTATCCAATATGTGTGCTCCAATAAAAAAAAATTTTGAACATTCAAAATTACATTTTTCAATAGCTCCCATTTTTTAGTCAAGATATTATTTTCAATTAAAGAAACAAACAATTAATACAGTAAATGCAAAAAACCACTTTTTTCTACGTGAAGGTCAAAATATGAAAATAAAAACCCACTCTAATAGACAGAGTTTATTTCCACGACAGTTTCGACGCCCACTGGCATCCTCCTCCAGTGGGCGTCGAAACTGTCGTGGAAATAAACTCTGTCTATTAGAGTGGGTTTTTATTTTCATAAATTAATACAGTTTATTGAGAAGATATGCCTTTTGATTGTTCATTTACCTCATTACCTCTCAATAATATAAGAAATCTTTCATTTTCATTTCAAATCTAATATGGCACCTTACATTTACATAAGATTAAGAAGAGGTGGGGCTGACATCAGAAGACCACGTGGTTTTGGAGGGGGGGGGGGGGGGGGGTTAAGTCATTCGCCACAAATGACCACAAGGTGGGGGGACGGGTTTGAAAACTACCCGAAAAAGGACCACGTGGTTTTTGAATGACCCCTAAAGAGTATAGGATATAATAAAAATTGATGAAATATACACTTGAACAAAACCATATACTAACCCCCTTAAATATTTTCTCCCCATTTTCGCGACAGTGAGCAATGAACCGAGCATAAATTTTAAATTTTGTTAAAATAGCTACATAAAGTTTATATATTTACAGTATAATGATTATATATTCATAATGCTAAAAAACCATAACAGTCTGTATACTGGTAATTATAATCCTACTTAGTTATGGGCTTTCTTTTCTTTTCTGGAGCAATCCAAGAATAAGCACCACAAATCAATTTAGGGTGCTTTTTCTTGGACTGGGGTCGAACGAGGGTGCTTATTATTGGATTGCTCTGGTATATCAAAGTTAGTTTTGTGTGTATATATATATATATATTATATATATATATATATATTATGCGGTAGCTATAACTAACACAATTTTTGGTAAAAATTGCTTAACCGGACATTCAGTTGACCTATTCCAAAATTCAATCTTATTTCAATATTTAATTTTAATTAATGTTGTTCTAATTTTTTTATTTCAATATCCTTCGTAAACATTAAATTTTTTTTTATATGTTAAAATCCTTTAATTGGATTGAGGTCGAACTGGGGTGCTTTTCCTTGGATTGGGGTCTAACTGGGGTGCTTTTCCTTGGATTGGGTACTAACTGGGGTGCTTTTCCTTGGATTGGAGACTAACTGGGGTGCTTTTCCTTGGATTGGGGACTAACTGGGGTGCTTTTCCTTGGATTGGGGTCTAACTGGGGTGCTTTTTCTTGGATTGGGGTCTAACTGGGGTGCTTTTTCTTGGATTGGGGATTTTGGGGTGCTTATTCTTGGATTGCTCCTCTTTTCTCTTTTAACGCTCATTCAGTTTTTGGCAACCGTGTCAGAAGAAATATGTTACACTATTCAAGTGATCAAACTGAGTAAAATAGAGGAGCAGACAAGATGTTCATAAATTGCATACATTAATTATAGGTATCATTAGGTTACTATAAATTTGAGCTCTTAAATCAATTGTTGATAAAGGTCAGAGGATAATTACATTACAAGAACTAACAAGAACTATCTCGGAACGACATCTCTGTCCTCGCCTAGTGTTGTTACCTTAACCTTTGATGCAAGAACCTAATTGTTGTACATACCACATCGTTTTGTTACGACACATATACGTGGTAAATTTCATTAATTTATATCGAGAGGTTCAAAAGTATGGCACGGATCTTCATTTGACTTTTGACCTCTATTTTATAACTTTGACATTTGATGTAAGGACCTGATTCTTGTTCGCGACACATCGTCTTGTGACGATACATATGTATAGAGTTTGATCAATTTATGTTGAGCAGTTCAAAAGTTATGTCACGAACCTCCATTTGACCTTTGACCTCTATTTGTGACTTTGAACTCTGATGTGAGAATCTGATTCTTGCTTACGAAACATCGTCTTATGACGATCAATATGTGTGTGTGTGTGTGTGTGTGTGTGTGTGTTTAAAAATTTCCTCAATTTATATTGAGCAGTTCAAAAATTATAGTGAGAACACGAGTGTGGAAAGTATGACGAATGGAATGGGCAGAAGGAGGGACAAAAGTAATTTAGTATGGTCCCTCCAAATTCATTTGTTCCGGAGACGAGGAAGAGGACAGAAAAACCTTCATTGAACAGACGTTTTTATACGCTAAATTTCTTATTTAGTATTAATATTATTTAATATTAGTTTATTTCATTCTTGATAAGGTAAATAAATAAAGAAATAATAAACTGACCACCTAATATCATAATAATTAATATATTACAAATCTTAGTGTAACACTTTGGTAAATCTCTAGGAGTGCTCCATTTTTCAATATTAAACATACACTCATAAAACATATACCATTTGAAAGCTCACATTTTCTGAGTCTAAAAATGTAGTAATCCAAAAGTATCAATAGCAAATAAAAAGTAACTAGGTTTAAATATAAAACCCTATACCGATCAATTTGTGATAATGTAATAACATATTCATGTTAGGTTAGGTTAGGTTAGGTTAGCGTAACAATTACCAAAAATATCATCTTACAACACAGACTGAAGATTTATAACTTAGCCAACCTTTATAATGTAGTTAATGACGTCACGCGTCAAACAATTAATTAAATCTAGTTACTTTTTATTTGCTATTGATACTTTTGGATTACTACATTTTAGACTCAGAAAAATGTGAGCTTTCAAATGGTATATGTTTTACGAGTGTATGTTTAATGTTGAAAAATGGAGCACTCCTGGAGATTATCCAACATTTTAATTGATGGATAAAAAAGTTAGAATTTCATAGGGACAAAGACCTACTTAAAATATAATGTACATTCAGATGAAGCAACATTAGATAAAACAAATTTTAGGTTATGACCCTTAAATAGACATTTAATGAGCTTAAAAACTTTAAACTTATGACAATTCGTAAATTTTATTTGGAAAGGTTAATGTAACAAGAATTTAAAGAAAAAATTTCGGTTTTGCACCGGTTTATATTGACTTTCATTGTGATGTAACAAAGTTATATATATATATATATATATATATATATATATATACACACACGTGTGTGTGTGTGTGTGTGTGTACTATCGGTCCACAATGAGGAAAAAGTTGTATCTAGAAAGTTGCGAACAGCGACGACAGAGTAAAGTGATTGCATTCATTATGTGAATTCCAACAGTTCCAAAAATAGTTTGGTCTAGTCACGGTACGATCTTAAAAAAAATGGACCAATTATGAAGTCACGCGACACCATACCTTAACTTTTGGTGAATCCTCTTCATTTTGTGTTTTAGCGCTGGATAGGCCGTGGTGGACCGACAGTATGGATATTTATCTATGCAGATATGCAAAAAACACTCACGCTTCGTAACAAAGTCAGGGATCTGGCGGAGCTTCGTCAAGAATGAGGGAGGTTACTGGATCCGTTTCAAAAGAGCATCTTGCCAATACTGTAATGGAGTTCGACCGTCGAATACGCATCGTAGCGACGAAAATGGTCATCATATGGGAGTATTCTAAACTTAGACAGTTGGAAATAAAAACCTCCATATATATATATATATATAATATATATATATATATAACAGGGCGTCCCAAAAAAATGTATACACACTTTAAATACTTATAAAGGCAGTGTTATTAAAATACATTTCATTTCAAAATGTAATAGAATCTACAGACATTATTAATTGTTTTGTCAACGCCTGTTTTCAAACTGACGTCCGTTCTGGTCCAGGCACTGCTGATAACGCGAAGCAATGGAATCGCAAACATCACGAAACATTTCGTTTGGTATTTGTGTGCATTCTCGTTCAATGGCTGCTCTCAATTCAGCGACTGTTGCAGGTTTTATAGCGTAGACTTTGTCTTTTAAGTATCCCCATAAAAAAAAGTCTAGTGGTGTGAGGTCTGGTGAACGCGGAGGGTATTCTACGAAACCCCTTCGTCCAATCCACATCCACATCGTGCCAAGTACCACTCGCAATACTCCACTCTTCGGTCCGGATCATCTTCATTAATAGCATGGACTAATCTTGGAATGTAACTTTTCCATGACAGCGCTTCAAAATGCGTTGGACAGACGATTCTGAAATTCCTACCTCACGACTCGCTTGCCGCACAGATTTCTTGGACTTTGGTGATACGTTTCCAGTACTCTTTCTTGCTTGTGGGGCTTGTCGATGTCCGTGGTCTTCCGGAACGCTTCTGTGGACATTCTGAACAGTTCCATCGGCTTCAAACTTATCTCTAATTCGAGTGATGGTAAGTCGCGTTGGTGGATCTGTTTGAAACTCCCTCCTAAACTGTCTTTGCACTTCAACTGCGTTTTCACACTTCCAGTAGCATTTTAGAATGAATTTCCTTTGTTCAAAGCTTAGTCTGACTGCCATTATTAATTCTAATGGGTTTAACTTGGAAAGAAAGAAACACAATTGAGCTATCAGCTGTTAAAGTGTGTATACATTATTTTGGGACGCCCTGTGTATATATTATATATAGGGTTGCTAGATTTTTTGGCGGACAGATAGGGACAATAAAAATCTCAGCTGAACTCAGAATGCACGGTCTGTGTGTATCTCACACACACACACACACACACACACATATATATATATACAGGGTGTTTGAAAACTTTCTGTACAAATTGTAATGGGGGATAGGCAACACCAAGACAAACCCTTTCGTCTATAAGTGTATGTCCGCTGACGTCACCATTCGGCGCGAGAGGGCGCCGCTGCAATTGGCTAAAAGGTGAAGTGGGCTAGACTAGCGCTTGCCGCGGGCATTCCTAAATCGGACGTAGTACGCGTAACATGTTTATTTAAAGAAGGTGCTGAAAGTTGCGACCGGTAGCATCAATGCATGCCCGACAGCGTCGAAGCATTGACCGACGTACACGTCGAAAGATTCCCGGCATTTCGGGAACAGTTCCAGCGGCGACAGCGATTCTTACTACGAGGTCTTCTTCTGAGTAAATGGGAGTCTCGTACACGAGGTTCTTCATGTGTCCCCACAGGAAGAAATCGAGGCATGTTAAATCGGGCGATCTCGGTGGCCAGGCTACGGGCCCACCCCGGCCTATCCATCGTCCCCAAAAGTGGCGTTCAGATAATCCCGCACATCGATGCGGAGTGTGCTGGGGCCCGTCGTGTTGAAACCACATTCGTCTACGAATAGCCACGGGAACATCTTCCAGCAGTTCCGGCAACGTTTCTTCAAGAAATATCTGATAAACCCGCCCGTCGAGTCGGGCAGGCAGCAGGTACGGCCCAATCAACTGCCATGTACGATACCAGCCCAAACATTGACGGCGAAACCGTTCTTGATGAGCATGCATCCGTGTAGCATGTGGATTTGCGTGCACCCACACGTGAGAATTGTACATGTTAAACACACCCTCACGTGTGAAACAGGCCTCATCTGAGAACAGCACATAAGCCGGAAAATTAGGCTGCACCGCTGTCTGCTGCAGAAACCAGCGTGCGAATTCCACACGAAGATGGTAATCCCGAGGTTGTAATGCCTGGACTCTCTGACGATGAAACGGATGTAACTGCTGCTCGTGCAACACTCTCCAGACCAGGTCGTGGTTCACACCGAGGATACGTGCAACACCTCGCGTGCTTGCGCTTGGATTGTCCTCAAATCGCCGTAGGATTCTTTTCCATGTCAGGAGTGCGCACGTTTCTCTCCCGACCAGTGTCATGCATGTTTGCATGGAATGTTCCAGTTTCTCGCAGTCGCCGATGCAAATGCGCAAACGTTTGGTGGTTTGGCACACGTCTGTTTGGGAAGCGCTGTCGGTACAACCTCACAGCAGCTCTTCCGTTTCCATTGGCAGCCCCATACACCATATGCATGTCAGCCATCTCAGCAGTCGTGAAGCGCTCCAGTTACGCGTACTACGTCCGATTTAAGAATGCCCGCAACAAGCGCGAGTCTAGCCCACTTCACCTTTTAGCCAATTGCAGCGGCGCCCTCTCGCGCCGAATGGTGACGTCAGCGGACATACACTTATAGACGAAAAGGGTTGTCTTGGTGTTGCCTATCCCCATTACAATTTGTACAGAAAGTTTTCAAACACCCTGTATATATATATATATATATATATATAATATATATATATAATATATATATATATATTATATATACACGGGTGTTTGAAAACTTTCTGTACAAATTGTAATGGGGGATAGGCAACACCAAGACAAACCCTTTTCGTCTATAAGTGTATGTCCGCTGACGTCACCATTCGGCGCGAGAGGGCGCCGCTGCAATTGGCTAAAAGGTGAAGTGGGCTAGACTCGCGCTTGCCGCGGGCATTCTTAAATCGGACGTAGTACGCGTAACATGGAGCGCTTCACGACTACTGAGATGGCTGACATGCATATGGTGTATGGGGCTGCCAATGGAAACGGAAGAGCTGCTGTGAGGTTGTACCGACAGCGCTTCCCAAACAGACGTGTGCCAAACCACCAAACGTTTGCGCATTTGCATCGGCGACTGCGAGAAACTGGAACATTCCATGCAAACATGCATGACACTGGTCGGGAGAGAAACGTGCGCACTCCTGACATGGAAGAAGAAATCCTACGGCGATTTGAGGACAATCCAAGCGCAAGCACGCGAGGTGTTGCACGTATCCTCGGTGTGAACCACGACCTGGTCTGGAGAGTGTTGCACGAGCAGCAGTTACATCCGTTTCATCGTCAGAGAGTCCAGGCATTACAACCTCGGGATTACCCTCTTCGTGTGGAATTCGCACGCTGGTTTCTGCAGCAGACAGCGGTGCAGCCTAATTTTCCGGCTTATGTGCTGTTCTCAGATGAGGCCTGTTTCACACGTGAGGGTGTGTTTAACATGTACAATTCTCACGTGTGGGTGCACGCAAATCCACATGCTACACGGATGCATGCTCATCAAGAACGGTTCGCCGTCAATGTTTGGGCTGGTATCGTACATGGCAAGTTGATTGGGCCGTACCTGCTGCCTGCCCGACTCGACGGGCGGGTTTATCAGATATTTCTTGAAGAAACGTTGCCGGAACTGCTGGAAGATGTTCCCGTGGCTATTCGTAGACGAATGTGGTTTCAACACGACGGGGCCCCAGCACACTCCAGCATCGATGTGCGGGATTATCTGAACGCCACTTTTGGGGACAGATGGATAGGCCGGGGTGGGCCCGTAGCCTGGCCACCGAGATCGCCCGATTTAACATGCCTCGATTTCTTCCTGTGGGGACACATGAAGAACCTCGTGTACGAGACTCCCATTTACTCAGAAGAAGACCTCGTAGTAAGAATCGCTGTCGCCGCTGGAACTGTTCCCGAAATGCCGGGAATCTTTCGACGTGTACGTCGGTCAATGCTTCGACGCTGTCGGGCATGCATTGATGCTACCGGTCGCAACTTTCAGCACCTTCTTTAAATAAACATGTTACGCGTACTACGTCCGATTTAGGAATGCCCGCGGCAAGCGCTAGTCTAGCCCACTTCACCTTTTAGCCAATTGCAGCGGCGCCCTCTCGCGCCGAATGGTGACGTCAGCGGACATACACTTATAGACGAAAAGGGTTTGTCTTGGTGTTGCCTATCCCCCATTACAATTTGTACAGAAAGTTTTCAAACACCCTGTATATATATATATGTATATATATGTGTGTGTGTGTGTGTGAGATACACACAGACCGTGCATTTTGAGTTCAGCTGAGATTTTTATTGTCCCTATCTGTCCGCCAAAAAATCTAGCAACCCTATATATAATATATACACAGGGCGTCCCAAAATAATGTATACACACTTTAACAGCTGATAGCTCAATTGATGTTTCTTTCTTTCCAAGTTAAACCCATTAGAAAATAATGGCAGTCAGACTAAGCTTTGAACAAAGGAAATTCATTCTAAAATGCTACTGGAAGTGTGAAAACGCAGTTGAAGTGCAAAGACAGTTTAGGAGGGAGTTTCAAACAGATCCACCAACGCGACTTACCATCACTCGAATTAGAGATAAGTTTGAAGCCGATGGAACTGTTCAGAATGTCCACAAGAAGCGTTCCGGAAGACCACGGACATCGACAAGCCCCACAAAGCAAGAAAGAGTACTGGAAACGTATCACCAAAGTCCAAGAAAATCTGTGCGGCAAGCGAGTCGTGAGGTAGGAATTTCAGAATCGTCTGTCCAACGCATTTTGAAGCGCTGTCAATGGAAAAGTTACATTCCAAGATTAGTCCATGCTATTAATGAAGATGATCCGGACCGAAGAGTGGAGTATTGCGAGTGGTACTTGGCACGATGTGGATGTGGATTGGACGAAGGGGTTTCGTAGAATACCCTCCGCGTTCACCAGACCTCACACCACTAGACTTTTTTTTATGGGGATACTTAAAAGACAAAGTCTACGCTATAAAACCTGCAACAGTCGCTGAATTGAGAGCAGCCATTGAACGAGAATGCACACAAATACCAAACGAAATGTTTCGTGATGTTTGCGATTCCATTGCTTCGCGTTATCAGCAGTGCCTGGACCAGAACGGACGTCAGTTTGAAAACAGGCGTTGACAAAACAATTAAATAATGTCTGTAGATTCTATTACATTTTGAAAATGAAATGTATTTTAATAAACACTGCCTTTATAAGTATTTAAAGTGTGTATACATTTTTTTGGGACGCCCTGTATATATATATATATATATATATATATATATATATATGGAGGTTTTTATTTCCAAACTGTCTAAGTTTAGAATACTCCCATATGATGACCATTTTCGTCGCTACGATGCGTATTCGACGGTCGAACTCCATTACAGTATTGGCAAGATGCTCTTTTGAAACGGATCCAGTAACCTCCCTCATTCTTGACGAAGCTCCGCCAGATCCCTGACTTTGTTACGAAGCGTGAGTGTTTTTTGCATATCTGCATAGATAAATATCCATACTGTCGGTCCACCACGGCCTATCCAGCGCTAAAACACAAAATGAAGAGGATTCACCAAAAGTTAAGGTATGGTGTCGCGTGACTTCATAATTGGTCCATTTTTTTTAAGATCGTACCGTGACTAGACCAAACTATTTTTGGAACTGTTGGAATTCACATAATGAATGCAATCACTTTACTCTGTCGTCGCTGTTCGCAACTTTCTAGATACAACTTTTTCCTCATTGTGGACCGATAGTACACACACACACACACACACACGTGTGTGTATATATATATATATATATATATATATATATATAACTTTGTTACATCACAATGAAAGTCAATAATAAACCGGTGCAAAACCGAAATTTTTTCTTTAAATTCTTGTTACATTAACCTTTCCAAATAAAATTTACGAATTGTCATAAGTTTAAAGTTTTTAAGCTCATTAAATGTCTATTTAAGGGTCATAACCTAAAATTTGTTTTATCTAATGTTGCTTCATCTGAATGTACATTATATTTTAAGTAGGTCTTTGTCCCTATGAAATTCTAACTTTTTTATCCATCAATTAAAATGTTGGATAATCTCCAGGAGTGCTCCATTTTTCAACATTAAACATACACTCGTAAAACATATACCATTTGAAAGCTCACATTTTTCTGAGTCTAAAAATGTAGTAATCCAAAAGTATCAATAGCAAATAAAAAGTAACTAGATTTAATTAATTGTTTGACGCGTGACGTCATTAACTACATTATAAAGGTTGGCTAAGTTATAAATCTTCAGTCTGTGTTGTAAGATGATATTTTTGGTAATTGTTACGCTAACCTAACCTAACCTAACCTAACATGAATATGTTATTACATTATCACAAATTGATCGGTATAGGGTTTTATATTTAAACCTAGTTACTTTTTATTTGCTATTGATACTTTTGGATTACTACATTTTTAGACTCAGAAAAATGTGAGCTTTCAAATGGTATATGTTTTATGAGTGTATGTTTAATATTGAAAAATGGAGCACTCCTAGAGATTTACCAAAGTGTTACACTAAGATTTGTAATATATTAATTATTATGATATTAGGTGGTCAGTTTATTATTTCTTTATTTATTTACCTTATCAAGAATGAAATAAACTAATATTAAATAATATTAATACTAAATAAGAAAATTTAGCGTATAAAAACGTCTGTTCAATGAAAGGTTTTTCTGTCCTCTTCCTCGTCTCCGGAACAAATGAATTTGGAGGGACCATACTAAATTACT
Organism: Bathynomus jamesi; assembly: GCA_023014485.1. Lineage (NCBI taxonomy): Eukaryota > Metazoa > Arthropoda > Malacostraca > Isopoda > Cirolanidae > Bathynomus > Bathynomus jamesi. Next base: position 465,878 of record JAJOZX010003628.1, on the reverse strand, counting down.
TTTGTCCCTCCTTCTGCCCATTCCATTCGTCATACTTTCCACACTCGTGTTCTCACTATAATTTTTGAACTGCTCAATATAAATTGAGGAAATTTTTAAACACACACACACACACACACACACACACACACACATATTGATCGTCATAAGACGATGTTTCGTAAGCAAGAATCAGATTCTCACATCAGAGTTCAAAGTCACAAATAGAGGTCAAAGGTCAAATGGAGGTTCGTGACATAACTTTTGAACTGCTCAACATAAATTGATCAAACTCTATACATATGTATCGTCACAAGACGATGTGTCGCGAACAAGAATCAGGTCCTTACATCAAATGTCAAAGTTATAAAATAGAGGTCAAAAGTCAAATGAAGATCCGTGCCATACTTTTGAACCTCTCGATATAAATTAATGAAATTTACCACGTATATGTGTCGTAACAAAACGATGTGTATGTACAACAATTAGGTTCTTGCATCAAAGGTTAAGGTAACAACACTAGGCGAGGACAGAGATGTCGTTCCGAGATAGTTCTTGTTAGTTCTTGTAATGTAATTATCCTCTGACCTTTATCAACAATTGATTTAAGAGCTCAAAATTTATAGTAACACCTAATGATACCTATAATTAATGTATGCAATTTATGAACATCTTGTCTGCTCCTCTATTTTACTCAGTTTGATCACTTGAATAGTGTAACATATTTCTTCTGACACGGTTGCCAAAAACTGAATGAGCGTTAAAAGAGAAAAGAGGAGCAATCCAAGAATAAGCACCCCAAATCCCCAATCCAAGAAAAAGCACCCCAGTTAGACCCCAATCCAAGAAAAAGCACCCCAGTTAGACCCCAATCCAAGGAAAAGCACCCAGTTAGTCCCCAATCCAAGGAAAAGCACCCCAGTTAGTCTCCAATCCAAGGAAAAGCACCCCAGTTAGTACCCAATCCAAGGAAAAGCACCCCAGTTAGACCCAATCCAAGGAAAAGCACCCCAGTTCGACCTCAATCCAAATTAAAGGATTTTAACATATAAAAAAAAAAATTTAATGTTTACGAAGGATATTGAAATAAAAAAATTAGAACAACATTAATTAAAATTAAAATATTGAAATAAGATTGAATTTTGGAATAGGTCAACTGAATGTCCGGTTAAGCAATTTTTACCAAAAATTGTGTTAGTTATAGCTACCGCATAATAATATATATATATATATATAATATATATATACACAAACTAACTTTGATATACCAGAGCAATCCAATAATAAGCACCCTCGTTCGACCCCAGTCCAAGAAAAAGCACCCTAAATTGATTTGTGGTGCTTATTCTTGGATTGCTCCAGAAAAGAAAAGAAAGCCCATAACTAAAGTAGATTATAATTACCAGTATACAGACTGTTATGGTTTTTTAGCATTATGAATATATAATCATTATACTGTAAATATATAAACTTTATGTAGCTATTTTAACAAAATTTAAAATTTATGCTCGGTTCATTGCTCACTGTCGCGAAAATGGGGAGAAAAATATTTAAGGGGGTTAGTATATGGTTTTGTTCAAGTGTATATTTCATCAATTTTTATCATATCCTATACTCTTTAGGGGTCATTCAAAAACCACGTGGTCCTTTTTCGGGTAGTTTTCAAACCCGTCCCCCCACCTTGTGGTCATTTGTGGCGAATGACTTAACCCCCCCCCCCCCCCCCTCCAAAACCACGTGGTCTTCTGATGTCAGCCCCACCTCTTCTTAATCTTATGTAAAATGTAAGGTGCCATATTAGATTTGAAATGAAAATGAAAGATTTCTTATATTATTGAGAGGTAATGAGGTAAATGAACAAGCAAAAGGCATATCTTCTCAATAAACTGTATTAATTTATGAAAATAAAAACCCACTCTAATAGACAGAGTTTATTTCCACGACAGTTTCGACGCCCACTGGAGGAGGATGCCAGTGGGCGTCGAAACTGTCGTGGAAATAAACTCTGTCTATTAGAGTGGGTTTTTATTTTCATATTTTGACCTTCACGTAGAAAAAAGTGGTTTTTTGCATTTACTGTATTAATTGTTTGTTTCTTTAATTGAAAATATATCTTGACTAAAAAATGGGAGCTATTGAAAAAATGTAATTTTGAATGTTCAAAATTTTTTTTTGGAGCACACATATTGGATACATACTGTACATATTAATTGGAGCATACAGTGTAGCGTATATATATTTCTTCCCATATGGTCCTCTGGGACCAGGATAAAACAGGATAAACAGGATATTTTAATGTTTAGTATTGGCCACGTGGTTAAACGTCAATATCCCCCTTCCCCATGTGGCCTTGGTGGTCAAATAAGGAACACCTTCCCCTCTATAAGGACCACGTGGTTTTTGAATGGCCCCTTAACATGTACAGTAGCTGTTTAAATAATTTTCTTTTGCTCTACTATGCTATTATAACTTAAGTTTTCACATAACTTTCGTTGTTTCTTTTATCTTTACAACAGCTGTAAGCGAAAAGAAAATGCAAATTTTTGGTTTCTGCAGAGTAGTGCCGTGTTTTACTAAAGCTGTGCTTTGTCACGTTTGATTTCTTATACTGAAATATATAATAATGCTAATATATAATCTATCCTCTTTTGTAAAAAGTACTCGCAAATTCTCTATATAAAGAGTTGAGATAATAGTCTAGATCAGTGCTGTCCAACTTCTATAAAGCGCGACCAAGATGTTGCCTATAATAATCATACACTGTTGGTTAATACGACTTAGGAACCCGCTGAATGTTGTTCTCCCTACTAGAAATGACAAAATAGGGAAGAAAATTCAAAAATGAAATTTGGCAAAATTCCATTCCGCGGGCCGCAAGTTGGACAGCGCTGGTCTAGATGATAAATATAGGAATTTATTTGGAGAATCTTAAATTCTGATGATGGGATGGGGGCTAGAAAGCATTCGGGATTTTTATTGAGGAATAAAGCATTACTGTATATTGTTATAGCCCATGAATTATCTTTGTTTACATATGAAAAGAAACGTGGTCAGAAGGGTAATGCAGATTTGTTACTTTATTTCGTTGAATCGGTTGTAGGGAAATTTTAAAAATAAATTGTAATTGAGTCAAAGATGGAGATCATTAATTTTCCCTGTTTTCACTTTTAGTCGCGTTTTTACCCCCTACCTCGCCTTTTTTTGTGTGTGTGGAAATTAGGGTTACCAAACGTCCGTTTTTTTCCCGGACAAGTCCGGGAAATTTGAATAATTATAACATTGATTTTTGAAGCTATAACACTTGTTCCTATTTATAGATACTCAATGTAGACGACATGTAGTACACAGTATATATAATACATTAATACAACGTGAGTTGGTAGATACTGATACAGATACATCCCCCTCTCCGGAGTGTCCTCTTTTTTGAAGGTTCAAATATGGTAACCCTAGTGGAAATGGACTGATTGGTCACGAAATACACTGCAGGGTTTTCAGTAACAATCATAGAAAAGTGAATGTGTGGCCTAAGATTATTTCTCGACCAATGGCATTTTTTTTCATATATATTATTTTTTCGGCGATGTTTTCTCGTGAGTGTACTTTTAAATTTTAGAAGTCCTATCGAATTTATATAACAAACCAATTTTTAGGCCTAAGAATTAATTTTACGGGTCTTTTTCGTTTGGGGGCTAGCAGCGAAATTTAATGAAAATCGGTATACTCTGTAGTTTTGGTCACTGACTTAAAAAAATAACTCTTTTTTTTGGAGAAATGAAAAACAAACATGTTAGAGCACTTTAAATAATTAATGTGTGTTTTAACTAGCTTAAACTAGTTACAGAGGAATCTGTTAAATTTAGCCAGAGTCACAAACTGCTACTGTTTATGAAAAAGTGCTCTAAGTGTGGGAAAATGTGTTCCTTTGATAAAAATACCCAGTTCTTTCGTTGCCAAAAGCGTCGGTCAAATGGTAAAAAATGCAACTTTACGAAGAATACGTTTCTTGAAGGATCCCGGCAGATCTGTAAAAGTAGCAGAAACACATATAGAAAGTTTACAGATTAAGTCTGTTCACGTTTCTACAAAATTCCATACATTCTCGTTGGAATTGTTTATGTATGAAATTGTTTGCTTATTGCGTGTAATGCGAGGGTAAAATGCCTACATTATATAGATAAACCTTGATATATATATACCGGGACTTTAGAGAACTTCATAATTTGCTGGCGAAACTTTTTTTTTTCAAACAATGTACGACTGTGGGATGTACGCATGCATTTAAGGGGTCATTCAAAAACCATGTGGTCCTTTTTCCAGTTGTTTTCAAACCCGTCCCCTTCCCTTGTGGTCATTTGTGGCCAATGACTTAAACAACCCTCCAAAACCACGTGGTCTTTTGATGTCACCCCACCCCTTCTCAATCTTATGTAAATTAAACTGCAAATTAAAATAAAGCAAATTAAAAATAATCAAATTAAAAGTATGGCAAATTTGTGTTTATAAAAATTCGAGTCTTCTGGAATTTTCTGGAGTTTACGAAAAAAAAAAAAAATAATTAAAAAAAAAAAAAATATATATATATATATGGGATTGAACTCAGAATGGTCCCCTGAGGTTTTTTCATAATACACACATACCGTGCATGGAACAAGGAACTCTTCTGGGAAAATTAAATCCACTATAGTCCGAATAAGTAATGGTAAATGACAAACACTATAGTTTTTTCTTTTTCATGATGTTAGCCCGACGTGGGCAACGGGTCATTCGCAAAGAGGCCCCAAAAATATAGCTTCCCTCACCAGCTATCTGCAAAGCAGATAGGATCCATAATAAAACCCACCCTAATAGACAGAGTTTATTTCCACAACAGTTTCGATGCCCACTGGCATCCTCTTCGGGTGGATACAGAAAAACGAATTCGTTTTTCTGTATCCACCCGAAGAGGATGCCAGTGGGCATCGAAACTGTTGTGGAAATAGACTATCTATTAGAGTGGGTTTTTATTATCATATTTTGACCTTCACGTAGAAAAGTGAAGTTTTTTGCATTTAGATAGGATCCAGCTTTGGGACAGGATCCAGGGGTTACAGCTACACCTAGCCTACTATATCCAGAACCTCAATATAAGCAAAAGACTCGTTGCATTCGCGTCGGATTGAATACATTAAAGAAAAAGGGGTAACTATTGTATTTTTAGCCAAAAACCAAAACTTAAACCTCAACTGGCAAAATTGAGCGTCCACTTTTCAAGGCACATTACATGTCCGTCTCATGATGGGATTGAACTCAGATACATGAAACGGACATGTTATGTGCCTTGAAAAGTGGACGCTCAATTTTGCCAGTTGAGATTTAAGTTTTGGTTTTTGGTTAAAATACAATAATTACCCGTTTTCTTTGATGTATTCAATCCGACGCAACTGCACGAGTCTTTTGCTTATATTGAGGTTCTGGATATAGTAGGCTAGGTGTAGCTGTAACCCCTAGATCCTGTCCCAAAGCTGGATCCTATCTGCTTTGCAAATAGCTGGTGAGGGAAGCTATATTTTTGGGGCTTCTTTGCGAGTGACCCGTTGTCCACGTCGGGCTAACATCATGAAAAAGAAAAAACTATAGTGTTTGTCATTTACCATTACTTATTCGGACTATAGTAGATTTAATTTTCCCAGAAGAGTTCCTTGTTCCATGCACGGTCTGTGTATCATATATATATATATATATATATATATATATATATATATATATATATATATAGGGTGTCCCAGGAGGAAATGTCAAGAATGCACCATTTGACTCTGGGTATTTCTAAGTAGAAAGTATTATATCGACATGTGCCTGATTCCCAACCGTTACCGAGATACAGGCCTCTACGGTTTCCGGGAAGGTGGATTGGACGTGGAGGACCTGTGGTATGGCCCCCTCGTTCGCCTGACTTATCTCCCCTAGATTTTTTTGTCTGGGGGTTCTTGAAGATTAACGTTTATCAGCGGGGTAAGCCCGAAACTAGGGAGCAGTTGGTTGCACGTATACAGGATGCGTTCATAAACCTCAGAAATGAACTTCCGCGTTTTCCTTGGCAAGACTCGATAGATCGGAGGCTCGCCGCGTGCATTGAAGAAGGAGGGGGTCACTTTGAAACCATTCTGCAATAAGTGCAATAGTGTATTGTACGTTTGTACTTTTTGTAAACCACAAGTGTCATTAAACAGTATCTAAGATCGCCTTTTTATTATGTTTTAATTACCCAAATGTAGAGGCCTGTATCTCGGTAACGGTTGGGAATCAGACCCATATCGATATAATACTTTCTACTTAGAAATACCCAAAGAGTGAAATGTTGCATTCTTGACATTTCCTCTTGGGACACCCTGTATATATATATATATATATATATATATATATATATATTATAAACATGATATTTTAATGCTTAGTATTGGCCACGTGGTTAAATGTCAAGATCCCCCTTCCCCCTGTGGCCCTTGGTGGTCAAATAAGGAACCCTTCCCCCCTTTAAGGACCACGTGGTTTTTGAATGGCACCTAAGCAATACGTTCCTTTTTTTATGAAAAACGAATGCAGCCTTAATTAGATACCGATTAAAATGAGTTAGTCTGTTTAATGGTTGGCTTAATTTATCACCGAGATATTATGGACACGCGTGCAGTATTTCAGTAATTTTTCTTACCCTGTATCGTACTATTGATACGACATATTCATACAAGAGAGTAGGCCTATGACTACTCGTAGAGTCACATATTCAATTAAATAATTACTAATTAATTAAAAGTAATGTTTTTTCCAAACACATGATAGTGTCAATAACGTTTCATTAACCGTGTAAGACGTATGGGACACCCTGTACTGTATATATATATATATATATATATATATATATATATATATATATAATATATATATATATATATATGTTAATGTTTCTAAGAAACAGTGACGGTGTTGACGTTACGCAACTTCCGGAGGATGTCGCCACATGCATATTAGCTACAATGAAGCTTCAAACTTTCTGCATTATTTTTGTTTTGGCTACGTCGTAGTTAATGTCTTAATACTGCTTCCCGTCGATCAACGAAGTTGAGCGCCATCGGGTCTGGGTGGTAGTTTGATGGTAGACCGTCCTCCGTTTCCAGATGGTGTATCGACCCTTAGATGGTTCAGATCCCACGTAAAGCCGTAGGTCCCCTCCATCATATGACCTTAGATGTTGCGAAAGAGTAGTTAAAAATGTGTTATACAGGGTGATCAAAAAGTCGATGTGCACCTATATTACTCTGAGAGACAAAAGTGCATACATACAAGAAGTTAGATATTTTAATAAAAAATTATACGATATCGTGCAATATTACAGTAACACAAATTGCACGATATCGTATAATTTTTTATTAAAATATCTAACTTCTTGTATGTATGCACTTTTGTCTCTCAGAGTAATATAGGTGCACATCGACTTTTTGATCACCCTGTACTCAGTAACTGATTTAACGGAATGGAAATTTTGAATTAAAATCACATTTTCTTCATCAGAAAGTTATCGTAATATAACTTTTTATAAACCCTTTTTTTCGGGTGACACATTAGGGTTATGGACGAAATATTATCAGCTAATGCGGATAAACGGCTTCCGCAGACAGCCAGATTAGAATATTTGTATTAATATTATAATGTTAGAAATGACGATATCTTCCAATAGCAAAGATCCTACTGCTTTTGCTTTGCAAAATGTTGGCAAGTATGTAAAGATCTTATCAAACGTATCAACTCTACTAAAATTCCTAGCTTCCAGCACGCAGACTTTAGTAAATTTCGAAATAAATTTTCACACGTCAATTGGGAAAACGTAATGGGGAACTCCAACGCAAAACTAATGTGGGAATCGTTCGTAAAGGTATTTAGGACTATAAATGAGGAATGTGTACCGTACAAAATTAAGCGTGCGAAAGTAAACAACAAGCCCTTGTGGTTTACTTCTAGAGTAGGAGACATTATAAAGAGTAGAGAGAGGGCTTATAGGCTATACAAGTCCGATAAAGATAATCTGTTGTTACGAAACAACTACATATCTCTAAGGCGTGAAGCTAAAAGTGTAATAAAAAAGTCAAAACGCGAATTTGAAATCTCCATAGCTCGTGACGGTAAAGAAAATCCCAAGCGATTCTTTCAATACGTCAATAATAGAAATCCAGTAAAAAGTGTCTTGGGTCCATTAAAAATGGAAATGGAGATCTAGTCTCTGAAAACAAGGAAATGGCTACCTTGCTAAACGAATTTTTTACGTCAGTTTTTACTATAGAAGATGTAACGAATATCCCTACGGTCATAGACATAATACCTTTTGATAATGGTAATATTTTGGATAATATTGTCGTTAGTGAAGGGGAAGTAATGCGCTATATTGATAAAATGAAAACGCGTAAATCACCGGGTCCGGATTCCATATATCCCATACAACTAAAAGAATTAAAAGATAGCATTGTTGTGCCGCTAACAAAGATTTTTAATGCGTCTATTTCTGAGGGGTGCGTACCAGATAATTTCAAGTTAGCAAACGTAACACCTATCTTTAAGAAAGGCGATAAAGGTTCGGCGGGAAATTATAGGCCAATCAATTTAACGTCTGTTGTAGGTAAGCTACTGGAATCAATAATTAGGGATCGTATAGTCGAACACTTAGAAGTGCATAATCTGGTCAGAAATACGCAGCACGGTTTTAGGCGAAACAAATCTTGCTTAACTAATCTTTTAGAATTTTTCCAAAGCGTGGTTAACGTTTACGATAGACATCGGGCGGTTGATGTAGTGTATTTAGATTTTCAAAAGCGTTTGACACCGTGCCGCACAAAAGACTGATTGAAAAAACTAAGGCTCATGGAATCAGGGGTGTAGTAATAAATTGGCTAGAAGAATGGTTGCGAGGCAGGAAACAGAGGGTGGTCGTTGATGGAGCGGAGTCGTGTTGGGCTAATGTAGCGAGTGGCGTTCCTCAGGGTTCTGTATTGGGCCCCTTGCTTTTTCTTATATATATTAACGATTTAGATGTCGGCCTAGTCAGTACAGTTTCAAAGTTTGCGGATGACACGAAGCTGGGTGGTAGGGCGATTAATGACGAAGATAGAGGTAAAATTCATGAAGATCTGAATAAAATCGTTGATTGGTCAGTCACATGGCAAATGAGATTTAACGTGGATAAGTGCAAAATTCTGCATATAGGTTCGCGTAACGGTAATTTTGCGTATAGTATGTCAGGGAAAGATTTAACAAGCGTAGAGCAGGAAAAAGATTTAGGAGTTATAGTCACTGGTGATTTAAAAGTAGCGAAACAAAGTACAGCGGCGATCAATAAGGCGAACAAAGTGTTAGGTTTTATAGCTCGAAATTTTGAGTACAAATCGCGCGATATTATAGTTCCTCTTTATAAATCATTAGTTAGACCCCATTTGGAGTACGCGGTCCAATTTTGGAATCCGCATATGCGCAAAGATATAGACAAAATCGAAAGAGTTCAAAGACGAGCAACTAAGATGATTCCGTCTCTTAGGTCAAAGTCGTACGAGGATAGGCTTAAGGAGTTAAAATTGACAACACTCGAGACCAGGAGGTTAAGGGGTGATCTAATCCAGGTTTTCAAAATTATGAATGGGTTCGATAACGTAGATAGAGATAGCTTTTTCGAAATATCTCAATATAATAGGACTAGAAATAACGGGTGTAAGTTGACAAGTAGAAGGTTCGAGACAGCAGTTGCGAAAACTTTTTACGCATAGAATAGTAAATAGCTGGAATAGTTTGCCCGTAGAAGTAATTAGTAGCACGTCTATAAACATGTTTAAAAATCGATTAGACGCATATGTTGATAGAAAGGGTATAGTTTAAGGTAGTAAAATTAAGGCTTTCTGGGGATAGATCCCACAGCTCAACACAAGTGTTGTGGGATATAGGGAGGCAGCGTCTTGGGTTAGGGATACTCTCTGTCCTTACACACCATTTAAAGAGATTCCTCTGCCGAGCGGTGCCCCCCATAGTACTGTGAGGTATTGAAAAACTCATGATCTTCACTTGCCCCACAAACACCTTTAAATGGGAGACCCATAATGGGTGCACACACATTTCTACATTACTGTACAGTCCTTACAGCCACACCTACACTTTTCCTCGTAAGTGTATATATTGTAATGTATATGGTTGTAAATTTGACTTGGTCCGCAATCGATATGAACCGTGACTTAATGGATACCATAATGAAATTGACTGGATTCTTTGGATCTGATATATTTGCATGTCCGTTATATAATAGATATAGAGTGTAACATATTTGTAGATAGTAGTCTATTATGACTTGATCCTCTGGATCGAGAGATTCTATCTTTATTTTTAAATCGATAATTAATTATTTTTAAATTGATAATGTATATGGTTGTAAATTTTGACTTGGTCCGCAATCGATATGGACCGTGACTTGATGGATACCGTAAAGAAATTGACCGGATTCTTTGGATCTGATATATTGCATGTCCGTTATAAATAGATATAGAATGTAACATATTTGTGGATAGTAGTCTATTATGACTTGCTCCTCTGGACCGAGAGATTCTATCTTTAGTTTTAAACCGATAATTAATTATTTTTAAATTGATAATTATTTAGTTTCGTAAAAATTGGTCGTTGCCAATTTACCCGCAGTTTTTAAATAAGTTTCTTATGTTCTTGTGGTTCGGAACCCACGTAAAATTGTAGGTCCCCTCCACCACCACGGAGGACATACAGTTAGGTAGACCAGCCATGAGTGGATCCTAGGGTCTTTGTTGGTCTGAAACATTATTATTATAACATTATTATTTCTTTTGTTCTCAATACTCTTTATAAGGTTAGAGGCTAGAGTAGAATCTAAGTTGTGGGATTATAAGGAGAATTGCGCATGCGGTACAGGAAAGGGCTGCCTTTGTGGCCACATCGTAACACTGCTTCCCGTTTGATTAGCGACATTGGGTCTGTTAATTAGTTAATCATCCACTGCGTCCAGATGATGTAGCGACCCGCTGTTGGGATTCCACGTGAAGGTGTAGGTCCCCTCTGTCGCGTAACCTTTACCGTTACGAAGGAGATTCATACAAGCCCAATTATCATTATTATACAAATCCTTCGAGTGTCTATACGCATGGCGTATGGAGGGCCGCTTACACGTGAAAATTAGCCATGTGGGGATTAGGTAGCGGGGACCTGGTCCACTATGGTGCGTGTGTGAATGGGTGTTCGCGCTTTAGTCTGACTTTTCTCTTCTTCACTACCTAAATTGTCTTTCGCGTGTAACCTGTTTCTGCCTTCTCGCCTCAATCCATTACGAAACCAGATTTTGTTAATATATTTTGTATGCGAGAGTGAACGATACTTTCGAGGCTACGAGTATATACGAGTCCGTTTGGTGAAAGGTTAGCTGGCTGTTAGATTCAAGATGATGAGTTAAACCTCGCGCGCGGCTTAAGTAGCTTCTTCATATAAGGTTCAACTTTATTCTTTCTATACCAAGTTAGGTTGATTCTGATATTTGTAATTTTAGATTATTTCTTTGTCATTTATTTATCATTTATTAAAATGATTTATTGAAATGATAAAAAAAACAGAATGATTTGGTGAATTGCAAGGCATTCGTGAATTATGTCACCTTCCGCAATTCAAATCCCTTTCTAACGTCATTTTAAACCTTGTTTGCAATGTCGTAATCTTCACACCTATCTTTTTCCGTGTGTGTGTATGTGTGTGTGTGTGTGTGTGTGTGTGTGTGCAAGATACAGAAACTCAGTAAGAAAATTTATATCGTTTTATTTTATGAAAAAGAACACTGTTCTATGTACACAATTCTTCAACACCTTTTTAGTTCTTATAAATAACTAATACATAGAATATATATATATATATATATATATATATATATATATATATATATATATATAATATCACTTTATTCTAAAGAATATAAAATAGAATTATGGCAAACAACCGGTTTGAATTTCATACATAAATTCTATCTAACATTTGTCACAGAATATACAAACAATATTTTACTGTCTACATTTTTAATATAACTTTTATAGTTTAGAATTTATAGAAAATTGAAGTTTCCACTTTTTCTGTAATTCAAAAGGTTGCGGGTTTTTCGGGAATATTTTTCCGCAGTAAGAAATATCTTATATTTGAAACACTTTTATAAGGAGAGATAATGTGTGTGTGTGTGTGTGGTGTGTGTAGAAAGAAAGAAAGAAAAAACCATTCCACAAAGTTTAATCCGAATAAAGGCATCCATTTTTTTTTTTCGTTCGACTGGATGTTTGCATAAAAGGAAGGAGCCACTTTCTTCTTCTATTTCTTCTCCTCCTCCTTCTTCTTCTTCTTCTCCGGACATGCGTGGCTTCTCGCAAGGTCATCTCTATTAGATCACAATTTTGTGACTTGCAAAATGAAAAATGTTTGTGAAAGCATTTTACCGACGATCGGATTTGAGTGCGGAGTGAAAGTCTCGTTTGGGGAAAGTAGGACTTCAATTGCAATATTAAAGAAGAAGTTTTTGAAGAAGAAAAGAGAGAAAAACATTAAAAATAATTCAACGAAAAAATAATGATGATCGCGCCATTAGACGAATTATCTCATGACGGATTGGCGGTCAGCGAAGGAGGATGAATTTACATTAAATAATTTCAAGTATTCGCTAGCAAATTTTCAAACAATTGCTCAGAATTGAATTTATACGGAAGAGGTCTCCAAGAAGCGCTATTTGCTTTAATATTTCAACTTTCAATAATATTAATTGTTTATTAATTTAAATAAGTATTTATAATTTTGGTTCCTCAACTTGGTCTTTAGTATCTATTTAGAGTTTAGACGATGTTGAAATTTTAAAGTGTACCCTTTTCATTATAATCACTAATCCGTCGATTCTGAACTCTATAATATACATATATATATAACAATAAATTACTAGAAACCTAACTACGAATATATATATATATATATATATATAATATATATATATATATAATATATTATATATATATATATGATGTAGTCGTGTGTGTATATATATATATTTTTTTTTATTACTGAAAAATCATAATGTTTTTCTTATAAAACACTTAATAATTCCGAAACTTGTTGAACCAAATATGTTCCCCAATTGTTTGTATAACTGAGATCCTCTTAATAAAGGCATCATTTAACCTTATTTACGCTTTCTCTTAACTCGATTCCAAGGTTTCGGTTTCAGTTTTTGGTTCGTTTTGTCTTCTGGTCTTTAACTTCGATCCGAATCTGAAAGGCCTATTGAAAGTGCCCCTAAAAGCTTCTTTTAAGCTTTCCGAAGGTTCGATAGGGTTCCTCGAAAATCTCTTTGCGGGAGTTGGAGAGCCTCGGTTTCGTTTAGTTCCAAAACTAGGGACGCGCTGTCTCAAGGAGCCACTAGCCCCAGATTTGGTTTCGCTCTTTGACTCTCCCGACGTTGATCTAGTTCTGAGGAGCTTGGTCGGATGTTGCTGTTGAAACTGTTGGAAACCTTGCGATATCTTCTGCGATTCACGGGGTTTTGGACGAGCTCTGAGGATGTATGGGTCCCCTCGTTTTCTAAATGATTGAGCGACCTGAGCTTGCTTTATTTGTGATGTTTGGGAGGATTCGCTACCGTGGTAAAGGTTAAGCTCATTTCCGGACGTGGCACTGTCCGCATAAGAGGGCTGAGAGGATGGTGGGTACACATCAGCAGGGGCCGGGGACCCAACAAACAAGTTATTTGACCCAAGGCCAACGTTAGCACTACCGTAGGTCCCTATCGTGTTTTTGACAAGATCTTGTAAATCTTCGGCCGTTGGGGGTTCATCGTCGTACTGGATGAAGTACACCTCAGGATCGTGTTTCACGTCGGGTATTTCCACAATGTTTTGAGTAGGGGGCTGCTGGCGAGGATGAAGGACGTAGATAAGCGTCTTTTGTTCCACTCTAGGGGGAAGAATTGGTTGGGGGGGCGGGGGGACTGATGAGCGAATGAACACAATACGATAGTGCTTCCGAGGAGGCCCAGCAACCACGGGTGGAGGAGGAGGGTATATTTGGGGAGGAACAGTTACGTAAATTGTTTGTGTGTTTCCTTGATCCCCTCCAAAACCAGCCCCACCCCTAAGTCCACCACCACCCCCTCCAACTCTGCCTCCGCCTCCGCCTCCGCCTCCGCCTCCTCCTCTTCCTCCTCCTCCGAAACCGCCTCCATAAACTTGTGACCGAATAGACTCAGCCACAACACGCTCCCCGGAACCTTCTACTTTGGCAGGTGATGACTGTACTTTCCCCTTAGGGAACACTTTGCCTTGGGGGACCCCGCGGGCATGCGGAATCGGTTGAAATCCTGCGATTGCAGCATCAGGAAAAGCAAAAGAGTTTACGAGGAAACTCCCCAAAAGAATGGCGATCAGCTGGAAAGAGAAAAAAAAAGGTCAAACACATTCACATATATAAAATTTACTAGTATTACTACTACTACTATACTATTATTATTATTATTAATATTATTATTAATAGTGATAGTTTGACGATGCATTTTTTTCAATTTCCTAAATATTTCATTTCAAAGAAAAATAAGCAACTCTGTATTTTTTTTTTGTTCAAGATTAATCTTGGAACAAAACAAAGCTACGGAGTTGCTTTTTATATAATGATACAACGTTTCGCTATATGACAAAGATGTTACCCGTATACCCACTGATGAAGGAGTTACATCCTTCTTCAATGAGAGTGAATGGGTAAACAACAAATTGATAGTGACCACGTTTTTTGGTTGGACATAATTGTGAAGAGAGAGACTTTTGTATTAATAAGTTTTAATTATTATCTTTTTATTTAAATATTATTTTTCGTGATTTTATTTTTAATTGTTTTTATTATTCATTCGTTACCCGATAACCATTTCCTATTCTCTATGGGGTGGGCACGACGCTTGAATTTGGGACCGGAAACATTCAATTCAGTTGCGCGCGTAGGACCGCTACTGGGAATCTCAATCTCAGGGATCTAGCGTTAACTTCTATGACGAGGTTGGAGGTGTACCTCGAATCAGAGGTGTGCTGCCAATCGGATAACAACCGATTCGGGTTGACGAGGGAGTTAAACGGGTGGATATAGGTGAACATCAACTTAATTTAATGATTTAAGACATAATATAGCGATAGTTAATCATGATAATTTTATTTTTTTACGACAACACTGAACATCAATTTAATCAGTATTCCAAAGTTGTTAGAAAATAATTGATTCATTAAATCCCGCGAGTGTTTGTTCGTTTCAACTAGACGACGATTCAGACGCCTTAAACTGAATAACTATTTACTAAATATATTCAGTTACATTTTTGCACTTTATCATTTTTTTTAAAAATTACTCGCACAATCGCCATTTCATTACATGACATTTTTTTTCAAAAAGTGAAATGTATTTCAAAAAAATTCTTTCGGTCAATTACCCCGCCAAAAAAAATTGTTAAATTGATATTATCAAAAAAAAAAAAAAAGTACAGTATTTTGTATTTAAATTACTCGTTTTAAATCGACCCGAGTCTGCCTGCAGTAAACTGACTGAACTCATGTTGAATTAAATTACCTTGTTTTAATATTTTTTAATACTCTCTTTCAAAATTAACAACTGGTTCGGACAACCAGTCAGAATTTAACAACCCGGTTCGCGCGAACCGGACCGACCGTCTTCAGCACACCCCTGTCTCAAGTGGTACATCAAATGAAGCCAACGTTTCCTTTTATCACTGTACCGATTTCCTCACAAACCGTTTCCATTCCCCGCTGTTTCTCGCTAACTCTTGTGCCAAATTTATACGCCTTTTATACTCCCCGTTTACTCACATACTCACTAATTACTCACACTTACGTACTCACTATTATACAACTTTATCACAATTCTTTCATTATTCACTACTCATGACCATATTAGCGTAGTATAATATCCTCCATTTTCATCTCCAATGACTTTTCCGCTCCACACCTGTCCTTTTTACAGTGGAAAACTATTATATGCCTCAAAGTTGAGACTTGTTGAAACTTGTTGAGTTGAGACCATAAACAAATTTAATTTATTTATAAGGAACAAAAAATAAAAGCTTATAGAAAAAATTATCCTTATGTCTTGCCCCGTATAATATGGGAAAATACATATAATTTATCAGACATTGACAACCACACATACAAGGTGATCCCACATAATTACGGGTTTATCATGACCTTGATTAGTTATATATAATGATGAGTCTACAGACTACTTCCAAGAAAGAAAAAGTTAATTGATTAACTTTCAAAATTAACTTAACTAGTTAATTTTTAAAATTTGCATTAACTTAACTTAATTGATAAGAATCTCAAATTAACTTGACTAGTTAATTTTGGAAGTTAATCGACCCAACCCTGCTTGCTTGTCATGCTTTACGTTCAGTGCACCTTTACTACTTTCGTTAATAAAACATCTCAGATATTTAAATTATTTTACACTTTCCATTTCCTCCATTCACTACAGTATTACACGCTGACTCTCCTTCTCCTTCAATGACAAGAATCTTACTTTTATATGCATTCACTTCTAATAATCTCCTTTCACACGCGTCACCAAAACTTGTCACACTCTTTTCCTAAATTCATTCTTTTTTATTCACCCAAAAACATAATGTCATCAGCATATGTCAGATGCGACAGTCACCACTCATTGAGAAAAACGAAAGAACACTTCACTGAGAAAATAAACATTACAGTAATTTCAACATGGACCATATAAATGTTAAACTATTGATATTTATTTTATTCGAGCTTGGACCCGAAGTTTTAGGCTTTGCTGGGCTCTCACGTACATTAAAAAGCAAAACGTATTTTATAGGGAATTGATGCGCGTTACTAAGTAATGCATAAAATATTAATTAGTTCAGAATTGGCAAAGGCTTTTCTAGATTCAGGTTTATTTTTCTCTCTCAACCTTTATTGCTTTTCACCCCACACATTATTCCATCCATATACATATTAAACAGCCATGGAGACAATATACAACCCTGTTGTACTACTGATTTGCAATACATTAGAGGTATACCTTTATCCTCGAGTATCAGTTTGTTTTAAGTGATAAATTACGGAAAGTCTTTATTTGTAAGGTTATTCGCGATTGATTGACTTCGAGGGTAAACGCGTTCTATTGTGACGTTATTTTAAATATCTACTGTATCTGGTAGTTCGTTGTAGACTTTTATTTTTATTACATTCCTGTATCGAAAAAATGTAATTTATGATCGTTACATTTTTTAAATTAAAATTTAATTAATTTTTGGCTCTTAAATTTTTTAAATTTTTTTAATAAAAGGTATGCCATCATTGCTTTCTTGGAAAAATAATGAAAGTGGTATTTCATAACGAAAGGAATTGACTCGTCATCATGCATTCATTACTTTATTTCTGACACGTGAAAGGTTGGTCCCCATTTTGCAGAGAGAGAGAGAGAGTGAGTTACAAGGAGTTACAAGGAAAAGAAGTACCTCAAAAGGCCTTGCGGCCCATACCGAGGAGGTACCAATAGCAACGGGTGCCAGGGAATTTTTTACACCCTCAAATAGTGTGCAAGATTTGGTCTAACCTTTTCTTAAAATGATCCACAGAGGAACTGTTCACAACTTCTGAAGGTAAACTGTTCCACGTGTCACAGATCTTTTAGGTAAAGTAATTCCCACACACACTAGTCCTAAACCGTTTCAAATCCAACTTCCAACCATTGTTGCGAGTTGGGTTATCATTTAAACTAAACATGCTTCTAAAATCGACATCGTTGAACCCGCGTAAGAGCTTGAAAACCTCGATGAGTTGACCGCGCAGCCTCCGAGTTTCCAGCGAAAACAAGTTCAGGGCGCGTAACCGTCGATTGTAGCCCATATGCCTAACGGAAGGGATTAACTTTGTGGCCCTCGCCTGCACTCGCTCCAGCCTCTCAATATCTTTCCTGAGGGTGGGCGACCAGAACTGCACAGCATATTCCAGGTGCGGCCGAACCAGGGAATTGTACAGAGAGAGCACAATCTCCTTGTTCCGAAACTGAAATTGCCTCCTGATATAACCTAACAGCTTCTGGGCTTTCTTTTCAACCTCTACGCACTGTTTCGTAAACTTAAGGTCGCTGCTAATTAGCACACCCAAGTCCTTTTCCAAATCAGTCGCCTCGATATTACTCCCCAACATTGAGTAGTCCGACTTGGGATTGACATAGCCAATGTGCATCACTTTGCATTTACCCAAGTTAAACGGCATTTGCCATTTTTCGGACCACTCTCCTATCCTACCTAGGTCCGCACGCAGTTCCTCGATCGCTTCGGGCGTCCCAACATTGGCCCCAAGCTTGGTGTCATCAGCGAATTTGGCGATCCGACTGACGATGCCACCGTCGATATCATTTATGTAAATGATAAACAACAGTGGCCCCAAAACGGAACCCTGAGGAACCCCAGTAGTGACCGAGGCCCAACCAGAACTAACCCCTTTAATTACAACCCTCTGCCGCCTATTCTTCAGCCAGTTTTCAATCCACCTACCTACTTCCCCACCGATACCCAGCGCGCGCACTTTCGCCATTAGCCGGCGGTGAGGTACCTTATCAAAGGCTTTCTGAAAGTCAAGATAAAGTATATCAATCGCCCTACTCTTATCATACTCACCCAACATGACGTGGAAAAACTCGAGCAAGTTGGTGAGACACGACCTATGCCGTCTAAACCCATGTTGGGAGTCCCCAAGCAGCTTGTACGAATGCAAATGGTCAACGATCCTATCCGCTATTATCCCCTCTAATAATTTACCTACAACTGAAGTGAGACTAATGGGACGATAGTTCCCTGGACTTTCGTGATCCCCTTTCTTAAAGATAGGGGTCACGTTGGCTTCCCTCCAGTCACCAGGCACCTGGCCCGTCTCCAACGATTTGTTGAAGACTGTAGCCAGGTGGGGAGCCACCTGGTCGCGCACCTCTCGCAACACTGGGGAGAAACTGGTCTGGCCCAGGAGCCTTAAACGCGCCAGTTTGTCTATTCTATCGGCAACGATTGTCGCGGTACATCGAACACTATCCAGGCCAGCACCTTCGTGCCTCACGCCTGGCTCGGCGATGATGCGGGTGTCCTCCCTGGTGAACACTCCCGCAAAGTACTCATTAAGCACATTGGTGATGTCCGCGTCAGAGGTCCGCAGAACGCCGCTTCGGTCCTTTATCATGCTTCTAATGGGCTTTCTACTATTAACATAACTGAAGAACTCCTTAGGGTTCCCCTTGCAGAAGCTTGCCACCCGTAGTTCTTCGTTACGTTTCGCTAGTCTAACCTTCGCCTTCACTTCCCTACACAGGCGGACATACGCTTCAGTGTTCTCATGGGAACGATTGGCCTTCGCCCTCCTATACGCTACTTTACTATTTCGGATAGCCGAAGCGATGTCACGATTGAACCACTTAGGCTGCGTTGAAGCAGGGGTGACCGGTTTTGAGGGGTGACAGGACAATTGCGTCCTGGACAAATGCGTCCTGGACAAATGCGTCCCGGTCATTGGCGTCCCTGGACAATTGCGTCCGGTTTTATTTCGTCCCGGACAATTGCGTCCCGAACAATTGCGCACTTCCCCAACTACTATATGAAGTTTATTTATTAGAGAAGTGAATAGAAAGTTCATTGTGACTTCACCTCCGCAATTGTCCAGGGACGCCAATGACGAGGGACGAGTATGTTTGTTATTGTAATTTTGTATGGGATATAATGCCCGGTTAGATTAATTGAATGCCCAGTTAGGTCAACTGTATGCCCTTGACGATTGGTTAGGTTAAGTTGTGATATTTTCGTTAAAACTAACGAAACTAACTTTATCTTAAGTGGACGTAATCCATAAAATTTGACAATGATGTTGCTGATGATGGATAAAGTTTTAGAGAACAGTTTCGAACAGAACTTATGAACATATAACAAGTTCAGTGGGTTAAAATGAAAAGTATATTTGAAATTCCGATACTAACTTTCTATTCACTTCTCTAATAAATAAACTTCATATAGTAGTTGAAGTGCGCAATTGTCCGGGACGCATTTGTCCAGGGACGCCAATGACCGGGACGCAATTGCACTAGTACCATTTTAAGGGTATGGCAGCAGACTGAAGCACCATAAACTGGTCCCGGAATGCACTCCACACTCCCTCAACATCGCCGCCGACCTCTAACCCCATCTCACCTACGCTATCCCGGAGGCTAACAAAGTCCGCCCGCCGGAGATCGAGCTTACTGCCTCTCGAGTTACTACGCTTCACCCGAGGGACGCACACACGGAACCTAATCAGACCGTGATCACTCCGGACCAACGATTCGTCAACGGTGAGGCCAGTGACGAGGTTGTCTTCGGTCGTGAATACTAAGTCTAGAACGCTTTCACCTCGTGTAGGCTCATTGACCCACTGAGTGAGGAAGTTCTCATCAGCAAAGTCAACTAGCCTCCTCCCTTCAGCATCAGCAGTCCTGTCTTCCCACTTTATGCCGCGACAGTTGAAGTCTCCTAAAACTACACACACCCTATCCCCTAGCAGGCTACTGAGTTCGGTGTACAGGGCTGTATCCTCCTCGAGGAGGAGATGCAGAGGTCTGTACACCAAGATTAACCTATAGCTCGTCCCTCCCACATTCAGATCGACGCCAAGCAGCTCCCGTTCCGACCGGAACTGGCAGTCAACCGGACTCAACGTGTCCCTGACGTATATTAGTACCCCACCCCCCTCCCCACGGGTGCGGTCTTTGCGAAACATTCTATACCCGGGAATTTCGAACTCCCCAACGTAGTCCCTACGATCAGTATGAATCCAGGACTCGGTGATAACAACGATATCCTGGTATTCTGATGCTAAGAGCGCCCGTAGTCTCGCAAAACTTGTTCCTAACCGACCTAGCATTAAAAAGCATTGCACGGAGGCAGCCTTCCCTATTCTGACCGCCCCCTAGCACGACCCGTTTCCCGAACAGCCAGGGCTGTCGGGAGTTGAAGAGCCCCTCACTAACGAGGGGGCAACTTCCGCAGGAGCCTGAGCCCCCTCCAACGTGTAGAGAGAGAGAGAGAGAGAGAGAGAGAGAGAGAGAGAGAGAGAGAGAGAGGTGCTGGTGGGGCGAAATACAAATAGGTTTTTCACTAGTGGAACGTTTGCAAATATAAATTTCTCAAGATTGACTGAGAGAAGCCCCTTCATATTTTTTTTTTGTGCTTCATCTGTCTGTTTCACAACTTTTGCTTCATTTTTTTTTTTAATAGTTGTTAATATGTTGTGGGATGGGGTTAGGTCGTTATTGTCACCGTCCAAATAAATATGGGAAGAAATGAGGAATTCTCTATATGCTTTCATCAAATTTTTTTTTTAATATATACACAAATGGTCATTGTTGTATTATCATTTTTTCGCACGTACAGTGTGTCCGTAAAGTCATGGTGGGATTTTAAATAGCTATATTATTGCAACGAAACATGATAATGAGATGAAAAAAAGGCAAATTGAAGAACAACTCTAAAAGAATAACTTTATTTAACGTAGTTCGATATGGACTCCTCTGGTAGCCCTGCAGACATCTAGGCGGTGATGTGTGTCCGTAAAGTCATGGTGGGATTTTAAATAGCTATATTATTACAACGAAACATGATAATGAGATGAAACAATGCCAAATTTAAGAACAACTCTCAAAGTTTTATCTTGTAGTTAGTCTAGGCTGTCCACATGCCTATGTTGAACATGAGCGTAATAGCCCGAAAGTTAATGTGTGGTGTGCTCTAGCACGAGATCGAGTGATTGACCCATTTTTCTTCGCGAAACCCACTGTGACGTCACACAACTACCTCGCTATGTTGGAACATTTTGCAGTACCCCAATTTATTGACAATAATGTCATCTTTCAGCAAGATGGTGCTCCTCCGCACTATGCCAACGTTGTTCGAGAATTCCTTAATGAAACATTTCCACAGAGATGGATAGGAAGAGGAGGATGGAAGCCATGGCCTCCACGCTCTCCGGACCTGACACCTTTGGACTTTTATTTGTGGGGTTACGTCAAGCAAAGCGTGTACAGTGTACCCATTAGGGATATTCATCACTTGCACGAGCGAATCACGGAAGCTATCGCATCCGTCACTCCTGATGTTCTTGGGCGTGTGTGGCTGGAATTGAATCACCGCCTAGATGTCTGCAGGGCTACCAGAGGAGCCCATATCGAACTACGTTAAATAAAGTTATTCTTTTAGAGTTCTTCAATTTGCCTTTTTTCATCTCATTATCATGTTTCGTTGCAATAATATAGCTATTTAAAATCCCACCATGACTTTACGGACACACTGTATTCCGTCTCTATTTCATTAGCTATTTTCCGTCATTAGTCATTTCCCGCCGTTATACTTGAAACTTTTAGGCATTGCGGTAAATGACTGGTTTTACACACTAATATATATATTAGGGGCTGACCCAGAGGGGCGCAGGGGGCGTCCCCCGAAATTTCTGACTTTTCAATATTATAAGCAAAAATCTAGTAAAGCTAGCTAAATTTATTCGCTAAGCAGAGTCTAGCTCTTTTCAAATAACTGATTTAATTTGAAAATTGTACGTGATATATACTATATCGCAACGAACGCGTGGTTATCCGTTATTGTATACAAATTTGTATTAGTATCCTTTTGTAAGGAATTATTTAATTTCTGATACGGATACTGTTTACTCTACCAGTATCAACTTCAACGGTGGAAAGATCATTTTCCAGCATGAAACGGTTGAAAACCTATCTTCGTAGTACTATGGTAGAAGAGCGATTGGATGGTTTGGCACTTACGCGCATCCATCAAAATCTTAGCATTAACGTAGACAATGTTATTGATCGGTTTTCACGACAAAAACGTCGACTTCAAATGTAATGATTTGCTATTTTGAGTTTGCTGTTATTTCTCTCTATTAAGCGTGTTTTAACTTCTAATTAATATATTTCTAATAAATTTAATGTTTCTATATTAAATTTGTTATATATGCCCCCACCCACCCCGAAAGAAAGTCTAGATCCGCCTCTGATATATATATATATATATATATATATATATATATATATATAAAAAAAGGTATTTTATATTTGCTATTTTATTAATCATAAAAGGAAGGTTGGAATTTGTAGATACATATTTTGAGTTCTTGGTCCAGTTTGTGTAAAGCAAGCCTGAGGCGATATGGATGTACGGTAGTTGTGATTAGAACGAGTGACCTCGTGTTACCTCGGGGAGGAAACGTAAACTAGCGGTGCATCTTGCTCCTGATTAATGATGCACATGGCCTATATAGACACGAGTGTCTGCGATGCAAACTAACGACAAAAGCTCGTGGAAAGATTATTATCGTTTGCACCATTTGTCTGAATATGATAATATGAAGCGATGAAACTTCCAATGGTGCTGAAACACGTAGAAAAACATTAACACATTTACGCTTCTCTATATTTGGCAGTGATGCTACCAGTTGCTCATGCCCTGACTGGGTATATATATATATATATATATATATATATAACCTTTGGCTAGCTTCCGCCCGAATTGTTCATTCTGACGAAGGTCAAGCTTTTCACTCCACCTTAGACCTACAGTTTAACGTGGAATCCGAACCACGCCCCATGAGCAGCCCAGCGTCTTAACCACTAGGCCACCTAGGGTACCCATTTATCTACCAACCACTTTCTTTATTGTGTGGAAGGATGAACAGCTGGGTTTTGCTGCGCGCCGGCTGCCGTCGGGTCTCGAACCCGGGGCCGATGGATTCGTAGTCAGCGACGCTAACCACTACACCACTATATATATATATTATATATATATAACGAATAACTAGTATCACCTTGAAAACTAGTACCTTTAGTACTAGTCGTACTAAATAATAATAATAATAGGCGGACAGACAGACAGTCTTTAATTTTAATTTTATTATTATTATTTTATTTTATTATTATTATTAATAAATAATTTAGAGCTGGGCACTTGCGTTTTTTTGCCCGTTTTTTTGCGGTACTGCGGTACTACTACCGCACTACCAAACCGGTACCGCATAACGCAGTACCGCAAAGGATCGCTGAAAGTACAGCAGTACCGCTACCGCATTCAAATTTCCCGCGGTACTTTCCGCGGTACCGACCAACACGGTAGTACCGCAGTACCGCAAAAAAAACCGCAAGTGCCCAGCTCTTATAATAATAATAATAAATAATAATAATAAAATACTAATTTATAATACTCCTACACCCTGCATTATTAAAATTTAAGAGGAATTAACATAAAAATTTAGTGAACGGTCGTTTTAAAAACAATTCACCCTTAATTGGCTGGGTATACAACACTATTATATATATACACCACTTCCTTTTACTGTTACTTCCATTACTGTCATCCACTCAAAATGTTCGTAATAGTTAATATACTTTTTTACAGTACTTGTTGCAACTGTAAGGTTTTATTTATATATAATATATATATATATATATAAGGGAATTATTTTTTTTTATAAATTCAAAGTTAATAATGATGAAATAATAATAGTATTTCGGGTGTTTAACTAACTAACTTCCTTCGTAACGGCAAAAGCCATACGGTGGAGGGGCCCTACAGCTTTACGTGAGATTCTAACCATCTAAGGGTCACTACATCGTCTGAGCGTAGAAGACGGTCTCCCATCCAGCTACTGAACTGATCTAAAGGGAAGCGGTTATGTAACGTGGTCTTGACGTACCCAAAATAATAATAATAATGAGGAGGAGGAGGACCTGATTTTGAGAATGGGTGATATTGTGAAGATGACCCCCCCCCCAAAGTATGTTAAAAAAGAAGGCCATTTTGAATCAGAGCGTAAGAGAGAGAGAGAGAGAGAGAGAGAGTCAATTGAGAACGACTTTGCCTTCAAGCAAGTCCAAAAACCTGTTTCACATCAGTCGTTGCAATCCACAATTTACACTCTTCCTATATACACTCGCTTATCATACACACACACACACACACACACACACACATATATGTGTGTGTGTGTGTATATATATATATAATGTAAAGAACGACGCTTGTGTGGAAGAGCGTTCCGCACAAGAAGAGGAGGGAGAACGAATAATGTTTTTCGGGGGATTACACGAAACGAAATGAAGATAAAGAAGTTCGTCTGTAAGTGTTGTAACTTTTACAGATCGCATAAGAGGCAATCCAAGGACCGACGGCTTAACTTACGTAAGTGCCATATTCGGGATCAATTAAGGATTTAAGAGGTACCACGTGGAATTGTACTACCTTCGCTTTGATTTTCTGATTAACTGGGATATTATGTCTCTGATTGGGTGGGTTCGAGTTTATTTTTCTAGTTTTGAAGATGGCACCTTTTATTTGTTTAGCCTTTGGCACTTCCAACCGAAGATGTCATGCACCAGTTATAGGATGTTACCAAGATGGGCCAAGGGCCAGGGTCTCGTCGTGGCTAAGCCTCTTAACCTTTTAACGCGTGAGTGCCTTCCTGGTTCTGAAATGAATTATTAATATAAATGAATCGATTTAAACCTTTTTACATAATTTTCGTTCGGGTTTTGTTATTTTCTCATATTTTCTGCTACTGTTACAAAGTGTCCATTTTCGTATATTTTCTGATACTTTTACAAAGTGTCCACATATATGGACAACGGACGGACATTCTGACAACTGTATGATAGTCCCAGTGATAAAAAATACTGCACTCTGTCGTCTTAACGGTGCACAATATGGCCAGTTATGTGGACAAGAGGTACTTGTCAATATAATGAAGTTAACCAATCAGATGTCAGACATTAATACAGTATATTACAATGTGACAGATGTAAAAGTGTCCACTTACGTGGACCAAAGGCATTAGTGGGTTAGTGGGTTGGTATTTCATTCATTTGACCTCACAAACGGGAAGAAAGAACAATATTCGACAATTTCTCAATCATTCCAATTCCTGGTTCGAAAGTGGGAATGCTCTAAGTGCGAATTCCACATTTGCCAAAGTGTAAAAAATTCTCTCTCTCTCTCTCTCTCTCTCTCTCTCTCTCCTCTCTCTCTCTCTCTCTCTCTCCTAACGCGTAATGGCCTGACCAGCTCCCTGCGACCGTTCTTTGGTGACCAATTGATGGTGCTTGGCTGTACTGTTCTTAGGTGAGAGAGCTTTACTGCTCAGCTGGCTGCCAGGTCAGCGTAAACTCTCGGGCGTAGCCTCTGGGTCTGGTGGGATATCCCTTGAACACTGGATTCTAAGAGTCTGGCCGCTTGTGAGTGACTAGTAAGGGGCTGCATCTCGCTGTCGCTCCTGGCAGGAAATCCGTGACGCCTGCGTCGCGAGTGTTTGTCAGTTGGTAGCTGCGACACGTTTGGGACTGTCCGGCCCTGGGGAGACCCTTGGTCGGTGCGGCAGCAGCGAGAGGTGTAGTCTTCTGGATGGGATGAACGTCCCTTGCAAATAGGCGGATGCATCTACGCGCGGGAAGAATTCACCCCCCTCCCCCTCCTTTTTTATATACTGGTCAGAACGTTTTTGATAGTTTTCATTGCTAGAACGCTTTATCTTATTCAGTGTATTCAGAGTCCGAGAAAAAAAGTTACAATGACTGGACCGCAGAAACTGAAGGCTGAATGTGCGAGGTGTGGAGTAAACCAGTGGGTGACGAACTTCAAAGAAGCTTGCTTCGAGAAGATCAACCACTCCAGCATGTGCCGCTTTTGCGAACTCATGCAGTTTTACGAGAAGCTAGAGGAGAGGGTCCGGCGGCTCGAGTCGTCCAGATCGGCTGTTGGAGGTGCAGCGGTCACTGACGCGGCTGCGCCCTCCACCCCGGAGCTCATTGATAGGATAGCTGCCCTGGAAAGGCGGTCCAGCGATGGACTGAATAGAGCTCGGCACCGCGGAGAAATGGTAGAGGTGCAACCGGGGGCCACGGTACAAAATCAGTGTCAGGAATCGCCAGCGACCCACGTGGAACGCACGGAACCGCGGCGCAAGGTGGAGGGCAGCGAGGGCACAAAGAAGGGGCCGATAGAGAAGGGTGGGAAGGGGCCGATAAAGAAAAAGGGTGGGAAGGGGCCTACTGATGGTCCAAAGAAACCGAAGGATGTAGCTGCCGGTCGGGGTGGGTTGGGTGGTGTAAGTGCGTCTATGGGTGGCGACGGTATCGAAAGGTCTCGGCAAGAAGGCTGCGAAGCCGAACCTGAGACCCCGGTTGCCCCTGTCAGGACCTCCAACCGCTTTAGTCTCCTGTGCTCGAAGGAGGAAGACACCGTTTTGATTGGGACTCGCAGATCAGGGGCCAGGAGAAGTACTTTGCTTCTGCAAACCGGGACAGGAGGAAGGTAAGGTGCTTACCTGGACGGGGAACGGCGCACTTAAGAAAGGAGCTAGAGAAGCTGCGCGTGGCTAGTCAGAAGACTGCGATCGTTGTCCACGCTGGTGGCAACGACCAGTTCCTCAAAGGCGGTAGGGTAGGTTTTACAGAAAGGATCATCACCGAGATCATGTCTCTTGCGGATGATCTAAAACTGAAGACAGACAGGGGAATGTTGATGGGTATTTTACCGCGGATGAATGCCAGTGACCACGCGCTCAGTAAGGTCATTGGCATCAGCGAGAGGGTGCAAGACTTGTGCGTCCCGCTGGACGTGAGGTTTATTGACCCCTTCGACGCATTTTAGGGTAGGTGGGACCTTTACCAGAGGGATGGTGTCCACCTCAATGACAAGGGTAAAGGTGTGCTAGGCGCGCTGCTCGACCGGCACTTATACAGAATGGTGAGGTCGAGCCCGGGGAGAGATGACGGGTCCCCACCGGGGAGAGATGATGTTGAGCCGGTGGCGGACGTACCTTCAACTGAAGGATGCGTCCAGGTACAGGTGGGTGACCCTCCTTCCCCGTTGGAGGGGGCTGAGGCTCCTGCGGAAGTTGCCCCCCTCGATGGTGAGGGGCTCTTCAACTCCCGACAGCCCTGGCTGTTCGGGAAACGGGTCGTGCTAGGGGGCGGTCAGAATAGGGAAGGCTCCCTCCGTGCAATGCTTTTTAATGCTAGGTCGCTTAGGAATAAGCAAAGACCGCACCCGTGGGGAGGGGGGAGGGGTACTAATATACGTCAGGGACACGTTGAGTCCGGTTAACTGCCAGTTCCGATCGGAACGGGAGCTGCTTGGTGTCGATCTGAACGTGGGAGGGACGAACTATAGGTTAATTTTGGTGTACAGACCTCCGCATCTCCTCCTCGAGGAGGATACAGCACTGTACACCGAACTCCGTAACCTGCTAGGGGATAGGGTGTGTGTAGTTTTAGGAGACTTCAACTGTCGCGGCATAAAGTGGGAAGACAGGACTGCTGATGCTGAAGGGAGGAGGCTAGTTGACTTTGCTGATGAGAACTTCCTCACTCAGTGGGTCAATGAGCCTACACGGGGAAAGCGTTCTAGACTTAGTATTCACGACCGAAGACAACCTCGTCACTGGCCTCACCGTTGACGAATCGTTGGGCGGGAGTGATCACGGTCTGATTAGGTTCCGTGTGTGCGTCCCTCGGGTGAAGCGTAGTAAATCGAGAGGCAGTAAGCTCGATCTACGGCGGGCGGACTTTGCCTCTGGGATAGCGTAGGTGAGATGGGGTTAGAGGTCGGCGGCGATGTTGAGGGAGTGTGGACTGCATTCCGGGACGAGTTTATGGTGCTGCAGTCTGCTGCCATACCCACAAAACCTGTCACCCCTGCTTCAACGCAGTCTAAGTGGTTCAGTCGTGACATCGCTTCGGCTATCCGAAAGAGGAAAGTAGCGTATAGGAGGGCGAAGGCCAATCGTTCCCACGAGAACACTGAGGCGTATGTCCGCCTGTGTAGGGAAGTGAAGGCGAAGGTTAGGCAAGCGAAACGTAACGAAGAACTACGGGTGGCAAGCCTCTGCAAGGGGAACCCTAAGGAGTTCTTCAGGTATGTTAATAGTAGAAAGCCCATTAGAAGCATGATAGGTCCATTAAAGGACCCCAGCGGCGTTCTGCGGACCTCCGACGCAGACATCGTTAATGTGCTTAATGAGTACTTTGCGGAAGTGTTCACCAGGGAGGACACCCGCGTCATCCCCGAGCCAGGCGTCAGACACGAAGGTGCCGGCGTGGATAGTGCTCGGTGTACCGCGACAGTCGTTGCCGATAGAATAGACAAACTGAGCGCGTTTAAGGCTCTTGGGCCAGACCAGTTCCTCCCCAGAGTGTTGCTGGAGGTGCGCGACCAGCTGGCTCCCCACGTGGCTACAGCCTTCAACAAATCGTTGGAGACGTGCCTGGTGACTGGAGGGAAGCCAATGTGACCCCTATCTTTAAGAAAAGAGATCACGAGAGTCCATGGAACTATCGTCCCATTAGTCTCACTTCGGTTGTAGGTAAATTATTAGAGGGGATAATAGCGGATGGGATCGTTGACCATTTGGATTCCTACAAGCTGCTTGGGGATTCCCAACATGGGTTTAGACGGCATAGGTCGTGTCTCACCAACTTGCTCGAGTTTTTCCACGTCATGTTGAGTGAGTATGATAAGAGTAGGGCGATTGATATACTCTATCTCGACTTTGAGAAAGCCTTTGATAAGGTACCTCACCGACGGCTAATGGCGAAAGTGCGCGCGCTGGGTATCGGTGGGGAAGTAGGTAGGTGGATTGAAAACTGGCTGAAGAATAGGCGGCAGAAGGTTGTAATTAAAGGGGTTAGTTCGGATTGGGCCTCGGTCACTACTGGGGTTCCTCAGGGTTCCGTTTTGGGGCCACTGTTGTTTATCATTTACATAAATGATATCGACGGTGGCATCGTCAGTCGGATCGCCAAATTCGCTGATGACACCAAGCTTGGGGCCAATGTTGGGACGTCCGAAGCGATCGAGCAACTCCGTGCGGACCTAGGTAGGATAGGAGAGTGGTCCGAAAAAATGGCAAATGCTGTTTAACTTGGGTAAATGCAAAGTGATGCACATTGGCTACGCCAATCCCAAGTCGGACTATTCGATGTTGGGGAGTAATATCGAGGCCACTGATTTGGAAAAGGACTTGGGTGTACTAATTAGCAGCGACCTTAAGTTTACCAAACAGTGCGTAGAGGTGGAAAAGAAAGCCCAGAAGCTGTTGGGTTATATCAGGCGGCAATTTCAGTTTCGGAACAAGGAGATTGTGCTCTCTCTGTACAATTCCTTGGTTCGGCCGCACCTGGAGTATGCTGTGCAGTTCTGGTCGCCCACCCTCAGGAAAGATATTGAGAGGCTGGAGTGAGTGCAGGCGAGGGCCACAAAGTTAATCCCTTCCGTTAGGCATATGGGCTACAATCGACGCTTACGCGCCCTGAACTTGTTTTCGCTGGAAACTCGGAGGCTGCGCGGTCAACTCATAGAGGTTTTCAAGTTCTTACGCTGGTTCAACGATGTCGATTTTCGAAGCATGTTTAGTTTAAATGATGACCCAACTCGCAACAATGGTTGGAAGTTGGATTTGAAACGGCTTAGGACTAGTGTGTGTGGGAATTACTTTACAAGATCTGTGACACGTGGAACAGGTTACCTTCAGAAGTTGTGAACAGTTCCTCTGTGGATCATTTCAAGAAAAGGTTAGACCAAATCTTGTACACTATTTGAGAGTGTAGAAAATTTTCCGTGGCACCCGTTGCCATTGGTACCTCCTCGGTATGGGCCGCAAGGCCTTTTGAGGTACTTCTTTTCCTTGTAACTCTCTCTCTCTCTCTCTCTCTCTCTCTCTCTCTCTCTCTCTCTCTCTGTCAAAGGCTTTTAGAGAGAGAGAGAGAGAGAAGTCCCTCACGCGAGATTGATGGCTAAAATCAGAGGACTAGGAATCACCGGACTCGTTTCCAACTGGATTGAGGATTGTTGGTTACAAGATAGAAAGCAGAGAGTGGTAATAAATGTAGTGGCTTTGGAGTGGGCGCCCGTCACTAGTGGTGTCCCACAGGATTTCGTTCTGGGTCCTTTACTTTTTATCATCTATATTAATGATATAGACGTTGGGCTTCTAAGTATAATCTCCAAATTTGCCGACGATACGAAATTAGGAAGTAGTGTAGGTACTGAGGAGGGCGTAAGAACGCTTCAGAATGATCTTGACAGGTTGGGCGAATGGTCTGCTACTTGGCAGGTGCCATTTAACTTGGACAAATGTAAGGTAATGCACATAGGTTATAAAAACCCGAAGACCGATTACTCTCTTGGGAAGGAACTTGACTGAGACCGATCTAGAGAAAGACTTAGGAGTCTATATCAGCAATGATCTGAAACCGTCGAAGCACTGTGCAGAAGTCGAAAAGAGGGACTTAAAAATATTAGGTTATATTAAAAGACGGTTCCAGTTTCGGAACAAGGAGACTGTAATGTCTCTTTATAATTCACCAGTCAGACCTCAGCTGGAATACTGTGCGCAGTTTTGGTCTCCATTCCTCAGGAAAGATATAGAAAGGTTAGAAAGGGTACAAACAAGGGCTACAAAATTGATCCCTTCAATGAGAATGCAAAACTACCAACGGAGATTGGAGCGCCTAAATCTGTTTACCTTAGAGACGAGGAGGTTACGCGGTCAGCTTATTCAAGTTTTCAAGATGCTCAAAGGAATAGACAGGTAGATTATAGAAACTTTTCTCACTTAATGCCAATCCGACAAGAAATAATGGGTTTAAACTGGAACTAAAGACATTTAGGGCCTCTGTCTGCGGCAATTTCTCTTCCTATAAAATAGTTAATATCTGGAACCAACTTCCCACAGAGATTGTTTCCAGCCAAAGTGTAAATGTGTTTAAAAATAGGCTAGACAAAGTACTGAATACTCATGGTTTAAGACTAAAACATAACGTAACTCTGCAGGAGTTCGCTTGCACGGTGTCTCTGTGGACATGCTAATTACAGAACTGTTTTTTTATATTCTCCACTTTCCTGTAAAATTTCCTTGGCTACTTTTTCAGGGGTCAAGGTATTTTCTTCAACCTTTTTCCGTACCTGCCTCTGGCAGGGAGGGTGGGGAGAAAGCCTTATACTTTTCTATCCAGTTTTCTACTACTGCTAGAATAGTTGAAAGAAAAATAAACTTGTTTAAGAACAGGAACCTCCCAGAGTGGACCGAAAGGTCTTTGAGGCTTCCTCTTGTCCTTGTAACACACTCTCTCTCTCTCTCTCTCTCTCTCATATATTTATATATACGAGTATGTATTATATTTCCATCAAAGACAATCAAGTCTATTACTCTATCACACACACACACACACACATATATATATATATATAATATATATATATATATATATCTGTGGCTGGAGAATGTTTTGTATAGTTTCATAAGACAAATCTGTTGCTTTTGCTTACCTGGCAACACTGTCCAACCCTTCGAAAATAGTTTATTCATGTATAATTGCACACAGAAACCTTAGTGCGTTGAGTTGTGAGGAGGAGTAGGTCGTGCGAAAGTAAGCGAACCATTTATGTATCGTCATAAATTTGTTGAATGAAGGTGCTTACTTACATTTTTCAATCCGTACAAGGAAGCATTTCTGGTGTGAATGTAGTGATATTTTTATGTGATTGATCACCTTTGTAATTAGTTTCCACTGCATTTGTCGTCATTTCGGTGCAGATAACGTAAAGAGCATCGGGTATCGTGCTAAAATTGAAGGAGCCTTCGAATAACCTACGGAGGGCCATTGCCAATGCTCGTACATCTGGGGATATCGACAAAATGTAGAACCTTTCTCAGGAGCGGCCGACCACGGAAGATCTCACTGAGGATGATCAGGAGACTCGTTCCTGAGATTAACGGTAATCCAAGAGTGATATCTAAAGATCTTCGAGGCTCTTTTGCAAATACTAACACGCACGTTCATCGTTCCACAGTAAGAAAAACCCTGAACCGACCAAGACTTCATGGCCTAGTCGCACGACGAAAGCCACTGTTGTCGAAGAAACACAAAATCGACAGACAAAACTTAGCTAGGGTCCACCCGAATGACACCCCTACCACCCGGGGAAAGATACCGTCTCATCCGCCCAAAGCATTGACAATGACTCTCCGTAGGTCATTCGAGAGCTCCTTCAATCAAGACATGATACCCGATGCTCTTTAGGTTATCTGCACCGAAATGACGACAAATGCAATGGAAACTAATTACAAAGATGATCAATCCCATTAAAATAATATCACTACGTTCGTACTAAGAATGCTACATTATTTGGAATGAAATACGCGAGAGCAAAGCACATTCGTTCAACAAATTTATGACTATACATAAATGGTTCACTTACTTTCGCGCGCCTCCTTTTCACAATTCAGCACACTGAGGTCTCTGTGTGCAATTATACATGCGTAAACTATTTTCAAATTTTAGGATAGTGTTGCCTGATATGCAAAAGGTTTATCATAAGTAGGTATAAAATACATTCTCCAACCACATCCATACAATTCGATTGCAATGAATGGGTTCACGTTCTTGCACAACTATATATATATATATATATATAAGAGAGAGAGAGGGAGAGACTTTCTGCATTGCAGTGAACCTTTTTCCGGCGAGTGCATTCATGTGTGAAAAACATCATTAAATTACTTTTAATTTAATTATCAATTAATACGCTTTAAAAATGTCTTCAATTGTTGACAAAATCCTAAAAATTCCCTTTTTTTCTTTAATTTTGTCTAATTACCTGTAATTATGACACCTTCATCTTTTATTCGTTTCGTTTCACAAAATTCTAGAGTGGTTCGTATATATCCTTTTTTTAGACTAAAGCGAAGTCTACTTTTTATGGTGTATTGAACTATATATATATATATATATATATATATATATATAATATATATATATATGTGATGAAGGAAAGGAAACACAAAATGGTGCTCAAGCGCTTTCGTCTAATGACATCCTCAGGAACACTGAAGTACATAAAAAGGTTAAGCCTATATAGGTTACAGAAAGAAAAAAAAGAAAAAATAAATAACATACATACACATATATATATATATATATATATATATGTATATACATACATATCTATATATACAAATACATACATACATACATATATATACAATAAACAGAGAAGTAAAATAAAAAATTAAAAAATTAAAAATTAAAACCTTAAAGGATTACCAGTGAGGCGTACAGATTTGTAAGGAAAAATATCGATTTTTAGCACAAGATCAAATGGATTATAAAAATACAAATTTATACTGGAACTCTGCCCGGGTTTTAACACACTGCTGCCTATGGTCAGGTTTCGATATATATAAAAAAATAAAATTCAAATTAAAAGTTAATAAAGTAGAAGACAAGTTTACCAAAGATTTAATGTTTTACCCTTCTTATCTAAATCTGTTTTAAAGGAATTCAAAATAACAGGATCGAGTTGAAAAAGACCTTTGCTTATGTTGAAGTTATTTGAAAGTTGGATAATGGCAGACTCAAGAATATTTCTATTAACAATGTTGCTTGAATGGAATAAAACTGAAGCATTATTCCAATCAATACAGTGGGCTAACTCTGACAAATGGACAAAAAGGGCACGTATAAAACAGCATCAATATTCCGTTAGAACAGGACAGTTGTCCAGTGCCCTTTTTGTCCATTTGTCAGAGTTAGCCCACTGTATTGATTGGAATAATGCTTCAGTTTTATTCCATTCAAGCAACATTGTTAATAGAAATATTCTTGAGTCTGCCATTATCCAACTTTCAAATAACTTCAACATAAGCAAAGGTCTTTTTCAACTCGATCCTGTTATTTTGAATTCCTTTAAAACAGATTTAGATAAGAAGGGTAAAACATTAAATCTTTGGTAAACTTGTCTTCTACTTTATTAACTTTTAATTTGCATTTTATTTTTTATATATATCGAAACCTGACCATAGGCAGCAGTGTGTTAAAACCCGGGCAGAGTTCCAGTATAAATTTGTATTTTTATAATCCATTTGATCTTGTGCTAAAAATCGATTAACTTTTAATTTGCATTTTTTTTTTTTTATATATATCGAAACCTGACCATAGGCAGCAGTGTGTTAAAACCCGAGCAGAGTTCCAGTATAAATTTGTATTTTTATAATCCATTTGATCTTGTGCTAAAAATCGATATTTTTCCTTACAAATCTGTACGCCTCACTGGTAATCCTTTAAGGTTTTAATTTTTAAGTTTTTAATTTTTAATTTTTACTTCTCTGTTTATTGTATATATATATGTATTTATTTGTATATATAGATATATATATATATATATATATATATATATATATATATATATATATATATATATGTGTGTGTGTGTATGTATGTTATTTATTTTTTTTTTTTTCTTTCTGTAACCTATATATAGGCTTAACCTTTTTATGTACTTCAGTGTTCCTGAGGATGTCATTAGACGAAAGCGCTTGAGCACCATTTTGTGTTTCCTTTCCTTCGTGGTTTTATTCATCATAAATATTTTTCACGTGTTACTTTCGTGAAATAATTTTCATATATATATATATATTATATATATAATATAATATATATATATATATATTTTTTTTTTACTTTTAAAACTGGTTCTGAAGATATTATCTCTTATTTACTGGGCGTGTTTCTCGTTTAACAACTTTATGCAATGGATAGACTAGGCCTGAAGGGCCCAATATCACAATTCAATCGTCTATAGACGTCTCGTGTCATCCTGTTAACGAAAGAGAGAAGCGGAAAAAAGGGGTTAAACTGGTGTAGTTTGAAGTGGGGGAAAGTACTCGATAGTATTATGTTCCATAGCGCAAAAATTCGAGGAATGAAAGTTTCGTATGCGGAAGTTCGACACTACGGGGCTCCAATAAACCTTAGCCCCCCCCCCCCCGCCCATGGCCTAAACCATTAGAGGTACAGTAAAACTAAACATACCTTACAAAAGAGAATTTAATCCTGCATTTAATGAGAAACAATTAAAACTTGGTGTTCCCGCCATTGGCTTCCAAGACAGCCTGAATTCGCTTTCGGTAGCTTGCCAAAAGTGACGTGAATAGATCTTCATCGTTACGCAAATTTGCTAAAACAGTTTCAATGTGTTGCGTCATTGTATCCTTCGAAAATCGATTTGCTGCAGGTTCTTGAAACAAGAGACATTCAACCTTGTCCTTTATAACTGATCCAATGTGTTCACAGACGTTCAGGTCAGGAGAATTTCATGGCCATTCTTCATTTCCAAAGAAATCGATCTCATGGTTCCGCAACAACTGTTGAGTGGCTAATGCCTTAAAGCAAGGGGCCTTATCGTGCAGAAGTGTGACCTGATCGACATCAATAACATTGTTTGGGTTTCTTAGAAAAGGAATGACATGCTGGGATAGAATAATATCACGAAAATACTGTCCATCCCAACTCTGACCATTTGGCTTCAGCACCCACATGAGCTTCTTTGCAGTGAACAAAACAAACACACCAACACAGTCTGGACTTTTTAATAATTCGCGATAATGTTCATTGTCATCGATTTCATCTGGTGTTGTGGCCCACACTCGATCATTTTGGTAGTTAGGCCGACGTGTTACGTAAACAAAAAATTCATCGGAGACAGCTAAATGCATGAAATCATCCACATCCCAATCTTCAAGATAATGGGCAAACCACATTCTGTCATCGATGTTAAGTTGAGTTTTTCTTGGCTTTGGAAGTTCATGCCAAAGCTTTAAACCTTGCCTATGACGGTACAGTCGAATGATCTCACCACTAACGATCTTTCCTCTCAACACTTCGATCTCTCTAGAAAGTTTAGCACAGCTGTTTTTCCGCTTACGCGTACCGCTTTCAATGATGTCCTTTGTTTTCTGAGAGAGTGGCAAATTTGGGTGCCCAGATTTGGTTGTATCCATTTCACATTCATCCAAAGTTTTATTCCAATTTCTTTTGACGAAGTCCTCACTTCTTCGCAACTTTTTGGCAACCCAAGAACGTGTTATAAAGGTGGCTCCAGCATCACGAGCTTCCCGAAATGTTATTGCTCGTATGCGATCTATCACACGTTGCCTCTCCGAATCACCAATTAATTGAGAAGCCATTATATTATCACTTTATCAGCTAGAGTAATTTTAATACCTGCAATAAATAAAGAATTTTATATATTTTTATAATCACTAAAAACTATTTCGATATAAGTAAACATGTAAGCTGCAAATTGGGGGGGAGCTAAGGTTTTTTGGAACCCCTTATAGCAGCTGTACGACAAAAGCATACACAACTGCACTGGTCCGAACCCGGCTTCAAATGTGGTTCAGACCGGTCCGAAATACTACTATTCAATTTGTGTAAGTATATAGTGTGAATTTTAGGCAAACTACTTGCTTGTTTTAATACGTAATATGAATAACGCTCGAATAACACGTCTGTGGCGTAGTTTGTGACTTAACTCTGTGAATTAAGCGTATCTGGATTCTGGACCAGTTCGTACTAGTCCCAGGATATCAGATTGCGTTCACCAGCAAACACGCTTCAAGTTTTCCTTATCTATTGCTATCGCGTGTGTTTCTCCATGTTTATCTTTTATCTGGTGAATGAAAAAAGAAAGGTGATTAGCTCAGTAGAGCAGTGGTTCTTAACCGCTGGGTCACGACCAAAATTTGGTCGCCAAGCCATTTTGATTAGGTCGTTAAATTGTCATTTAGCGTTTATTTATGTTATCCCTAATCATTTTATCATTAATTACACCAGTCTGCATGAAAATCGATTTCTTTATTTTGAGTTGTGATTCTGAAGCAGTTCGCTGCGCTGAATTAAAAAATGCTACCAGTTTTTTCTATCACCCACAGTTTTAAAGTTATTAGCAAAACAATTTTGGGGCGTTTTGTAATTTTTTACCTTTTTTATCTTTAATTAATTTCGTTTTTTCATATTCAGATAGATAATTCTAACATTACGTCTTTAAAATTTTAATAATGGCTTCTTGAGGATGTACCCATAGTCCAGACATATTTTGTTATATTTGTGGTCGGTATGTTGTTGTAAAACAAAGGACAAATGTAACGACCTTCATTAAGAGAGCTTATCATGCTTATTTTGGAATTAAATTAGGAGATCAAGACAAAAGTTGGGCTCCACACAAGGTTTGTCTTACGTGTGTTGCGGCACTAAGGAATTGGAGCAAAGGTAAAAAGAAAAGTTTGCCATTTGGGATCCCTATGGTATGGCGCGAGCCTAGAAACCATACCGACGACTGCTACTTCTGTTCTTGCAATGTTAAAGGTTATAATGCAAAGAATAAAGAGAGCCTTCAATACCAAGTCTTCCATCTGCAATATGGCCGGTACCCCATGGTCCAGAAGTTCCTATTCCCGCCCACCCGAGAGTCTGGATCAATACAATTCAGATTCTGATTCAGCTCCAAATCCAGACAATGATGATGTTTATGAACAGCCAACAGCTGACCGAGATCCTCCTAAACCATTAACCCAAGCCGAACTAAATGACTTAGTCAGGGATTTGAATCTGCCTAAGGACTCTGCAGAACTTTTGGGGTCTAGATTGCAGGAGAACAATTAGCATTCGACACATACTTCGCTTGGTACAGAAATCGTGAGAAAGACCGTGCCTTTTTTCGAAGATGATGGTCCCTTGGTATTTTGCAAGGACATCACAGGATTAGTGTGCAAGCTAGGCATCGAATACCAAACCAGTGACTGGTGGTTGTTTATAGATTCCTCTAAAACCAGTCTAAAAGGAGTGTTACTGCACAACGGTAACAAATATGCATCAATCCCAGTGGCCCATTCTACTCATTTAAAAGAGACCTATGATAACATGAAACTGCTTCTGGAAAAAATTCAGTATCAAAATCACAGATGGATATTGTGTGGGGATCTCAAAGTCCTTTGCATGTTACTTGGGCAGCAATCAGGGTACACTAAGATGCCATGTTTCATCTGCGAATGGGATAGTCGAGCACGCGACCAGCACTGTAAGAGGAAAACTTGGCCTCCTAGAGAGAATCTTACCCCAGGATCAAAGAACATTTTACATGAGCATCTAGTTGAACCAAATAAAATCCTCCTACCACCCTTGCACATTAAGTTAGGCTTGATGAAGCAGTATGTCAAAGCACTGAATAGAGAAAGTGAGTGTTTCAAGTACATTTGTTCAAAATATCCAAAGATTAGCTACGAGAAAATAAAGGAAGGTGTTTTTATAGGTCCTCAGATTAGAAAGTTATTGACAGACGATCATTTCCTGAACACAATGACCAATAAAGAAAAAGAAGCATGGCTTGGTTTCAAAGATGATGTTGAAAACTTGGGAAACTACAAAAGCCAAAATTATGAAAGACTGGTGGAAAATATGCTTAAAAAGTTTTGCGCCTTAGGCTGCAACATGAGCATGAAAATTCACTTCTTATTTTCGCATCTTGACCGTTTTCTCGAAAATCTCGGGAGATGCCAGTGAGGAGCAAGGGGAACGATTTCACCAGGACATCAAAACCATGGAAAGAAGATATCAAGGAAAATGGCATACAAATATGATGGCGGATTACTGCTGGTGTCTGCAACGAGATCAGCCTAACGCACAGCATAAGAAAACATCAAAGAAGCACCGGTTTAGTCGTCATTAGTCAGATCTACCTTCGTAGCCTTAAGTCTGGAATAAGTCCTGAAATGTTTGCGAGTAAAGAAGGTAAATATATTTTGTTTCTTTCGGTTATTTTTTTATTCTTTCATAAACAAGCAATATGCTTGTCCAAGAGCTAGGAGCTATTTAATTCTGCTTTAATTAGGTTTTACTCTATCACCTAAAGATTTCGTGCTACAAGGGGTGTTGTAATACCTCATATGTCCCCAAATGTTAACCACCCATTGATGGGAGGGGAGAGAGTATTTTGCTGGGAACGGGACTGGTTGTTATATATATTTACCCTACATTATTATGTAAGCGTTACTGTAGTCTATAACAACAAAATTTATGGTTTAGCATGTGCAATCCAATGTTGGTCTCGATAAGATGGTTCACATTTGGGGATAAATGGGGGATTTATGACACACCCTGTAGTAAGAAAACCATACGTGGTAGGGAAAAACTAACTATATATTTGAGATCAGCGCACTCAAATTATATAGAATCACCAACTAATTTGTAAAAATCGATCGACAAGTTTTCAAATGTGTACTGGTGTTATTTATTTTATCTATTATGAGTGAACTGTTTGAAGCAGGGATGGGAAACCGAATCTAAACGGATATTTTTTCTTGAAGCGAAATCGAAAAAAAACGAAACTGATATTTTTGGAAAAACCGAAATCGAAATTTAGACCGAAACCGAAAAGAATAAAAAAACTTGAATCGAAATCGATAAAAAATATCAGTTCAAACCGAAATTAAGAAATAAAATTTAATATTCAAACTGCTTTCTATTAAAGGAGAGTTGACCAACTTCCGGGGATTAAAGACAGGGCTACTTTTATGATACCTGACTCCTCAAATAGGGTAACATAAAGGCGTGAAATTTTAAGATGTATTAGCTTCCTTACATTCCATCCAGTTTTGTTTAGTTATCCCTGATTTTTTTTATATATATAAATAGAAACAGGGTGCTTTGACTGCGTTGATCTGATAAATATATTCTCCTCCCTCAAAGGAGGGCGGTTTTAGGCGGGTCCCAAAGTTGTAGAAATAATATGAAAAAGTTTACTGAAAAAAAAATGAAGACAACTTCAAGATATAGTACTGATTAAATGTAAATAATCATCCAATAGCACAACTTTTTTATTTGAAATAAGTGTGCAGAAATAATAGATAAAAGCTCATATTATATGTAAATAATGAACATATTATATTGAAATCTGAAATCGAAACTCAAATCGATATGAAAAACCGAAATCGAAAAAAAACCTGAATCGAAAAAAAAATGAAAAAAAACCGAAACCGAAATCGATATTTCTCAAAACTATGAACTGAAATCGAAACTCGAATCGAAATTCATTTCGGTTTCCCATCCCTGGTTTGAAGGCATGGGTCGCCGAGCTAGCCCCG
Organism: Bathynomus jamesi; assembly: GCA_023014485.1. Lineage (NCBI taxonomy): Eukaryota > Metazoa > Arthropoda > Malacostraca > Isopoda > Cirolanidae > Bathynomus > Bathynomus jamesi. The sequence continues at coordinate 424,788 of JAJOZX010003628.1, read as the reverse complement.
CAACCAGAATTTGGGTCGCAGCCTAAAAAGGTTAAGAACCACCGCAGTAGAGCGACCAAACTGACGGTCAACAATAACTATTTTTATTAACGTTTTTTGGTGGGTGATAAGTCGCTCAAAAGTCACTGAAACGACTTATCGATGACTGAAGTAATAGATATTTGGTGCGTAATTTTAAAAGTCTGAGGATTTAACCACTTTGGGTATGAGATGAATGTTGGTTTCTTTCCAAAGAAGAGGAATAAAAAGCAGAGTTTGGAAAAAGAAACAATTTCAGGGATAACAGTTTCTGAAAACTACAGCGACAGAATCTCGTCGGGATCCGACACCTTCTTTATTTTAAGTTTATCAAGGATGCGTCTGACATTCCTGGTTTTCATTTTTAAGTTTGAAATAACAGGACCTCTCGCGTCAAAATGAGATTCCCTTTCATCGTTTTCTTTAGAGCAGTGGTTCTCAAACTAGGGTACGTACGCGAGGGGATCTTAGGGGGTACGCGAAGGGGTTCTGAAAATATAACCCTTTTAATTTTATATACGATTAAAAACCGGCCACGAGTCACACAGTCGTAAAGAAAGTAAAAATTCTCTCCTCTCTCTCTCTCTCAACACCAACTTGCGGATACGTTCCATTTGTTTTATTTATTGCGGAAATTTAAACAACCAACTGGTTTCCGTCTGAAGGACTTTTTATTGTCTAGAACTTGATTTTATTGGTTTAAATTATGAGAAGAATGGCCAGAATTAATAATAATTACTATTATTACTTTAATGCATGGATGAAATTCTGACGCAATTCCTTAATTACCTGTTGCATAACACTTTCTTTTTCGGAACTACCTTACTGTATGATATATATATATATATATATATATATATATATATATATATATATATATAATTTGTAGAATGTGAATATTGACAACGCGCATTGTATATGTTAAGGTGGGGGGGGAACGTTTCTGCTTCGTTATACTTTTACGCATTAAGCGTCGAAATCAGGTTATTTTGTATAATTTGGAACGTTGTTGATTAAAATTAATTATCATTTTTACGTCATTTTTAAAAAACAGCAAATTTAAATGTTTCCAAAATTAACTTTTTCTTTTGAGCAACTTCCCCATCTTTAAGCTTTGACATTATTATTATTATTATTATTATTATTATAACATTCGTAATGTTAAATAAACTTTGTTAAATGTTTATATTTTCGTAAGCATAGTCTAAGCTTGATTTAGCGATTTAATGTATTTTATCCAGTCAGACCCGCCTTTGTAATATTATGGAGTTGTTCAAAAGGTAAAAATAGTAATTTTTCCTCGTAGTCTCGAGTGTTAGGCAAGGTGCTCGTTTGCGATAACTCAAAACATTTAACAACCGATCTCAACGGGTAACCTTTTTATGATAGTTTGTTGCTATTATTAATAGATATGGTGAATGCACGGCTCAATTTGGTTGACGTCAACCATTTTTATTGGTTGTTCAACAACAATTGAAGTTGAACGTTCGTGCAAATGTTAAATCCATCATATCGTATGACATGTTAGGATTATTAGGCAGTTCATTATTTCAGATTAGTTAGCCATCTTGAACTGAGTGAAATTGAAAGAAAAAGAGTTTCTTTGCGAAATAAATGATAAGCAGTAACTTAATATATACTGTATATTTATATAAAAATTTTTGGTTAAGTTAATAAGCTTGCATTCATTTTTTTTTTAAAGTTTATGTAAACTTTTAAACAGGAAATATCGCGATACATTTTTTATTATTTGTATCGTATCGAAAGATACGATACAAATAAGTGTCAGTAACGCGATACTAGACTCAGTGATCTTTCCCCTCCCCTCTCCATCGTAAAGAATTATTATCTAAATATTATTTAGCGAATAATTCATCAGAACGCTCCGGTTGAGAGACTTTTTAGCATAGCTGGAAATCTCTTTCCTTCAAAGAGAAACAGAATGTCTGATGAACTGTTTGAGAAGTCACTCTTTGTAAAACTCAATACAAATAGAAAGTAATTCAGTTGTTTCATAATATGTCATATATGATGTGTGTATATATATTATATTATATATATATATATATATGTATCGTATCGCGATACATATATTATTCATATATCTAGTATCGTAACGAGATACATTTTTGCCACTGTATCGAGTATCGTATCGCGTTACCTTTTTGTCCCCGATACACCACCCTGCTTTTAAATAATAATTTTTTTTTTATTAAGAAGCAAATGGTTATCGCCTCATTATGGTTAGTGCGTGTAATTTCTTCCTAAATAATCATGCTATAAATTAGAAACAAATTAATTAGAAAAGTTTCTCTGAATTAAACATTCATTTGACGTTCATTGACAATGATGCACTTTGATCTTATCTGGCTTCATGCGAGAGAAGTTACCAACCTCTTCATTCTCATTTATCAGTGAGGGGTACCAGAAACTGTTACAGCGCTCAGGCCAACTTATAAGGGCCATTGTTCTAATTTCTGTATTATTATTATTATTATTATTATTATTAGCACCATCGGGAGTCGAACTCCCGACCTCAGTGTCTTTACTTCGCCGATGTGGAAACGGTATTACCCACTCGGGTGCGGCCACTGGCCAATGTGTAAAACCGTTTTCTTATAATCGAAGTGAAGACCCCGAATCATGGGTTCGAATCCCAAACCTAAATCTAATAACAATGATTATCCCCTTTTCATAATCTAAATATTCCTAATTCCTAAACAACCAACCAACTAACTTCCGTCATCTGCAACTTCCAGACTCGCAGATTGCAACAGCATTTTCTGTTACATTAAAAATTAACCCGTAATATTTACTCCATTACTTAACACTCTTTTACCAAGTTTTTACATTTATTTTAAAAATAATTTTACCTTTTAATGATTTTTTTTTACCTTTTTTAGTTTTAACTTTAATTTGAAGAATTATGTTCTTTATTTGCGATATTTATTTTATCATTTTATCATTTGTATCAATTCTAAGTTTAATATTTTGTGATTGAGGGTCATAATTGGAATTAGTATGACATCTCTACACACAATAAATATTTGTAAATTAACTTCTTTTTTTTTTAACTTATAAAATTAATTAAGTTTCAGCTTTTAAACCCTTTCAGGTCATGGTGGGGCACTCAGGTCCTATAAGAATATATATATATATATAATGTAAAGAACGACGCTTGTATAGAAGAACGTTCCGCACAAGATGAGGAGGGAGAACGAACAAATGAAAAATGAGGTAACCACCCGGGAATCGAACCCGGGATCTTCCGATTGCCGGTCATATATGCTAACCACTACACCATGGGCCTCGATTAATCAGAAGTCGTAATTCTCCTACATACGAGCAGAAATCAATGCCCTGAGGGGGCACCTCCCGGGTGGTTACCTCATTTTTCATTTGTTCGTTCTCCCTCCTCATCTTGTGCGGAACGTTCTTCTATCCAAGCGTCGTTATTTACATTAATTATACTGTGTGTTGTTTGCAGTTAAAAAATATATATATATAGGGTGGCGCAAAAGTCGCGAATCAGAAATTTTCAGTGTTGACTATAATATATTATTTTCTTTCTTTAAGGTACGGGATGGCTGCGAAATTAACAATAGACAGGTACAACAAATCGGTGAATAGGTACAGAATTTAAATTCTGGACCGATTCATCGATTTGTTGTACCTGGTATACCATACATTAAAACCAAGTTCACCCTCTCGTCCATTGTTAATTCGCAGCCATTTCCTATCTAAAAGGAAAAAATAATATACAGGGTGTCCATAAATGTTTACCCTGAAAACAGTATGCTCTCATGTTTTAATGACGAATCTTACATCCGTTTTCTTTTTACGGGTGATCTCGTACACGCATAGAGTTTCTGTGCTGGTGTGTTTCGTCTAACGCATTCGCCGCTAGGAGCTCTGTAGTAGCTGTTCGGTTAAGATGGCGTCTGTGACAGAGAAGGCACAATGTGTTGTGTGGCTTGCAGAAACTAAATCTCCTGTCAGTGTTCAGCGAAGGTTCAGAACAAAGTATGGAAAGAATCCACCTGATGTGAAGTTAATTAAGTCGTGGATCAAAAAAATTCTTGGAAACGTGGAAAAGGGAAAGAGCAGTGGTAGACCATCAGTTTCCGATGGGGACGGTGGAAAACATTCAAACTGCTTTCACACGGTCACCAAGGAAATCGGTGAGACAAGCTTCATGCCAACTAAGATACCGAAGTCTACGGTGCACAAGATGTTACACAAACGTTTGAAGTTACACGCCTACAAGGTACAAATTGTTCAAGAACTGAAGCCTGATGACCGTCCAAAACGTGAACAATTCGCTATTGACATTTTGAACAGCATTGACGAGGATAATGACTTCTTGTTACGTGTCTGCTTTTCAGACGAGGCTACGTTTCATCTTAGTGGTAGAGTCAACGGACACAATGTGCGTATTTGGGGATCGGAAACCCACGTGCCGTAAGGGAGCATATTCGGGGCAGTCCGAAGATCAATGTCTGGTGTGGACTAATGCATGACCAAATAATTGGTCCTTTTCTTCTCACTGAGAACACCGTTTCCGCAACTGTGTACCTGGATATGCTTACCAATTACGCCATCCCCCAGCTGCAGGACAGGCAGCCAACTGTCATCTTCCATGTTGTTCGTGAAACTCTCGACGCAACATTTCCAAATCGATGGATTGGCAGGGATGGGCCAATCCCATGGCCCCCAAGATCACCAGACATTACCCCGCTGGATTTCTTTCTCTGGGGTCATGTTAAAGATTTGGTTTAAGCAACAGTTGTTCCAGATATCAGGACATTGCGAGAACGCATTACTGCAATTGCAACAGTTAACCCACAAATGTTGTAAAATGTGTGGCGTGAGTGTGAATACCGTTTAGACATTTTACGTGCCACTAGGGGTGCACACGTGGAAGCTTATTAGTTCTTAACTATGTATCAAAACTTTATACGTTTATCTACTTATGATTAAAACTGCGTTTGAATACGAGTGTTTATTTAAAAATTATAGCATGCTTTAATCAGGGTAATCATTTATGCACCCTGTATTATAATCACACTGAAAATTCCTATGATGCGCGACTTGTGCGCCACCCTGTATATAGGGTGTCCCATAAGTCCGTTCTCGGAGGAAATTTTATTTTAAGTTAATTTACAAAATTAATAGATTAGAACTGAAACGAATGTTCAAATGTGAGGAAAAGGCCTCCGGAGGCCTTTTCCTCACACCACTGTAACTCACTTCAGCATTAGACATTGCGTGTTATTCTACCTGCAACCAGGCCCTCTCAGAGGTCCAGAGAGGCCCGGGCCACTTACAGCTTTTGAGGCCCGCAGCTAAACCCAATTATTACTTTCACTGCAAACATTATATTCAAACCTGAAAGTTTCTAAATTTGAGGCCCCCTCTTAAGCTTGAGGTCCAGGCCAAATGGCCCTCCTAGCCCCCCCCCCCCCCCTGATAGGACCTGCCTGCAACAATAAAAAAGTTCTAAAACAAGACATCAATTTGAATATTTGTTTTACTTCTAATGTATTCCTTTTGTTAATTAATTTAAAGTAAATTTTCCTTTGAGACCGCACTTTTGGGACACCCTGTATATATATATATATATATATATATATATATATATATATATGCGTGTGCGTGAACAAAAATTGCACTGACTTCATTTATATCGCGTTTACAGGTAGTAGTTTCCCGCGCGCTACATTGAGGTCATTTACATACCCATTCATAAATGGGTATGTAAATTTTGGTCTCTAATATTAAATCAAGGTTTCAAGTACCTCTTTTAGAGAAGTTTTTTTTTTTTCGTTTTACTAAAACCTCGTAAAGGAGGTTGATTACTTTCAACGGAACTTAAATATAATGATTAATTGGCACTTCCGCAGGCACTCTTCAGGATTCCATACCCAAGTGCCATGCGTAGATGAATGAGTGGATGAATGAACTATATTCGCGTGAAGTAAGTGGAACGTATTCGACTATTAACCCAATGCCCCGGTGCTGAAGGGCGAGATTCGATTTCTCATAAGTACGGTGAGCATATTTATACCCAAATACCAAGAGTTTCATTTTATAACGGGACAAACGAAAGCGTTCCTTATTCACTCCATCCAACCGGTCCGAAGCGGTCGGCTAGAATACAAAGAAAATGTGTGTGTATATATATATATTGTGGTTGTGTGCGTGCGCGCGCGCATCTCCGCATAAGTGAGGTACCAACTTTTTTAACTGTACATGTATATTTGCATTGAAAAGCATAGGTCCTATGTTTCCAGACTTTTGACTCACCCTGTATATACATATATCTAAAAACTAGTCAACTAAACATAATTTAACCTAAACTTAGTGCCATCCAACCGAAAAAGTGTTTGGAACGCAATTGAGGGCTCGAAGGGTGGTTTCTGTTAAATCGTTAAACAGTGAGGTACTCGCTAATCTAACTTGACTTGACCTAACCTAACCTAACCTAACCTAACCTAATCAGACCCGATATATCTGTTTTTCCGACAGTGAAAATGTTTCTAGAAATTTTTGTATATAATTTTTTTTTAATGTTCCGACGTACTAAAAGTATTATCTCTAAAAAAATTACTCCATAACTGTGAATTATCCCACACTCGACCTCATTTATGTCCAGTTGTGCCTACGTTCTTCGCACACACAACCTGTTTTACACAAGAGGCTCCTTACATCAAATTTACCTTCTTTTTCTCAGTGATAATAAATTCTTGGCGTAATAATAATGATGATATTGCTATAATACGATATATATATATATATATATATATATATATATACAGGCGTCCCAAAAAAATGTGTACACACTTTAACAGCTAATAGCTCAATTGATGTTTCTTTCTTTCCAAGTTAAACCCATTAGAATTAATAATGGCAGTCAGACTAAGCTTTGAACAAAGGAAATTCATTCTAAAATGCTACTGGAAGTGTGAAAACGCAGTTGAAGTGCAAAGACAGTTTAGGAGGGAGTTTCAAACAGATCCACCAACGCGACTTACCATCACTCGAATTAGAGATAAGTTTGAAGCCGATGGAACTGTTCAGAATGTCCACAAGAAGCGTTCCGGAAGACCACGGACATCGACAAGCCCCACAAAGCAAGAAAGAGTACTGGAAACGTATCACCAAAGTCCAAGAAAATCTGTGCGGCAAGCGAGTCGTGAGGTAGGAATTTCAGAATCGTCTGTCCAACGCATTTTGAAGCGCTGTCAATGGAAAAGTTACATTCCAAGATTAGTCCATGCTATTAATGAAGATGATGATCCGGACCGAAGAGTGGAGTATTGCTAGTGGTACTTGGCACGATGTGGATTGGACGAAGGGGTTTCGTAGAATACCCTCCGCGTTCACCAGACCTCACACCACTAGACTTTTTTTTATGGGGATACTTAAAAGACAAAGTCTACGCTATAAAACCTGCAACAGTCGCTGATTAGATTGCAGCCATTGAACGAGAATGCACACAAATACCAAACGAAATGTTTCGTGATGTTTGCGATTCCATTGCTTCGCGTTATCAGCAGTGCCTGGACCAGAACGGACGTCAGTTTGAAAACAGGCGTTGACAAAACAATTAAATAATGTCTGTAGATTCTATTACATTTTGAAAATTAAATGTATTTTAATAAACACTGCCTTTATAAGTATTTAAAGTGTGTATACACATTTTTTTGGGACGCCCTGTATATATATATATATACAGGGTGAGTCAAAAGTAGCACCCGATTTCTGTCAGTTGATTGTTAGTTTGCCATTTGTATTACAGTGTACAAGAAGGTAGAAATAAATGAATGACATGTTTATCTAACCATTTATTCGGGGAAAAATTATTACGGAACTGTAATCTGCAAGACAATTATTAACAACATGACTTCCCAGAAAGAATCTGACAGCCGAAAAAACAGAAATCGGGCGCTACTTTTGACTCACCCTGTATATATATGTATATATATATATATATATATATGTGTATATATAATATGTGTGTGTGTGTGTGTAAAACCAGACATTTGAAGTAATACCCGTGACCCTTAATCACTTCGTGAAGGTTACCAATTAACGGTTAGAGGTATTACGCGAAATGCCTGAAACTGTTTTGTATTACTGTACGTGAAATAACTGGTTTCACACAATAACTGTAATATATATATATATATATATATATTGTAGGAAATAATATTTGCAATTATAATGGAATGTGTTCTTATAAATATAGGTCATGAATGCCGAAAGGTACAACCTCATTTGATCGTATCGCATATGCCCTTCCTTTATAAAAATTTCTTTACACGGCAACAACCTCGTCTTTGCACAGCGGTTAATTTTTTAATACGACGACAGTGAAGTTATATTTCATTCTTACTCATAAAATGGGTCTCATACAGGAAATACGTTTATCTCTTGAGGCAGACTTCTATTGTATGCATAGAACAGTCTTGCGATGCATCTTCTCCTATTAACCTATTTTATTAGATTTATAATCAATTGTGTGTGTGTGTGTGTGTGTATATATATATATATATATATATATATATATATATATATATATATATATATATATATATATGTGAGAGAGAGAGAGGCAAAATAGAATTATAGCTGTAAATTTACATGAAGGTCATTCACAGAACACTGAACTGAAACAGAGCACATCAAACACGACATTTGACGAGAAACGACGACATTCCCTTTAACCGAATTATGTGTGAAAGTTCGATGAAGACCCAAATAGTAAAATGACTCACAACGCCCTCTTTAGACTGGAGTATTATAAAAGTTAGTAACTATTTTATAGAATATACTGTGTATATACGGCTGGATGAACAGTAGTAATTCAATCATTTAATACTGCTACTACTGCAATAATGATAATAATAATTCAGTAAGATACTAAAATAATAATTTTAACTATATGATAATAAAAATTTAAACCTTAACTTGTTCATTGTTTTAAGATACTAAATTTTCTAAAAAAAATAAGGATAAATAGTCCAATTTAAAAATCACTTTGGAGTCAAATTTCAAAAACTTTTTCTTTTTCGGGGACGGGAGGGGTTGGAGGCGTAATTTATTTTAGTCACTGGAAATTTCAACGCACTTGAAAAACGATTCCAAATCAACAATGGAAATAATTCATTTTTTAGAGACGTAAATTTCACTTTAATTATAGTGTATGGAGAAAAAAATTACTTTAGAACACCCACCATTATGGACGTATCACGCTACGAAGCTTCTTTGTCAGTTAAAATAATTTTGTACATCGACCATTAACGGGGCTGTCATAACCAGGAAGTTTCACAAATTTAATAACAGAATCAAACACCGGAGAAAGTCTAATGTAAGAAGAGAAGATAACACACTCAATGAAGTTGGAAAAGTGAGACACGATAGAAGACGACTTTGCTTAAATATGAACTCTCACTTAGGGGCGTGGCTTCGTCCGGTAGGCGGAGCTAATTCACCTCTTTATTATACTGTGGTTTCGGCAGTCTATTTATTATTATAAGTCGCTCGTTTTTTTTTTTTTTAAAGGTTCCCTTTCCATTTCTGTTGGTTGGTTGTTTCTACGCTTTTGGAAATATTATTTTGCATTTCTCATCGTGGCATTGGCTAAAAAAAAAAAAGAAATAAAAAAAATGTTTGGATAGGAAAAACCAAAAATAGGTGGTCCATGCAATAAAAAGACAAACTCTATTGTTATGTTTTAAATTAACTAATGATTCAGGTTTATTTATAAACGAAAGCTACTTTCCCACGTTGTATTAAACTTTAGTCAAACGTTATCTATGCGTTAACACGTAACGTGTAAATTTATATTATTACTCGTACATTTAAAGATTTTCTTGATAAGTTAAATTCTTATTTTCTTTGAGCCGTGCAGCGAAATATATTTTTTTGTCTTCCCCACGTTTGTCTGTTCACGTTTGGTTTAACGGGAATACAACTAAGAATGGAACGAAACCAAGACAATGATTATGTTCAAGAAGCCATTAATTTATAATTGTATAATCTGCGTTCATATAAAAGATGTTCAAGTTAATTACCTTTTATTATGATTAGATTTTCATTGTTTTGTTTTCTGTTACTGATTTTTTTTTATTTTAGTTCCCCCTTATTTATATTTTTTTTTTTTTTAACTTTGTTTACCTTGTTTGTCTATTGTAATCATAAATATATTCCATTATTTTCTGTTGTTTACATTTTAATTTAATTTCTTCATACTTGTCTACGTCTCTCTCTCTCTCTCTCTCTCTTCTCTCTCTCTCTCTCTTCTCTCTCTCGCTGCGTATCTCTTTCTTTTTCCTTTCTCTTTCTGTCTCGCGTGTCTTTCCTCTAAATAATGAAAGCTCTTCAGAGTAGCCCTGGCCTTTAAAAGTACTCCCGAGTTTAAAAGAAGAAAACTAATTAATTAAACAGTTTCCTGTTTCTCTCGCATGACGTCACAGGTGAATAGTAGCCAAACTTTTCATCCGAAACCGCCGCAATATTTAAATTTCCCTTGAAAATAATTTATTTCATTTACTCTTAGGAAGAAACTATGATATATTAAATATACGAAATAACCAAATTGACATATAAATTAGTTACCCAAAGTACATGAGAGAAATGTGCAATACTTTTTGCTTAGTGTATATAACATCTTCCAATATAAAAGTGGAATTAATAAGATAAATATTGTTTTTGTTTTTTCTGTTTAAGGTGCTTCAACCCTGCTGGATTATTGACACAATATGAAATGTCCAAAGTTGGTGCCTTTAAATTTAATTTCTAAAATGTTTAAATAAAATTGTTAATTGACAATAATATTTAAATTTTACTTGAAATTTGGTGCAATAATGTTTTTGGATCACCTGAAGATCAGGGCCCCCAGCCTTCTTTAGTTAGCTTTATAAGGCTAACTAACTAAAATATCACGACCTAACGTAACCAATCGTCAAGGGCGTACAGTTGACCTAACGATTGGTTAGGTTAGGTCGTGATATTTTCGTTAGTTAGCCTTATAAAGCTAACTAAAGAAGGCTGGGGGCCCTGATCTTCGGGTGATCCATTTTTTTTATGGCGTTTTACTAAGTAATTCATCGTGATATCATTGGCGTTTCACCTCCAATTAATGTCATTTCCAAATATAACAAGAAATTGGGCAGTGTTGAAATAACTTTGTAGAGTTGGAAGACACGAGAAGTAAAGATAAATCAGTTTTTAATAAAGTCAAATTTGGTGAAATCCGGGTTAAAAACATCAGCGACTTATACGTATTTCAATCTTATTCGACCGTGATCCGTCAGTCATTTCGATCACGTGATTTTATTAACTTTCCTTATCGATTTTCAAACGTATTATTTTCGAGACAGACACGAAATTCCTTTGTATAAGTCACGTTTTAGTATATTTACTTACAATAACATCCGAATTTCAGCTCTTTATTAGTTTCAGTAACAAAAACGACCCTAACAAAAATTGACCCGAAAGGTTATATTCATCCACGGTTTAAGATCAGATCACTGGCAGATAATTTATCATTTTTTTTCAATGTTTGTTCCGTTTTGTTTTGTCTCGTGTGTGTGTGAGAGAGAGAGAGAGAGAGAGATAATTCCGTGAACAGACTATTATTACTATTAGTACGAGTAGAACTACTACTACTACTGTCTACTACTGGTCATCATCACTTTCTCCGTTCAGTTTTGTTCATGGGAAACACACACACACACACACACACACACACACACACAGGCGTGTATACATACATATTATACACACTACAGACACGTGCATGCAATATAAAAATTGTGTCGTAATTGAGAGTAAATATTAAAATAATAGCAAAGTTGGCCAACATTCCGACTTTATAAGAGAATACTTTATAAAAGAAAAAATAAATATACATAAAATTTCTTCTTAATCTTTCACCTTTGCGTGAAAGTTTAAAAGTAGTCACAAAATAGGAACTAGTGACAGGCATGGTAGAAAAAATTCATAATAATATTGGTTCATAGCAGTACGCCCGTATATATTGTACATGGTACAGCAGTGGTTCTCAAACTTTATGGTGGCGACCCTGAATAGAATATTGTTCTGGCCTGGCGACCCTGAATAGAATATTGTTCTGGCCTGGCGACCCTAAACGCTGGTACATGCAGTGTTAATGACCAATCATTTTGATACGTTGTGTTTATATTCATATAGTTTGATTGAATCAGTCGTTGAGAATTTCCGTCCCGCGACCCTCAGGAATACCTTCCCGACCCTCACTTGGGTCGCGACCATGGGTTTGGGAACTACTGCTGTACAGGATAGGTCAGTCCAGTCTTTATATATATATATATATATATATATATATAACACCCAAAGAATTTAGTAATAATAATCAATTTGTTTGACATTGCAACCAATATTGATTGGTTAATGAGTCATCAGACGATTGCACGTTTAAGACATTTTTTTTTTTTTTTACAAAATGGGGGAAAAAAATCGTGTTTACTGCAATTGCAAAAAGGATTAAATTAATCATTTTCGATTGCTTTGGTTGCTAAATAATTGTTAACCAGGAATTTGTTTGTTGTAATCGAGTTAACCGACCGTCGTTTTCTGTAAACGCGCAGAAAAGTTACTTCTTTATGGCGCACGAAGTTGCAATAAAAAAGAAAAAAAAAAAAATTCGAAGGCCAAAAACCCAAAAATTATACTGAAATAATTTTTTGTAAAACGAAGATTTTGTCATTTTCTTATCGAAGTGTTACGCACTGCGCTCTCCCCTATTTACTTATTGTTCATTTTATAGTTTCGAGGGTCACTTTAAAAAAGTATTTGTACTAAAAGTTTGTGGTGTAATACTTAAAATTTATATGTTAGTCAAAGTGTGTAACCAGCCATTTCGCGTAATGGCTGAAACTTTTAGTCATTTCGCGAAATAGCTGTTTCACTTGGTCATTTCGCGAAATGACTAAAATCTTCAGCCATTACGCGAAATGGTTGAAATTCCACCTTGGTCATTTCGTACAAGATCATTTGCCCGGTTAGGTCATCTGTATACCCTTGACAATTGGTTAGGTTAAGTTGTTATTTTTGTTAGTTTTAACGAAAATAACACGACTTAACCTAACCAATTATCAAGGGCATACAGTTGACCTAACCGGACCTTCAATGGCGGACATCGGAATAACATTGAAGGCCCGGTTAGTATTTGAAACCTCTGTATTGAAAATTCAAATGTGTTCAAATGTGTATTTGAAGTGTGTTTCTCACTTATTTGAACAGAGCTGTGGCTGTATGTATGTTTTAGCAGATTTAGTTAGTTAAATGAAAGTTTCCAATTTTATTGTGATGTTTGTTATTTCTATGAATTCATGACAAAAGTAATTTTAGCCATTTCACGAAATGACCAAGGTGGAATTTCAGTCATTTCACGAAATGGCTGAAGATTTTAGTCATTTCGCGAAATGACCAAGTGAAACAACCATTTCGCGAAATAACTAAAAGTTTTAGCCATTACGCGAAATGGCTGGTTACACACTTTGACTGTAAACTTTTATATGTAAACCTTTATATGTCTGTTGAGCAGTAGTCGGACGTTGTGAACAATGTGTTCAAATTGAAGTAAGACACTTTGAACATCTAAAATAAACAATTATTGTTGCTTTTCTTATTGTTATTGTATTTCAAATAAAATTGTTAAATATCGCATCATTTTTGTGAAGATATTGCGTACATATGAAAGTTTGCAGGTAATTTTAGAACACCCTGTATATATTATATATATATATATATATATATATATAGATATATATATATATATTATATATAATATTATATATCAGTGATGTAGGACTCGAGACGGGTCTCGAGACCTTTTTTTCTGGGCTCGGTCTCGGCCATGATGGTTTCGACTACATCACTGCTGAGTATGTTGATTGTTGATGTTCCTCAAGTGCAGTGAACACTTATTTTGTTTTAATTAGGCAGTTAACTGCTGAAAAATATCACAAACTATGAATTTGTGAATAAATTATATATGAGTAAATTTTGCACTTGATAACGTCTTTACAATCTTTATTCTGAATGTGAAATACAGAGCTTAGGAATTAGGCATTACACAATATTGAATACATGCCAAAATTGCATATGGTCTCGGGTGCTTAGGTATCGGCCATGGTAGTCTCGACTATATTACTGATATATATATATATATATATATATATATATATTGTAGTGGTGGTGGTGGTGGGTGGTGGTGGTGTGGTGTAGTGGTTAGCGTCGCTGACTACGAATTCATCGGCCCCGGGTTCGAGACCCGACGGCAGCCGGCGCGCAGCAAAACCCAGCTGTTCATCCTTCCACACAATAAAGAAAGTGGTTGTAGATAAATGGGTTACCCTAGGGGGCCTAGTGGTTAAGACGCTGACTGCTGATGGGCGTTGTTCGGATTCCACGTTAAACTGTAGGTCTAAGGTGGAGTGAAAAGCTTGACTTTCGTCAGAATGAACAATTCGGGCGCGGAAGCTAACCAAAGTTATACCAAAGGTATATACTGTATATCTTAAGTAGGACGGATGAAAGGTTGAACATTTTTTTGCATAGAGCATCATTCCGCTATACTACTCCCATTCAGCGTAAGAGCAGCTCGCAGCAGCATTGTCAAGCAAACAGGGGGGTGTGTGTGAATGTACTCGTTTGTTATCCTAGTTCAAAGAACATCTAAATCTGTATCGTTTTCGCACAAATTTTCGTTTAGTCTGTATTGCAGATAGCCGCAGTTATTATAAAAACAACCCATATCCATCACAGTTATACTCGTACCACTTCAGGCTCGTTCTACACAAACTGGTCCAAAGCTTCAAGTATTTGGCAACAATTGGCAAAACGTTTTATATACAAGACTCGTATTTTAACATAGTCGTCTTCTGTTTATTTATCATGACCAGAATTCCTAATTTTTTTTACTTTATTGAATCTCGTCCATTCAAAGATTCTAGTTTTTGTAATTTACAAGCTGTGCCTTCGGCACCCTAACCCTTCGGGTAGGGCTTGTGTGCTTCGCACAGGCCGCCTTCGGCGGCTCCCATGTACATCTGATACGGTTTCATTGAATGGATAATAATAAATTTTTTTTCACCATGTATTTTTTTATTGGTTCTCGATTTAAAATTATATTATATTAGGCTCTCATAGGAAGAAGTGGCTAGCGACAAAAGTTAAAAAACGCCATTACACCCCCACCTCTCTCTCTCATTACCCCACACCCCCATTACCCCCACACACAAAAGTTAGAAAAACGGCATTTCCCCCTCCCCCCATTACCCCGTTACCCCCACCCCTCTCCCCCATTACCCCCACTCCCCCCGGGGGGGAATGGGCTGGCACCTCGGAACAACTGATCAAACATTGCAATTGCATATCACTCGAACATTTTGCGGTCATACTACTTTTGGGAACTAAATAGTGTGACACATATAATATTACTGATATCGTTTTCATCTGAAATGTATCCTTTTATAGCAGACGATGTGCAATTTTTTTTTTTTTTAACTTTTTCATGTATTTTTTTTATTTTGATTCACTTTTTCATGTATTTTTTTATTGGTTGTAGACGTTGTTGTTATTTAATTTGAACTTAATCTAAGTACAATTAGTAACTTATTTATATATATACAGGGTGTCCTATAAGTCTGGTATCATTGGAAATTTATTTTAAATAAAATTTATGAGACCGGACTTATGGGACACTCTGTGTATATATATATATATATATAGATGAATAAAACCACGAAGGAAAAAAGAAAACACAAAGGGGTGCTCAAGCGCTTTCGTCTAATGACATCCTCAGGAACACTGGAGTGAAAGGACAGATCAAGGCAATATATAGGTTAAAAAAATAAACATACATACATACATATTCACATATATATACATATATATATATATATATATATATATATATATACATATATATAGTAAGCATAGAAAAAAATTGTGGAGAGCCAACATTATATGGTCACAGAAGAATAAAGAAATAAAATAAATATAAATATAAATTGAGAAAAAATTAATTACAAAATAGTGCCTTAGTGATATATGTCACAGCCTAAATAATCATAAAGAAATAAACAGGCAAATAAAAAAAAACCATAAAATATACATACATATATATATATATATATATATAATAAAGACACTTTTAGCACTTTGGCCGACCTTCAATATAAATTCAAATGGCTTTTTATGGAACAGGTCACAAAAGAATAAAGAAATAAAAATAAATATAAATATTGTAAGTGGAGTCTACCAATTCAAGCTCAAGAGGGAAGTTTTACAATCGATTTAATAGATGCTGCCAAATTGATATATATGTCACAACAAAAAAAAAAAAAAAAAAAATTAATTATTAAAAAAATAAAAAATAATAATAATAAATTGAAAGATAAATTTTAAGAGAGGCACACCAATTTATAAGGGAAAAATTACCACATATGCATATTATAGTCACAAACGAATAAAAAAGTACAAGTAAATATAAATTGGAAACAAAATGATGCCTAGATGATATATAAAGAACAATAAAATATATATACAACATATATACGGTATATATACGAAATATAAACGCAATATATACAGAATATATATATATATATATATATGCATAAGGGAAAAAAATTACCAAATTTGTTTTTATAATTATTGTCTGAGAAAACGGTAGGTCGCAAAAGAATAAAGAAATAAAATAAATATAAATTGAAAAAATTACAAATAATACACGTACACATGTATACCCGCATAACCAAATATATATACATATACACACATATATACAAACACACACACACACACACACACATATATATATATATATATATATATACAAGCTTGACCTTCACGAAATGAGAAATCATCCCGCAGAACCTTTGTGAGGTTGTAAGGTAAGGTAAGGTACATACACATATATATATATATATATATATATATATAATATATATATATATAATATTATACACATTTAACTGCATACATACATACATACATATACACACATACATACATACATATACACACATATACATACAAACACATTTAACTGCAATGACCACTCACATACACATACATACATACACATACACGCATACAGCAAAAAATTGAAAAATAAAATTGTAAGGGAAACAACAGACAAAAACAAATTTTTTACCAAAGATTTAACAACCTGCCCTTTTTGTTTAAATCCATTCTGAAGGAATTCAGAGCAACGGGATCAGTTGAAACAGACCTTTACTCATGTTAAGGTTATTTGTAAGTTGAATTATAGCCGACTCAAGAATATTTCTATTAACAATGTTGCTAGAGTGAAACAAAACTGAAACATTATTCCAATCAATACAATGGGATAACTCTGACAAATGGACAAAAAGGGCACTGGACAACTGTCCCGTTCTAACGGAATATTGATGCTGTTTTACACGCGTTTGCAAATCCTTTCCCGTCTGACCTATGTAAAAGGAATCACATTGCTTACACCCAATTTTATAGATAATGCCTAAATTATTGGTAGGGCTATTTTTACTATGATGTTTTTCACAATATTGTTATATGAAAAAACTACACTGATATCCAAAAGTTTAAGTACATTAGCAATGCCTAAGAAGCCCGGGAAAAATGGAAGTACTAAAATATTCTTTGACAAGGTGCGAGTGTTATTATTCACACGATAGAAGGTTCGTTTAGCCTTATTAAGACAAGATTCCATGAACGCAGATGGGTAACACAACTCACTTCCAATACCGTTGATATTTTCCAATTCGGCATCGATGTATTCCGGACTGGCGATCCTAAGAGCGCGGAGAAACATTGAGGAAAATATGGCCTTTTTAATAGGGGTGTCATGTCCAGAGTAAAAGTGTACGTAGGACAAATTGTTTGTTTTTTTCCGATGGATACTAAACTTAAAACCCGGGCTATCCCTATGAACACGCACATCCAAAAACGGGATTGAGTTGTCTTGTTCCACTTCTAAAGTAAATTTAATGGAGGGGACTTGGTCATTTAACTGAAGGAGGAAGTCATCCAGGTCACGATTCATGGGCCAGATACACAAAATATCGTCGACGTACCGCAACCAAGGGATGCCAACCCCAGGATTCTCGGAATGTAAGTAATTTCAAAAAACTCCATATAAATATTGGAGAGAAGGGGCGACAAAGGGTTGCCCATGGCCATCCCAAAAACTTGTTGATAATGCTCAATCCGTTTTGGATGTGCGTGTTCATAGGGATAGCCCGGGTTTTAAGTTTAGTATCTATCGGAAAAAAACAAACAATTTGTCCTACGTACACTTTTACTCTGGACATGACACCCCTATTAAAAAGGCCATATTTTCCTCAATGTTTCTCCGCGCTCTTAGGATCGCCAGTCCGGAATACATCGATGCCGAATTGGAAAATATCAACGGTATTGGAAGTGAGTTGTGTTACCCATCTGCGTTCATGGAATCTTGTCTTAATAAGGCTAAACGAACCTTCTATCGTGTGAATAATAACACTCGCACCTTGTCAAAGAATATTTTAGTACTTCCATTTTTCCCGGGCTTCTTAGGCATTGCTAATGTACTTAAACTTTTGGATATCAGTGTAGTTTTTTCATATAACAATATTGTGAAAAACATCATAGTAAAAAATAGCCCTACCAATAATTTAGGCATTATCTATAAAATTGGGTGTAAGCAATGTGATTCCTTTTACATAGGTCAGACGGGAAAGGATTTGCAAACGTGTAAAACAGCATCAATATTCCGTTAGAACGGGACAGTTGTCCATGCCCTTTTTGTCCATTTGTCAGAGTTATCCCATTGTATTGATTGGAATAATGTTTCAGTTTGTTTCACTCTAGCAACATTGTTAATAGAAATATTCTTGAGTCGGCTATAATTCAACTTACAAATAACCTTAACATGAGTAAAGGTCTGTTTCAACTCGATCCCGTTGCTCTGAATTCCTTCAGAATGGATTTAAACAAAAAGGGCAGGTTGTTAAATCTTTGGTAAAAAATTTGTTTTTGTCTGTTGTTTCCCTTACAATTTTATTTTTCAATTTTTTGCTGTATGCGTGTATGTGTATGTATGTATGTGTATGTGAGTATGTGTGTGGTCATTGCAGTTAAATGTGTTTGTATGTATATGTGTGTATATGTATGGTGTGTATATGTATGTATGTATGTATGTATGCAGTTAAATGTATATATATATATATATATATATATATATATATGTGTATGTACCTTACCTTACCTTACAACCTCACAAAGGTTCTGCGGGATGATTTCTCATTTCGCGAAGGTCAAGCTTGTATATATATATATATATATATATATATATATATATATGTGTGTGTGTGTGTGTTTGTATATATGTGTGTATATGTATATATATTTGGTTGTGCGGGTATACATGTGTACGTGTATTATTTGTAATTTTTTCAATTTATATTTATTTTTATTTCTTTATTCTTTTGCGACCTACCGTTTTTCAGACAATAATTATAAAAACAAATTTGGTAATTTTTTTCCCTTATGCATATATATATATATATATATATTCTGTATATATTGCGTTTATATTTCGTATATATACCGTATATATGTTGTATATATATTTTATTGTTCTTTATATATCATCTAGGCATCATTTTGTTTTCCAATTTATATTTACTTGTACTTTTTTATTCGTTTGTGACTATAATATGCATATGTGGTAATTTTTCCCTTATAAATTGGTGTGCCTCTCTTAAAATTTATCTTTCAATTTATTATTATTATTTTTTATTTTTTTAATAATTAATTTTTTTTTTTTTTTTTTTTTTTTTTTTTTTTTCTTTATTTTTGTGTGACATATATATCAATTTGGCAGCATCTATTAAATTGATTGTAAAACTTCCCTTTGAGCTTGAATTGGTAGACTCCACTTACAATATTTATATTTATTTTTATTTCTTTATTCTTTTGTGACCTGTTCCATAAACAAGCCATTTGAATTTATATTGAAGGTCGGCCAAAGTGCTAAAAGTGTCTTTATATATATATATATATATATATATATATATTATATATATATATATATATATTATATATATATGTATGTATATATATTTATGTTTTTTTTTATTTGCCTGTTTATTTCGTTATGATTATTTAGGCTGTGACATATATATCACTAAGGCACTATTTTGTAATTAATTTTTTCTCAATTTATATTTATATTTATTTTTATTTCTTTATTTTCTGTGACCATATAAATGTTGGCTCCTCCCACAATTTTTTCTATGCTTACTATATATATGTATTATATATATATATATATATATATATATATATATTATAGTGAATATGTATGTATGTATGTTTATTTTTTAACCTATATATTGCCTTGATCTGTCCTTTCACTCCAGTGTTCCTGAGGATGTCATTAGACGAAAGCGCTTGAGCACCCCTTTGTGTTTCTTTTTTCCTTCGTGGTTTTATTCATCATAAATACTTTTCACGTGTCACTTTCGTGAAATAATTTTCATATATATATATATAATATATAATATTTTGTGCAGACTCAAAACGGAATAGAACTTTACATGTAAGCTTAAAACGCAATAAAACTTACAGAAGAATAATAGTTTATATATATATACAGTGGTGTAGTGCTGTGGGAACGGCGTTCCCTTACTTTTTTTGGTAGACGGAACGGCGTTCCCTCACTATTTCAAATAAATCCGAACTTACAAATCTGTAACGTCATGAAATTTTAATTCCCACCCCTAGAAGAAATATGAGAAAGAATCATTAACTGTTTCATTTCTTTAGCTTCGACTGAGGCAATGCTACCTATAAAGATCTGTGAAACAGTCACCACGGCGACAGTGGCACGGCGTACCAGTTGTTAACTTTTTTTAGTTAATCATTTCCAGTTGTTAGCTATTTTTATTGATCGTACTGGATGTCGTATATCTAATGACACTGGAAATACTGCATCTTCAACCTTGGAATATATCCTAATATCCAGTGCATATGACCTCAAAATATCCATGAAATTGGTCAGATTTCAAAAGATTTCCCGGGGGGCTTACAGTGCCCCCGGACCCCAGCTGTATGGGCTCGCCGCGCTCGCCATTGTCCCCCCCGCATCTGAGTAACACTTTCAAAATGCGTTCCCTCACTTCTTTATTTAGCACTACACCACTGTGTGTGTGTATATATATATATATATATATATATATATATATATATAACTGTGGACCCAACACGGAAATAACTTTATTTTTAAACTGAAACAGAATAAAATTTAAAAACGACGACACCACATAACTAAAGACCGGAAGTTCAGGCACTAAAAAACAGTGAAATAGGCAGGCAAAAAGGCAGAATAAAACATGGAAATAGGCAAAAAAAGGCATTTATTTTTAAATCGAAATTCATTAAATAACATGAGCTAAAACTATAGGTAAGACATCTCCATACATTAATAAAATAATGCTAAATAAATCTATGAAGTATAGCTTTATTCATTTGATTGGTTACACATTACAACAAGCATTTTTTCCAAATTTTCAAACGTTAGATTATGTCTACGATCAGTTAGCAAGTGTTTAAGAAGGGAAAATGATCTTTCAACAACAACTGATGTGATTGGTGCATACTTAAAACATGCTATAATTTCTGAGTTTAGATTTGAAACGTCTACATCACCATCTCCTTCAAGGACTTTTGCAATGTTCTTGATTTGAGCTAGGTCAGCATTACCTGAAATTACTTTTTCACACTTCTGCTGGACAATTTTACCTGTGGCACCGAAACTTGATTAATTTCCTCAACTACGTTTATAAAAATGCCCAATGCATTTACCAAGGTTTGGTTTCTTTCTTCCAGTGAAGTTATTGCAAGTGGTAAATTTGAAAAGTTGGCATTAATGAATGCAAGATCATTTTGCATGACTTCTGCATGAGAGATTTCATAATCTTGATAGAAGATGCATCCTCTTCATCAAAACTTTCTACAATGCTCTGTACTGTGTTGTAATTTTTACAATAGTAAAGTGCGGCATTTATCCAAGTTCCCCATCTTGTCAGTACTGGCTGAGGTGGCAGTGCTAATCCCGGTGCCTTTTCCTTGAAAACCTGGACTCGTGAAGGAGCTTTGAGAAATACCTTCTTTCCATTTGAAATCATCTTGTCAACATCAGAGAATAATCTTCGTACCTTTTCAGAAACTCGGTGGAGTGCATGAGCTAAGCACGTGAGATGTAGCATTCTGGCGAAAAGAATTTTTAAAGCCCCAGCTGCTTTTTCATGTATGGAGCTGCATCAGTTATGAAGAGAAGAACATTATTGTGCTTTATTCCTTCAGGCCATAGTAATGCAAGTGATTTGGTAAAAGTCTGAGCAATAGTTGAGCTGTTTGTTTTATCAAGTAGCTCTGATGCTAACAAATAGATTTTTGAGGGTTGGTCACTCTTCATAGTTCCAACTATTACATTGGCAACAAACCTTCCAACAGAATCGGTTGTCTCCTCTATTGATACTCAAATGTATTTGTTCTTAACTCCATCTCTAATATTTTGAATAACAATCCGATAGATGTTTTCTACATAGGTCTTTCTTAATGACGACTCGCTAGGAATGCGTTCATTTGTGTACTTCTCCAAGAATTTTTCTCAGAGACGGATTTTCTAGTTTCCACAAGGGACTGCCAGCATCAACAAATGCTTTGCACAAGTCCATTGAAAATTGTGACTTACGGCTGGAGCCAGCAACGTAGTTAGTAAGTAGGCATGACTGCTCTCCTCCAAGCTTCCGTTTGTCAGCGGCACTTTTGTGTTTAGCTGTCTCTATATGTTGGATCACGAAGTATTTCTTCTCTGAATTTACTGCCTTTTCACAAGCTTTACAGAATAATATAGAGCCGTCAGTGGAGAACACACTGCTCCCAAATTGCTGAACATAATCATTTAGTTTCTTAGAAGAAGATGCTTTAACTTTAGACATTATCACACGTGCTCACTCATGCAAACAAACAGTGACTGAAAACAAATATGCAGTGCTGCCATATGTACGACATCTGGAGAAGTGGAGTTGCCAATTAATCATTAGAAGTTGCTAAATGTGATAATTTGGTAAAAAAAAAACGAAACTCTTCATTCAAAACAGGTGGAATAGGCAAATTAGGCTCTTCATATCGAAAAAAAGCATTTTCACCCAAAAATGAGTAAAATAGGCAAAAAAAGGCATTTATGGCATTTTGCCTGAACTTCCGGTCTCTACACATAACCTTCCAAAAAACGCAAACCCAGAATAAAACTCAAACAAATGCTTAGTACCGGTACCTTCCCTTTCCTTTATTTCATACTTAACCATTTCGGTATTTCTCCAGTACACCCGTTTATAATCTAAATTAGCCTTTCCCGTCCTTCTCACTATAAGTATAATTGGGGTTTACCACCATATATACTGTATATATATATATATATATATATATATATATATATATATATATATATAATGCTGAGTCGTATACAGTAAATATTAAAATGACGAATGAAGTAAGAAACTGGTTTGTAAATAATAGAATAGAATATACTGTATTATAATTCTTTTTTTTTTTTAGTGTTAATAATTATGTAACTTTTGAAGGAGAATCACATTCTTTTTTGCAATATTTAATAACAGTAAGTCATTCTTAGACATTTTTGAGTTTTAATGAAGGAAAATCTCATTTAATATATGGAGGCATTTCTGCAGTTGGTGAAATGGATCCGAGCACCTGCAGGAAGTAATGAAGGCGAAAAGGGAATGGCTTATGTTTCACATTTGGAGTGTCTTTTACCTCAAGCCGTAAATTTTGTGTGTGTGTGTGTGTGTGTGTAGTGCGATACGTGGCTTTATAATACATTTACTCTTTACCTGGGGTGGAATGACGGGCAGTGCGGGTGGGGGTGATATTATTTATACCTGCAGACGTGTTTTAAACGAAAATTGACTGCAGTTGTAATACATTGGTGCCAAATTAATAAAAATAGGCGTTATATTTTGTAAAGGAGTCGAAGTCTTGTCTCCTCGCTAACCTCGTTGCTGTTCCAGGCGTTGTTCTCTCTTCACACGAAGGTCAAGCTGGTGGCCCCGCCTCTAGGTCTGGCTTGGTGGAGGGGCGAATTGCTTTCTTGCGCTCTCCCCCGTACATAGCCAGGTACACCCGGCTCATCTGATATCGTCCTGAGCCAGGCATCTAGTCTTCTCTTGAAGACTTCAACTTCGACCCCTGTACGTTTTGAGCGTTCTTTCTTTGGAAGCTAGTTAAAAAGTTTTGGTCCCCCTGACAACCAAACTATTTTCCTTCAATGTTGAGGAGATCCCTTGTCGGGCCTTTAATTTGGGAACACTACACATTCTGCCTTTCCTATTTTCCAGTGTTGTTTGAATGGTAATTGGGTTTAGTTTTACAGTAGGTTTGGTACCAGTTTGTCGATCATTTTCCATATGTAGATTATGGTGTACTTCTCTCTTCTTCTTTCCAGGGAGTACAGATTTAGTTTAACGTAGTTCCCAGTAGTTGAGTTCTTTGCAGCCATCAATCTTGGCTGTGAAATGTGTCTGCGTTTCTTCTAGTTTATTAGTTTCTTCCTTTTTTATATGGGGACATCAAAATTGAGCAGTATTCAAGTTTTGGTATAATCAGTGTTTTTAGCAGGGGAATCATTACTGTCCTGTCCTTCTTCTAGACGTTCTTAATACCCGTCCCGCGACTCTTTTTGCTTTATTTATCGCTATCTGATTTTGTGTTTCGAATTTCGCATCATCGGTCATTATTAACCCCAGATCGATCATTTTCGTGCTTCTCTGAATTTCCTGTCTATCTGGAGCATAATATGCAGTCTGTTTAAGTTCCTCTTTTCTACCATATCTCAAGAGCTGAAATTTCTCGGTGCTAAATGTCATGTTGTTGTCGTCTGACTAGTTGTATATTTTGTTCGTGTCCCTCTGCAAGGCCTCCACTTCATTTACATTGCTGATTTTTCTGATGATGTTTGTATCGTCCGCAAAGGATGTTACTATACTGTTGCTGTTTACTCCGCTGTCTATGTCTGTTAGCACGATAATGAACAGGAGTGGGGCCAGTACTGTCCCTTGTGGTACTGAGCTGCGTACTTCCGATTCTGATGATGATATACCTTGAATTTTGACGACCTGTGGACGTTCTCTGCGGAAGTTGTAGATCCATTTTCCCACTTTGCCTGTTATTCCCATATATGTCTCTTCTTTTTCTCCAATAAATTTTCAGAATCGGCCTTGGGCTGACCCCTCTGCACCACCCCGCCTCATTTGGGGGACTTGATGAAGGAGAGCGTTGATTTCTACTCTTATTCCACCTTTAAAGCCACCTACGCATGATTGGTCAGGGACTTTGCGCAAGAACCCCTCCAGATAATTCTTGACTATATGTTGGTGTGCTGGAGGCTCCTCAGTTTTTCTGGCGGCAAGTTAGAGTTTCGGGCCTCGTATTCTGACAGTATTTTCCATCTTCATTTATATGGCCACTTGTCCAACCACAGCTGGGGTAGTATAGAATCTATTGTTTTCTCATTCCAGTGTGTTTTTATTTAATTTCTATAGTTTGGGACATATCCCTTGAGTATTTTCCATGTGTATATTATTGTGTATCGCTTTCGTCTTCTTTCCAATGAGTGAAGTTTCAAAAGTTGTAGTTGTGACTAGTAAACTTCACATTTCGTTTCCTCTACACTATCTCAAACGTAAAACTCCTTTGTATGCCCCCCCCCCCCCCCCCCCCGCTTTAGTCAGTTTGGCGCCCCTTTTTGTCAATTTAGCGCCCCTTTTGGTCAATCTTGGCGCCACTTTCAAATGCTTTATTTTTTATAATAAATTTTTTTAATTTCTAAAAGCAAAAAAGTACATACTTTTTAAATTATAAAATACCAACACCACCCTTGTAAATATGTGTCAACTTACCTTTCAATTTTATTTTTAGAAACTGCGCATAAAAATAATATTTCCCTTCGTATACTCAATTAAATTATGCTTTCCAGCTTTACATATTCATTTATTAATGGGTGTAAGCATTTGTAGAGAGAAGGTTAATGTGCTCGTAAACCCTTTGCGTAGTATTCACATTAACAGCTTCCTCTCTCTAAATGACTGACTCAGGTAATACTTTGAACAGATGGATTAGATAACGTCAATCAAATTAGTTCCAATATTACTACCAGAAACCTGGTCTTTAACTACATTTCAGTAAACGCTAAAAATTTGCCTGCTGGTGCTTAAAGGGTTAACATATGTATTTTTAATTCCAGTTTATGTAATTATATTTATATATAATTAAACATTATTTTGGCACAATTTCTACATATGTAAAGGTCCGCCCCCCACTTTAGAAAATCCTAGATCCGCTACTGTCTTTAATTATATTTGTAAGAAACAGAAGGGATAATATTGCGTGTACCTTGTGGAACAGAATTGACAACTTCTGAAATTTCATACTTAACTCCATTTACCACTGCTGTTTTTGTTCTTTGACTCAAGCAATTAAAGGTCGAAAGCTTTGACAAAATTAGTACAGTATATATGATATTATCTGTGTATTATGTTTGTGACATTATGCTTCTTGTATTTGTTCTTGGTCAAAGGCACAACCATCCGATCTTAATGGCATGCTTGTTCGAATTCAATAATTTCTTGTAGGCGTAAGAAATTTGGTCTCTAATACAGGTTTAAAGCATTTAATAAGCTGAGAGCTGAGAACCACTGGGCGATAATTTTTATTGTTTGAATAAGGGAGCAAATGCTTCGCGTTCTTATTGTTTGAATAAAGAGCAATGTTCGCATTCCTTAGTGAGAGTGAGATTTGTCCTTTGTCGAAGGTTTTCTTCGTAGTAAGTATAGTAGTTTGGCTATAATCTCTGTGCGTTTCTTTAGAACCATAGCACTCCATAACACATAGCACACAGCACAAGGCCTTCTGGTCCTAGTACGGAGTGTTCTTGTATCTGGGATACAACAGTGATTATCTTCCTATCCGAGAATTCAAAATCAATTAGTAGATTGATATCGGTATCTGTTCTTGCCTGTCAAAGAATTAATTCGGATTTCCTATTTTCATCCCTGGTTTAGGGTGCTGCACACAGAGTTGAATTAAGCGGTCCGCTCGCTTTTCTTTGGGTCATTTATGTATTTGTTCACTCCATCTTTTAACGTACCAACACTTTCTTTATATTTCTTTTTTCTTTTCGCAAAAGTGTACAAAACTTTTGGCTTATTTTTCATGTTTACTGCTACTATTTTCTTCCTCGTCTGTCTCGCAAACGTATGTTTTAAGTATATATATATATATATATATATATATATTATTATATATAATAAAAGAGAGAGAGAGAATTCCCTCTAGCCAAATTTGGGGTTTCAGAAAGAATGATGTATATAAAATGGTCAAAAAGTTTTTGTACTTCACATAAACTCGAAACTTTAAGAAACCGAAAGTTAAAAAGATGATTGTATCAAATGGTATAAAAAACCCACAAATTTTAACTTTCCCAACTATGTATTTAATTCACGGCTTCAACTTCACCACTTCAAGGAACTAATCTCAGTTTTGTAGATTTTTATCTTTTTCAAAAGTTTGCGAAATTAAGTAATATAATTTTTTTTTTTAATTTAATCACAGTTTTGGTTTGGGGGCATTTTTAAGTGGCTTTAAACCCCAATTTTGATAGTGATAAAAACCAAAACAAGATAAATCGACTGGAAAAAAGTTGTCTTGTGATCAAGTTTTTGAATTGGGCCCATGTACCTATTTTTAGGCTTAATTAAGAAAGGATTGAAAGGGAGAGGCGAGCCCCCCTTGTTAAGTGTATAAAAGATGTTCGTTTGAAGAATAAATACACTAGGCTTAACGTAACAATATGTTAAATTAGATTAAAAGGCACCTTCCCTCACCCTTTTAGGCTTTGGCGCTGCTCGGAGAGGAATGGCTGAAATGGGAGGGTATCTTACGTCGTCATCTTTAACTTAAGGTTAACTTTACGGTTAAAATATGTTGTGCCTGTTTTTTCTTGTTTGTACAAACTCAATGGCTCCAACTTGTACAACAGCGTAAATCATTTAGTCTTTTACGATGAGACGATCTTACTCTATGAAAGAGGTTCATAAAAGCGTTACACATAAACATCATAAGGTTAATATTAATACCACACACACACACACACACACACACACATATATATATATATATATATATATATAATATATATATTATATATATATATATATATGTATGATACACACAGACAGTGCATGGAACAAGGAACTCTTCTGGGATAATTAAATCCACTATAGTCCGAATAAGTAATGGTAAATGACAAATACCATAGTTTTTCTTTTTCATGATGCTAGCCCGACGTGGGCAACGGGTAATTCGCAAAGAGGTCCCATAAATATAGCTTCCCTCACCAGCTATCTGCAAAGCAGACAGGATCCAGCTTTGGGACATGGATCTAGGGTTTAAAGCACCTAGCCCTGCTACATTTAGAACCTCAATATAAGCAAAAGACTCGCTGCCTTCACGTCAGATTGAATGCATCAAAGAAAAAGGGTAACTATTATATTTTTAGCACCAAAAACCAAAACTTAAACCTCAACTGGCAGAATTGAGCGTCCACTTTTCAAGGCACATAACATGTCCGTTTGAAGATGGGAATGAACTCAGAATAGTCCCCTGAGTTTTTTATGATACACACAGACAGTGCATGGAACAAGGAACTCTTCTGGGATAATTAAATCCACTATAGTAGACCCGTTGCCCACGTCGGGCTAGCATCATGAAAAAGAAAAACTATGGTATTTGTCATTTACCATTACTTATTCGGACTATAGTGGATTTAAGTATCCCACAAGAGTTCCTTGTTCTATGCACTGTCTGTGTGTATCATAAAAAACTCAGGGGACCATTCTGAGTTCATTCCCATATATATATATATATACACGGTGAACCAAAAGTAGGTGGACAGTAGGTTGAATACGGTTTGTTATATTATATTATAACTATGGTGTTCATTATAACTATGGTGTTTGTGTTTTATTATATTAAATATTATAACTAAATTTATTTAAATTTTATTTTGTATTATAGTATACAAAAAAATTAAATATGTATTCTCAAAATAAACGTTATCATTTACTGTCCACCTACATTTGGTTCACCCTATATATATGAGAGAGAAAGAAATGTGTATATGTGCGTGTGCGTGCGCGCGCGAAGAGTTCACATAATTTCTCTCATTATTAACTTGCTTACATGTTTAATATGATTGTTAAATTGCCATAATTACCCTTAAGCTACTGTACAACTGTTTAGGAAAGCTCTCCCTTGACAGTAAAATTGTAAATAATCTGCGAGGAAAAGGAACTGAAAAATTTCAGCACTTAACCGACAGATTAATTACAAAAACTCTCTGTAATTATTATTATTATTATTATTATTGTATCATCATTATCATGTCGACCAATCAAGTGCTGTATGGAAACTCATTTTTTTTTTTACACAACTTCAGTTTGGGTATAGTTGGGTATCGTGATATGCACTGAATTTTTATTTTGGGTATATTTAAAGTAGTCTTAAATAAAATTATTTTTGAACTTTAAATAAAACGAATTTCGCCGATTTGTTACACTTTGCACACACACACACACACACACACACACACACACACACATATATATATATATATATATATATATATCAGTTTTACAAAGTGTAGTACAGTTAATCTAATGTCTGAACAATTGTACAGCATTTCATTATACACTTTTGAATTGAATTGAATTGATAACCTTTATTATTAATAATAAAGGTTATTATTAATAATTATTTTTGTTGTTATTATTATTAAAATTATTAATAAAATAAATACTGTACTTTTACAATTTATAATGACATAAATACATAAATAATTGTGAAGCTGCATTATTTATTTTATTTAATTTGGCCCTTATACTTTTAAACTTTACACTTTTATGTCGACGAACAAAAGTCGATCAAGAAATCTACGAAAAAAAATTTAGCCATTCGAAGTTTGTACGTCAAAATTTGTGAAGTTACATTTAAAATGTAAGTGCCTCGTGAGTTTAAAGTAAATATTATTAAGTTCTCTCGCTGAATTCAAACTTTTTGTAGGAATTTATTTACGTATTGTGGTACTGACGTAAAGTGACTGGATTGAAGTAGGCTTTGGAACGGGTATAGATAGGGTCGTAGACTCGTAGTTGCGCGAACAATGTGATTTGAGCTTTCTACGTTCCTTTATAGCGTTTATCATAATCATAGAAATTAATTTAAAAATATTTGAAAGTTCTTCATTTGAAAAGAGAAAACAAATTTCGTTTCACACTCTGAACATTTTGATTAAAACAAAACAAAAACTGACATTTTGAACATGGTATTTGTTTGAAACGTTTCACGAATTTAAACATAAGTAAAGAGATTATTATGTATATATAGATAGATAGATAGATAGATAGATAAAGACTAGACTATATTGTGGCCACGTCGCAACACCACTTCTCGTTAAATCGGGGAGGAACGTGGGTCTGTCCAATATAATTGGATGAGTGATCGTCGTCCGTTTTCAGATGATGTTCCGACCTTTAGATGGTTCGGATCACAAATAAAGCTGTAGGTCCCCTCTGTCACATGATGTTTGCCGTTTCGAAGGAGTTTAAATAACTCAAATTATTATTATTATTATTATTATTATTATTATTATTTATTATTATTATTGGACCTCTTATTTTTGCTTGTATACGAAACGTAGTTCCTTCGTTGCGAAAGAGCGTCATGCAAACAACTCTTAAAATTTGTTTAAACGCCTTCATTAATGACTCGATTAAGAATTCTTTTGTTTCTTCTAATCGTGTCTCTTTTAATCCTATCTCTCTGTCTCTTCTGTGTCCTCCTGTCTCTTAACGGATGCGAACCATAGACGAGTGAATCACGGCAGAATCAAACTAAAGGCAGGGACCACGTTTGGCATTCACTTCACTTTCTAAATTTAACTTTCCTCTTCTTCAACCTTCCATCACTGAATTCGGGCACGAATTCCTTTTTGATATTTGGGCGTCGGGCACCAGAGGAGATGTACAGTTTCAGAAAACAAAAAGAGTTCGCCTAAAAACAAGATTTCTAAACAGCCTAAAACATTAATAATCAATAATGACTAATTTTTGCTGTTGAATTTTTTTTTTTTTAGTATTGTCACCTAAAATAATGAAATATGCGAAGTAAATCAGAATATTAACCAATTAGTAATTTCTTATGTACTTCAGAAATTTTACGTTTCTCGGCGAACTTATTTCAGAATTTTTTTATCTACTTTTTTTTCTACTTTATATTTACAGATTCCAGTATCCGTAAAGTATATGTTCTGTCTCCCTCACTATTTACATTTATTTTTCCTGTGGGTAACTTAACGATATTTCCAGCAATTCTTCGTAACTTCATATTTTAATTCTTCAATTTCTGACATTGGCGACCAATTTCCATTTAGTTTTCTTAATTTTTTCATAAATTCAGAGGTAAATGAGGGACAAATTATTATTAGTACACAAAATATATGATGAAATTCAACCCAAGAATGGAAAGTATTGAACGATTTGGTTAAATGAGTGAAATTCAAGTAGCGTATTTTGGCGCTTTTCTTCAACTAAAAAGAGAAAAAATCCCAAGTACTTTCTTAACTCGAGTCTATGACATTCCAGTCGCTTTATTTATTATCGTTTTAATGAGAGTATTAAGCCACAAGCGGTTGTAGAAATCTCGTGAAGAAGATTCATAGGGACACGTATGTATGAGGTTTAGAATCTCTCTCAGATAAAACACTGTTGTGATGCTTTCCTTGAAACCTTAACAATATGTATGAAGGTACATACAATGCATGAATAACAACTGTAATATACTTATATATTGCATGTAGTTACCTAGTCTCATATATATATATATATATATATATATATATATATATATATATGTGTGTGTGTGTGTGTGCAGGTCCTATCAGAGAGGGGGCTAGGAGGGCCATTTGGCCTGGGCCTCAAGCTTAAGGGGGGCCTCAAATTTAGAAACTTTCAGGTTTGAATATAATGTTTTGCAGTGAAAGTAATAATTGGGTTTAGCTATGGGCCTCAAAAGCTGGAAGTGGCCCGGGCCTCTCTGGACCTCTGAGAGGGCATATATATATATACACATTTAACTGCAAAGAACACGCAGTATAAATAACGTAAAGAACGACGCTTGTATAGGAGATATTCCGCGCAAGACGAGAGAGAGAGAACGAAACAAATGAAAAATGAGGTAACCACCCAGGAATCGAACCCGGGATCTTCCGATTGCCGGTCAGATGCGATACCATTACACCATGGACCTCACTCTTCCAAATGCCGTAATTCTTCTACATACTCGCAGAAACCAATGCCCCAAGGGGGAACCTCCCGCATGCCGTAACATTATATACATTTAACTGCAAAGAACACGCAGTATAAATAACGTAAAGAACGACGCTTGTATAGGAGATATTCCGCGCAAGACGAGAGAGAGAGAACGAAACAAATGAAAAAATGAGGTAACCACCCGGGAATCGAACCCGGGATCTTCCGATTGCCGGTCAGATGCGATACCATTACACCATGGACCTCACTCTTCCAAATGCCGTAATTCTTCTACATACTCGCAGAAACCAATGCCCCAAGGGGGCACCTCCCGCATGCCGTAACATTATATACATTTAACTGCAAAGAACACACAGTATAAATAACGTAAAGAACGACGCATTTGGAAGAGTGAGGTCCATGGTGTAATGGTATCGCATCTGACCGGCAATCGGAAGATCCCGGGTTCGATTCCAGGGTGGTTACCTCATTTTTTCATTTGTTTCGTTCTCTCTCTCTCGTCTTGCGCGGAATATCTCCTATACAAGCGTCGTTCTTTACGTTATTTATACTGCGTGTTCTTTGCAGTTAAATGTATATAATGTTACGGCATGCGGGAGGTGCCCCCTTGGGGCATTGGTTTCTGCGAGTATGTAGAAGAATTACGGCATTTGGAAGAGTGAGGTCCATGGTGTAATGGTATCGCATCTGACCGGCAATCGGAAGATCCCGGGTTCGATTCCCGGGTGGTTACCTCATTTTTTCATTTGTTTCGTTCTCTCTCGTCTTGCGCGGAATATCTCCTATACAAGCGTCGTTCTTTACGATATATATATATATATATATATATATATATATATATATGATGCAAACCCACAAGGAAAAAGAAAAATGATTCCAAGGCCTTTCGTGTATTCAGAAGTACACCTCGTCAGGGAATGAAGGGAGAAGGCGAGAAATCAGGGTTGCCAGATAAATTTCATAAAAAGTAGCATAAAATTTCGAAAAAGTAGCCAATTTTGTCAGAAAGTAGCCCAAGATGACAAAAATATATACATATGTACAACGGGACGGGAAAATAAAAAGATTAGCACCTGATTAACAAGAGTTAAATTCGCGGCAAAAGGTATTTTAACAGGATATTGTCAATTTTATACATTTCCGCATAGTTATTGAAATTATTTTTAAAATGGATAAATGCACATTCTAGAATATTCTTTCAATTATATCTCTGTTTTTAACGAGTGCTTTAGAACTATCCCACTTGATACTATGATTACATCTATACATGTGGTTAAACAATGCTTTAGAATTATTTGCTGTTCTACACGCATATTTATGCTGTTTTACCATAATATCTAACATTTTACGCGTTTGGCCTATATACAGGGCGTCCCAAAAAAATGTATACACACTTTAACAGCTGATAGCTCAATTGATGTTTCTTTCTTTCCAAGTTAAACCCATTAGAATTAATAATGGCAGTCAGACTAAGCTTTGAACAAAGGAAATTCATTCTAAAATGCTACTGGAAGTGTGAAAACGCAGTTGAAGTGCAAAGACAGTTTAGGAGGGAGTTTCAAACAGATCCACCAACGCGACTTACCATCACTCGAATTAGAGATAAGTTTGAAGCCGATGGAACTGTTCAGAATGTCCACAAGAAGCGTTCCGGAAGACCACGGACATCGACAAGCCCCACAAAGCAAGAAAGAGTACTGGAAACGTATCACCAAAGTCCAAGAAAATCTGTGCGGCAAGCGAGTCGTGAGGTAGGAATTTCAGAATCGTCTGTCCAACGCATTTTGAAGCGCTGTCAATGGAAAAGTTACATTCCAAGATTAGTCCATGCTATTAATGAAGATGATGATGATCCGGACCGAAGAGTGGAGTATTGCGAGTGGTACTTGGCACGATGTGGATGTGGATTGGACGAAGGGGTTTCGTAGAATACCCTCCGCGTTCACCAGACCTCACACCACTAGACTTTTTTTTATGGGGATACTTAAAAGACAAAGTCTACGCTATAAAACCTGCAACAGTCGCTGAATTGAGAGCAGCCATTGAACGAGAATGCACACAAATACCAAACGAAATGTTTCGTGATGTTTGCGATTCCATTGCTTCGCGTTATCAGCAGTGCCTGGACCAGAACGGACGTCAGTTTGAAAACAGGCGTTGACAAAACAATTAAATAATGTCTGTAGATTCTATTACATTTTGAAAATTAAATGTATTTTAATAAACACTGCCTTTATAAGTATTTAAAGTGTGTATACATTTTTTTGGGACGCCCTGTATATTGAGTTACATTGTGTGCATCCGATCGAATAAAGACAACCAACCGCATTATCCGGGTTATTCTTTATTAGGCGTGATTTAACAGTATTATTATACTTAAAGACTACGACAGTTACGTTGACACCAATTGCTCTAAGTAAGGTCGGAAGATATTGAAAATTAACATGGTAAGGTAGGCTAAGGGTATTTTTATGCAAAAATTCCTTTACAATTACACTATTATAATACCTATTATTGGCTTTCCTAAGGCAGTTATCTAGCCTACTTTACCATGTTAATTTTCAATATCTTCCGACTTTACTTAAAGCAATTGGTATAAACGAAATATAATTTCCTTAGTGAGCGGCGGCAAGTCGTTAGAGTACAAGGAATATCTTCATCAGAATCAGAGGTCCTCAGCTCGGTACCACAAGGAACAGTGTTAGCTCCACTATTCTTCATAATCATGCTAACTGACATAGATGAGGACGTTACCAGAGACAACACAGTAACATGCTTTGCCGATGACACAAAGATTAGTAGAAAAATAAGAAACCTAGAAGATATAGGACCTCTACAAACTGACATGAACAGAATCTACAAGTGGACGGAAGACAACAATATGAAGTTCAACACTGTTAAGGTACGGAAAAAGAGAAGACCTAAAATTCATGGAATATTATACCCCAAATGAACAGGAAATTCAGAGAAATTCTAGAGCAAAAGATTTAGGGGTTGTAATGACTGATGATGCGAAATTTGAAACACAAAATAAGATAGAAGTAAACAGAGCAAAGAGAATAACTGGGCAGATATTGAGAACCTTTAAACGAAGGGATAGGAATGTAATGATTCCTCTACTGAAAACACTGGTCATACCCAAATTGGAATACTGCTCGGTCCTAACATCCCCATATAAAAAAGAATACATTAGGCAGCTGGAAGGGATTCAGAGAAGCTTCACAGCCAAGATCAAGGGGTGCAAAGAACTAAATTACTGGGAAAGGTTACGCGAACTAAACCTATAGTCACTGGAAAGGAGAAGAGAGAGAGACACCATTATTTACACTAAGAAAATAATGGAGAAACTAGTTCCTAATCTTACTCTGAACCCTGTAAATCCCCAAACAACGGTGGAAAGTAGAAAAGGAAGACTGTGTCGTGTTCCCAAATTAAAGGCGAGACAGGAAACATCCTTAACCCTGAAACAAAATAGTTTTGTAGTGAGAGGACCAAAACTGTTTAATCAGCCGCCCAAAGACCGAAGGAACACGAATGGTGTTGCAGTGGACATCTTCAAAAGAAGATTAGACGCCTGGCTCAGAATAATCCCCGATGAACCGGGCGTACCTGGCTATGCGAGGTGGAGAGTACAAGAAATCAACTCGCTGCTTCAGGCCAACTCGAGAGGAGGGGGCGACAAGCTTGACCTTCGCGAATTGAGAAATCTTCGCGCGAAACCTTTGTAAGGTTAAGGTAAGGTGTGTATGTATATATATATATATTATACAGGGTGAAGCATAAGTCGGTTTACCAAGAATAATGGAATCATCTTGTGAAGAATAATATTTAGCATTTACTATAGCAATTATTCAAAGTGTCCTCCATCATGTTCAATACATATGTTGCATCTTTGAACCACTGAACAACAAATAGTTAAACAGTTCTTTGTTATTATTCAATTTCTCGAACCCTTCGTGTATCAAAGTCTTCGTGTGATCGAAGTTCCGAGGTTTCTGACCGTTGACTCTATCTTTGATTATACCCCACATTGAATAATCACATCACAGTGATTATTCAGTGTGGGGTATTCTTCACAAGGTGAATCCATTATTCTCGATAAACCGACTTATGCCGCACCATATATATATATATATATAATATATATATATATATATATATATACAGGGTGGGCGGAAAGTAGCTCCCTAATTTAAATTACATATAAATTATGTATAAATTGTGATTGCATTGTTATATTGTTATGGTGTGTTCTCTAAAGTGGTATAATTGTAACGGTAATCTTTTTTTCTCTAAAGTGTTCTCTCTGTGTTCTCTAAAGTGGTACAATTGTAACGTTCATTTTTTTTTTTCATTTCAGATTGAAGGGTAACATGGCTGAGCGTTTAACACTGCAGGAGCGTGCCCAGTTGGCGGCACGGTACGAAGTTTGGCAATCTGTCGTTCGAGTTCAAAGGTGGTGGCGGGCCATTCACGGACCACGTGCCCAAGTGGACCCGAAAACAATAGAGAACTGCCACTCGAAGCTCATGACCACGGGGTCTGTGGCAGATGTTCGAAGATGTGGTCGCCCTTCGACATCCAGGGCCCAGGAGACGGTGCAGGCAGTTCAGGAAATGTTCGCACGGAGTCCACGAAAGTCAACTCGCCAGGCAGCTCGGGAAAGTGGACTCTCCCGCTACTCAGTGCGAACTGTGCTGAAGAAGGAGCTGAACTGGCGTGCGTGGAAGCCGCATTACTGCCAATCTCTCTCGGACGAGGACTGCGACATTCGCATGGAGTTCGGGGAAATCATGCTGGCTTGGCATGAAGACTGGCCCCATCTCTTCCGCAACATTCGGGAAGTCATGTCCTCCATCCCGCCGGAGTTCCTGCTAAAGTCAGTGGACGCCATTCCTGGGCGGCTCCAGAAGCTGGTGGAAAGAGTTGGAGCCCACATTGAATTTTAGAGAAAACCTACCATGTATGCCTACCTTTTCACATTATTTCTTCTGAAATAAATGGATAATATACATATTTTTTTACCAATCCAAAATAGGGAGCTACTTTCCGCCCACCCGTACGTACACGTATATATATATATATATATATATATATATATATATTTCAAACTTCGCATTAATTGGAATTAAGCTACCCCCGTCATACCAAACATGTACTGTAAATCACTGACCAGTTATATTTTTTTTCTGTAAATGAATTAATTAAGCATTGGAACACGACCCTTTCCATTACTCTATTGTTCGTATATACCCAAACTATTTTAATTTAATTTTTCATTGTAGGTACTTTCCATCCAATTAATGCGCATACAGTTACTTTTTTGTTTAATTTTAATGTTTGAATTTTGTATACTCAATCAACTTTTACTCTTGCAAAATGCCGTGTGTGTGTGTGTGTGTGTGTGTGTGTATTAACTATAAAAAGTAAACGCCAGTTATAACTCATTTATTCTCGGTTCCCGAATTACATTTAAGGATTTCCCAACTAAATTTTTGAGATTATTCGCATGAAACTAGTTAAGCGCTTTACATGGACCAAACTCCTTATACTTTAGCAATTATTAGACACTTTGCATATATAATGCAAAAGTCTCAGCTTTCTTTATTATTATATATATATATATATATATATATATATATATATATATATATATATATATATATATATATATATATATAAACAGATGAAAGTTTAGTTGAATTATAACAAGAAGGAAACTCCATTTTGCCCACTTTGGAGTGTCAAAAGAAAGGACTGAGAATGAAATTATCCGATTTTATGATTTAAAGATATCTTAAACGTCGCTTCATCTAAAAAGAAAGACGTGTATGTTTTATTAACAAGTTCCGTGTTAATATGTATGTATGTTGAGAGAGAGTCAAAACCGCAAATAGCCATAGTACTGTTAAGTTAAGTTAACTGTTTCTTCTCTTCACGAAACATTTTATAAGTGTGTTAACCCTTAATTATTTAATAAATTATGTAAATTAAAAGTACAATTACCGCATTTTCCTATTCGAACCTTTCTCTATTGTTCGCCTCCAATTTAACAACAAGTATAGAACAGATAAGCTTTTTGTTGATCTCCAAAGACCAGCAATTTATTATACAACTTTAACTGAGGTCCTGAGGGCTATTTTTTGGGTTCCCGCTCTATTTTTAGTGAATGGTATGTAGGAAACGATGCGCCAAAAGGTTTTGTAGCGAATGGAAGACAATGGTGTCAATTATGTTTTCTTTGATAGTTCATTTATCTTAAAGGGACTGTTTCTATACTTTTTCATTAAACAGATTCGGGCTCTTTTACCTTCATGCATTGACGACTTTGGGAAATAGACACGTGTTTAAAAAAAATTATAAAAAAAAGTTTAACATAAAAATATTTATAATAAAGTAAAATATAAATAACTTCTACATTTACTGTTTTACGAAGAAAACGGGAGTAGGTCATTTTATGTAACTCTTGCTGATAGGCGTCTTAAATAATGGGAATCCCTAAACATTCCTCGTGGACCCAAACCAAAAAATCCCTGATAGATAATTTGCGTACGTATAAAGAAGTAGGACCCTATTATAAAATGCGTGCTATGATGATGATGATAATGAGATTATAATTGGAATTTTTATACGAGAATGATGGCACTATGTTCCTTCATTCTTGGCAAGATATCGCGGGAATATTTGCATTTTTATTGGCACTTTGCGAAAGGTCAGCCACTGGCGCTGTTCTGCTTCGGAGCCTCGATCGGTCTCAAACGCTTAATTACATCTTTCTAAATGTTGTCGTTGTTATTAAGGGCTTGATTTCTCCCCCGTACAAACACCAAAGTGGGTCATATGACAGAGGGGACCTTCAGCTTAACGTTGCATGGGATCCAAATCATCTAAGCGTCACTACAGCATTACTTTAATGAGACCACGCCCACAACAGACATATAATACATAACGAAGACTACGTGGTCAAGGTTTAGTATACCCCCTCCCTATGGGAGTGGGACTGTTCCAGTGAGGACCTGGGTATCTTTTCTCTTATATACTCGGACATTTAATAACATTTAGCCTTTTCATACTGCAGGGGCTAAAAGGGCCCGCGACCACGGTATGGATGGGTATGGGGGGACAGAATAAATATCAGATAGTCTTTAAATACCCTAAAAATTAAGCAAATAAAAGTCCTTCAGAAAACTACTTAATTAAGGTAGATCAGTCAGGTGTTATATAAATTTCGCTTTGCCCAATATCTACCTGGGTATAACAAGAGGTACTGTACTAACGGTGTGAAAGTACTCGGCATTTCTTTTCCTCCAATTTTTCAATGTCTTTTCTTTGAGAGAGAGAGAGAGAGAGAGAGAGAGAGAGAGAGAGAGAGAGAGAGAGAGAGAGAGAGAGAGAGAGAGAGAGAGAGTTATATCTGTTCTTCATTCGATTTTACTTTCTCTGAAAGATTCCTTTACGCAAAGAGATAAGTCTGAAAGCTGTTTGATGATATCTTTCTTTTCAACTATTTCTACTTTCCTCAGTGAATTTCTTGGTTTTTGTTCTTCCTTAAGTGTGTATCCGCGCAACTTAAACACGAACAACCTGTTTTGTAAGTGCTAAAAGTGTATCTGATGTGCGCCAAAAGAATACCATAACACACGCGTGCGTAGTGTGATATGGAATTCTCTCTAAATTGAACATTGGTAACTCAATGTCTTCACTGTCCACACACACACACACACACACACACACACACACACACACACACACACACACACACACACACACATATATATATATATATATATATATATATATATAGTACTGTATAATTTTAAAAATATGAGAAAATAAAGTATAAAATTAAATTTTATTTAATATAATTATATTTATTTTTAAAATACGAGCCACGAAATTAAATTAAATCAAATTTTTTGAATTATAATATTTTGCTAAATCCAATAAGTAAACATTTTAAAAATAATTTTTAAGTAAAATTTCTCATTTTAGAATTTCCTTCAAGTGAAAATAATAAAGGCAAAAACCTTCGAAAAATATTCTTATGACTTTTATAAATATATTAATTTCTCTGTACACCTTCAGATCATATATTCATAACAATTACTCGTAAAAATTCCTCTATATATATATATATATATATATATATATATATATATATATATATATATATAAAGAGAGAGAGAGATTCGTAATTTTTTAATATATTTAATATTTTAGCGACATGCGATATGTTTATAGTAATAAATATAATACTAAAAATAAATATGAGAAAATATTCATAAATTTTTTTATTGAATGAATTTCACTTTTATGTGAAATTATATATATATATATATATATATATATATATATATATACAGGGCTGGCCATTAATAGCGCCCAAAACTATTTACTAATAACAGAAAGCCAAAATCACCTTTGAGCCAATCAAATTTTTTCTTTCAAACTATACATAATTGGGGATTTATTTTGCAATATGCATATTTAACTTCTTATCTTTAGATTTCAATTGATTTGGATTTATTTTGCTATATTCATATTTACCTTCTTATCGAAGAATTGAGGAGTTCGGTCCATCATCTACTCCCGAAGACTCCAATGTGCTGTTGAGAATAATGGTGGACTAATAGAACATTTATTATAGTTTTTTTACAAAATCCCCATACTTATATTGTATCGTGTTACACTTATTTTCCTTGTAATTTCTTAGGTAATACATTTTTTTGACGTTTTAGTTCGGGTGTTACTTATGGCCAGCCCCATATATATGTATATATATATATATATATATATAGATATATATACCGTGTGACCACAAAAATTGTCCCTGTTTTTAACGCTTATTACTCAGTCATTATTGCAGCTTCACAAATTAAATAAAAAGCTTTCGAAAAAGAATATTTAAAAGTTTTATTTAATTTTTTCGATATCCTGGATACGAAATCAGTACTTATAAAAAAATGACAGTTTTATCCACCACAATCATGGGTTATTTGTCGGACATGCAACGTGTTTTCATCGCAGAAGAGATGATCAAACATGGCTCGGTAGTTGCCACCCAACGGTCTTTCAGACGACAATACGGTCAGCAAAGGACCATAGATCCTAAAACGATTCGCAGGATTTTTGCAAAATGGAAACATCACGGCTGAATCAAGAACATGCATAAAGGCAACTCTGGGCGCAGCAAAGGTGTGCGAACCGCTGAAAACATTGATTCAGTCGCAAATCAGCTTGAAACGGACAAGAAATCTGTGAGACGACTATCAGCTGTGACAGGAATCAAACGGGAGAGCATTCGGAAAATAATCACGTTGGATTTGAGAATGAAGTCATTCAAAATTGTGTTTGCAACAGCTTAGCGAACAAGACTACCAGCGTCGTTTGATGTTTTGTGAACGCATTGAAACAATAATTGAACAAAACCAGATAAGATTAAGTGACATAATATTCAGTGATGAATGCCACATCTATCTCAATGGGTTCATCAACAGAGAGAATTACCGGTGTTGGTCACAAAACAAGCCAAATATACACTTGGAGAAACCTCTGCATTCACCAAAAGTTACTGTCTGGTGTGGTTTGAGTAGCAGCAAGATTTATGGTCCTTACTTTTTTGAGGACCCAGAGACAAGGAGACCGCTTTCAGTAACTTCAGAAAGATATGTAGAAATGCTGAACACTGTTTTTGAACAAGAAAACTGCAGTAACAAGTGGTTTCAGCAAGACGGAGCAACAGCCCACACAACTAGGCAATCACTGGAATGTTTAACAAGATTTTTGAACAAAGATTCATTTCTCATCGCTCGCAGTTTCCCTGGCCCGCAAGATCTCCCGATCTATCACCTTTGGACTTTTTTCTCTGGGGATTTGTCAAGGACAAAGTATTCAGGCAAGAGCCATCCTCTATCGAAGAATTAGAGCAAGCGGTGGTAGAGTGTGTACAGTCCATTGAATGCAGCGTTTTGGAAAATGTAATAAATAACTTCCTTTCCCGTTGTGTGAAATGTAAGAATGTCCAGGGACGTCACTTTGAACACATGTAGAATAAATTAAAACTTTAAAATGTTCTCTTTCGAATGCTTTTTATTTCATTTGTTAAGCTGCAATAATGACTGAGTAATAAGCGATTAAAAACAGGGACAATTTTTGTGGTCACACGGTATATATATATATATATATATATATATATATATATATATATATATATATATATATATATATATATATATATATTTCAGCTGCAAAGAACACGCAGTATAATTAACATAAAGAACGACGCTTGTATAGGAGAACATTCCGCGCAAGATGAGGAGGGAGAACGAACAAATCATATCTGACCGGCAATCGGAAAATCCCGGGTTCGATTCCCGGGTGGTTACCTCATTTTTTCATTTGTTCGTTCTCCCTCCTCATCTTGCGCGGAATGTTCTTCTATACAAGCGTCGTTCTTTACGTTATATATATATATATATTTTTTTTTTTTAGGTTGATATTAAAGCGTATTACTTAATAAGAGGGTGGTTATTTGATTCCGAGTTAACAAGGGGATGCCATCTCCTTATCTAGACAACAAAGGGGGATGGCATCCCCTCTCATTTCCCCTCAGTTGGAGCCCTGTGTGTATATATATATATATATATATATATATATATATATATATATATATATATATATGTGTATACTGTATGTACATACAGTATATTGAACTTTGCATGCACGCATGGAAAGTTCAATAAGTAGATTTTGGTGAAGAGGTAAAAAGAATTAC
The DNA here is from genome assembly GCA_023014485.1 of Bathynomus jamesi. Taxonomy (NCBI): domain Eukaryota; kingdom Metazoa; phylum Arthropoda; class Malacostraca; order Isopoda; family Cirolanidae; genus Bathynomus; species Bathynomus jamesi. Next base: position 381,489 of record JAJOZX010003628.1, on the reverse strand, counting down.
GTAATTAAAAGTAAACAGGTATGATATTAAAGACGGCAGGAAAAGGTTTGCTTAAATGTCTTTTTATAAAAGGTAAAGAGCTCCGCGAAACGTGAAGTAGAATACATTGCATGACATTGTCCACTGAACAAACTCAAAAAGAAATGATTGAAAGTGAAAGGCCCTCGTATAATATATATATATATATATATATATATATATATATATATAATATACATATATGTGTGTGTGTGTGTGTGTTTTATCAACGTTTAAGACAAGTGTTAACAGATTAAGTTTAAGTTTGAAGAGTGGTTTGATATTTTAATGAAATGACGTTCTGCCTATATACCCATTCAAGGTATGATTAGCTCGCAGCATCATTGCCAACTAAGTACATAGAGGGTCAACATACTGATAAGGCTTCTATGCGTGGTTCATCATCGCTGGAACCATCATTGCTCCGTATTTTCATCATCAGCGTGTGTTCAAGTTATTCACCATTTACGTGACTCTGTCGTTAGTTTGCATTACAGACACTCTGTAGGTCCAGTTCATGAGGAGGAAGATGCATTACGAGTTTGCGTTTCCTTCCTATGGCGACAAACATTTATCGGTTTTTGTTACATGTACATTCGTATCACTTCGGGCTTGCTTTACATAAACTGGACCAAACTCTCAGAATCTTCGCAATTTGAAACTATGAATGCCCATGAATGCCTTCAGTTTACGCCTGTATAATATTAACACAGTTACCGGTAATTACCACAATTTTCATAAAAAGGTTTCCAACCCAATCGGAAGCGGACTTACAATTTAATCGGGTTAATCATTTAATTAAACATTTTAACATTTTCAAACGTAATTAGGAAGTAAAGTATTGGTGGATTTTTGTACTAAAAAACAGAGTACAGTGTGTACATAAATAGTCGGTAAACTTTATCTTTGAGGCTGGATTTTATGGACACCGTTTATAACAGCGCAAAATTTCACCTTAAATTTGGCGTGTGAACTCTCATTTTGACGCGAGACAAAGATGAAAGAGGGTAAGACACTGCCTTACTTGAGAGAAAGGGGCAGAGGTAAAAATCACGAGGTAAGGACTTTGCGTTTGCAATATACTCCACAGTGTTTCGTTCACTCTCCAGAAGAGAAACCAAAATCAAGAAGGGAAGAAGTACAAAAAAATAAAAATTGAAGCGAAACAAATAGGTAAATTGTTTTAAAATTTGAAAATGGCTTAATCTCAACCCTCTCTCTCTCTCTCTCCAAAAGTGTTCAAACTAACTTAGTCACAGGTACGAAATGTCTACGCTATGTAAAAGTTTCAAATATTACAAATGTATTAACGTAGGCCGAAGAAGTAATTAAAATGACCTATGTAAGCGAAAAAATCCTTTACTCTGTCGTTGGTTCTTTTTAAACAAAACTGGACGAGGATAATGCTCATATTGGTTTTGCCAAAAGTGAAAATAATACGCACAAAGTCACAATCACCGCGCTTGAAGAGACTCAGTCAAATGAAATAGAAATAATGAATAAACACCTCGTGTCGTTTAAAGCAAATGAAAATAAAATACCTCGCAGCAGAAAAGAGGTGCTGAAGGATTACTCGAAAGAAATAAAGAGCCCAGAGAGAGAGAGAGAGAGAGAGAGTAATAAATGGATGGTATGCAGCTATAAAAAAAAGGTTTATGCAAATATGTTTTGATGTGTATGTATTAACACGCAAAGAAAAATATTTCAACATAATTGAGATAAGAACCCGTCGGTACGGTCCAAGCTAAAGGTATTTTCACCAAGATATAAGTTCTAAAAAAAGAAGGAAAATTCCAAGCTTGGAATACCTTTGCTTTCATATCAAAGGGACGGAAAGAAGAGATTAGCAAGAAGCAAGGAAACGCCTATTTGAAGGAATTAAGATATAAAAGCACAGATAAACCTTCTTAAGCCCGTATTACACGGCCGTTTGTAGCCGTTTTTCACCGCTGCATCATGCCCCGCTTAAAAACGATTTTAGTCGTTTACATATTAATCGACAACAATCGGGATTTTGGTCATTTTCAAAGCAGCGTCCAAAAGCGTGCGGGATGCCCATTCAAGTGTTTATGCCGCGCACAGGTAAAACCATGGCTATTGTAGGCATGCTCCTTAATCCAACCGCACAGGCCATCTTGGTAGGTCGGGCTGCCCTTGATCAACTCATCCAACCCATGCTCATGGAATGGAAAGCAGAAGCTCTCGATATTACGTTTCATCAGTTCTACATTCATAGCAGAGAGTGCTCGCGGTTGATGCCCACACGGCTGGTCAGAAAACTCAAGAATCCAAAGAGGTGAACGGCACGTCCTTACAGTGTTTTATGATGATTCGAGAAACCTTTCTTCTGGATTCAATTAACAACTTTTTATCATACTGGTGGTGGATTGCAATGAGGCGACGCTCAGGAATGGATAATCGTGGCATTTTCAAAAGGTAACAATCAGGGCCGTGACTTCTCGGACATCGTATGCATTGCACGAAAAATGTCAAGTTCGAGTCGTCTCAAGCCCGAAAAAAAAATTGAAATCCACATATGAACTAATCCGCAAAGAGATCTCATATATGAGAGCGGGAATAAAGAGACTGTACTGTTGCTTGCTCGACAAAATTCTCTAAACCTTTCAACCTTTCTAATGTTCCGCGCATTGATTCCTCATTTCACGAAGGTCAAGCTTGTTGCCCCTCCTCTTTAGTTGGCCTGGTGAAGTAGGGAGATGGTTTCTAGTGCTCTCCACCTCATATAGCCAGGTACGCCCGACTCATCTGGAATTGTTCTGAGCCAGGTATCTAATCTTCTTTTGAAGATATCCACCGCTACACCACGCGTGTTCTTTAGTTCCTTGAGCAGCTGTTTGAAGTCTTGGTCCTCTTACAACAAAACTATTTCCCTTCAAGGTTGAGGATGTTCCCTGTCTAGCCTTTAATTTGGAAACACGACACAGTTTTCCTTTCCACTTTCCACTATTGTTTGAGTGGTTTTAGGGTTCAAAGTAAGATTAGGGGCTAATTCCTCCATTATTTCCAAGTGTAAATAATGGTGTATCTGTCTCTTCTTTCTATTGAATATAAGTTTAATTCACGTAACCTTTCCCAGTAATTTAGTTCTTTGCATCCACTGATCTTGGCTGTGAACTTTGTGAAGCTTCTCTGAATCCCTTCTAATTGACTAACGTCTTCGTTTTTATATGGGGATGTTAAGACTGAGCAGTATTCCAACTTGGGTATGATCAGTGTTTTTAGTAGAGGAATCATTATACAGGGCTATTCAAATTGATTCATCCGATTTCAACTGAGAATATTTTTTAATGTTACAAATACAGAGTGATTTGTGATACATCAACCAAAAGAAAAACTGTCCAAATTTTGTCTTTCACCTCATAAATGCTCTATGTGACTTCCTCTAGTTACACGAGCAACGTCGACACGATAGTCGAATTCCTCCCATACTCGCTCCAGCATGTCCGTTGTCACTGACTCTACGGCAGTAACAATGCGAGTTCGGAGCTCATCCAAAGATGTGGGCAACGGTGGCACGTACACAGTATCCTTAACGTACCCCCAAAGGAAGAAGTCGCACGAAACTCACGCTGCACTGTGACTACCGATTTACAGCTCGAAAACTGCAACACACAAAACGCCTTCTGCTGTGAGGACGCCATTTTCACACTGACTGTTTGTTGCTAGACTAGGCCACGGCGTTACTTTGGAGCCCTCTCGCGGTGATCTTGTAAAACTCGGAGATTTCCTCTTTCAAGTGGTGTATGCCCAGTTGATGCACGGTTGATAGGTACGGAAGTATTCTCAGTTGAAATCGGATGAATCACTTGAATAGCCCTGTATTCCTATCCCTTCTTTTAAAGGTTCTCAGTATCTGCTCAGTTATTCTTTTTGCTCTGTTTACTGCGATCTTATTTTGTGTTTCAAATTTCGCGTCGTCAGTCATTACACCTAAATCTTTCGCTTTAGAATTTCTCTGAATTTCCTGTCCATTTGGGGTATCATATTCCTAATGATGGGCATCGATACTCGTAAATCGTCTAAAGCGATACCGATACATCGATACTCGTAAATCGTCTAAAGCGATACCGATACATCGATACTTTATAGATGGCTAAAGCGATATCGATATCGATACAAAAGTATCGCTCGATACGTAACGCCGATACACGTATCGCGATATTGCCCATCTCTGCATATTCCATGGATTTTAGGTGCTCCCTTCTTCCGTACCTTAATAGTTGAAAATGTTCAGTGTTAAATTTCATATTATTTCCTTCAGACTAATTGTAGATTCTATTCATGCCTGATTGTAGAGATCCTACATTCTCTGGGTTTCTTATTTTTCTACTAATTTTTGTGTCATCGGCAAAGGATGTTACTGTGCTGTCACTGGTAACTTCCTCATCTATATCAGTTTGCGTGATTATGAAGAGTAATGGAGCTGATACTGTTTCTTGCGGTACTGAGCTAAGGACTTCTGACTCTGATGATATTCCTTGAACTGTAACGACTCGCTGCCGCTCACTAAGCAAATTATATACATTTTTCAAAGGTCAGATAGTCGCGTGATTTTTTTCGACTTGCAAAAATTTTTGCAAAGTATAGAAATACTTTGAGTTAACCTTTATCGCTTCTATAGCGTCATCATCTTTCTCTGTATGGTTCTCAATTAGACCCTGTATGACGCAATCTATACTCTGCAGTTTATCGTTTAATATTTTTACAATGTTATCATTACAGTTTCTTCATTTTAAAGTCAATCTCTTTCTCTTGCGGAACATTGATAATTTCATGAGTTATTAGTTCCGTACACGAGGAATAGTATTAGATTCTCCGCTGTTTATAATAACGATTATGGATACAGAGAAAAAAAGCAAAGACAGCACTACATAATCTTTTGTAAATCGAAGGAGGTAAATTTTTAGCCGTGTTAAATTTATTATTATTATTTTTGTTTATACGTTTAAAACATTCTGAACTTCGATTTGCAAAAGATTATATAGTGCTGTCTTTGATTTTTTTCTCTATATCCATAGTCATTATTATAAACGGCGGAGAATCTAATACTATCCTCGTGGTACGGAACTAATAACTCATGAAACTATCAATGTTCCGCAAAAGAAAAAGAGCGACTCCAAAATTAAGAAACGGTTATGAGAACAACATCGGAAAAAGTCATATATTTATTTTCCTACTTTTCTCATATCTTTTATCTTATGAGCAGGGGTGCAGTGCTGCCGGAGCTCACCGGAGCGCCGCTCCGGCACCTCTGCAAGAGGAAGTTTGGAGGAATTACCATAACAAGCAACAAAAAAATTGTCTCCATTAATTATCAACAGTTTAGTGAGTGAGTGCAAACACGAAATACTTAGTCATCGTGTGGCATATATAGAAACAGGATAGGAAATGGCAGGCTTTTGTCAGGCCCACCAGAGCTCCGGCACCTATAAAATTGGCACTGCACCCCTGCTTATGAGCCATTATTCCGCGCGCGCGCGTGTGTGTGTGTGTGTGTGTGTGTGTGTGTGTGTGTGTGTGTAAATTACACTTGTATTTACATTTTAATCACATTTTAAAATCAATTTATTCTTAATACAAACCTGTTTTTGCTTTTATAAAATTTAATTAATTTTTTTTTGTACGCTTTTGAGTTAAAAGAAATTACTCCTACTTTTAACGTGGAATTAATTAATAAAAAAAATATTGAAGTTAATTGAACGTAGGAACTCCCATAATTATATACCATATAAGATGTTATTTCTCACATAAAGTAAAACATAATAGCGAATTTGTAATAAATCCGTAAGGAAACTATTATTATTATTATTATTATTATTATTATTATTATTATTATTATTATTATTATTATTATTATAAGTAAAAAAAAAAAAAACTACGCTGTGAATGACGTCACAGTCTTTTTTTTTTCTGGTCAAACAAGTTTGTCGAATTCTTTAAAAGGGAATTTATTTTTTTTTTTTTTTTTTTTTTTTTTTGTAGCCAAAAGCATCCTTTCTAAATTCACCATTGGGCATTTGGGCATTTCTATTATTATTGAATTATGTATTTTATTAATGACTTTCAAAGTTCGGAAAGGCTTTATTGTACGATAATGCGTACGATAATATTCAATATGTTACACGAGATTTATATGATAATTATGCTACGCGTTCGTCATTGTAATAATGATAAAAGGCCCTTTTTGTGTGTGTTTATGGCGATGTTGTGCAGTGTTTAAAGATGAGGTGCTAATACTGAAGTAGTCAGAGGGTTTTTTTTTATGTCATGTAATTACAGATTCCATCCAATTGTTTTCCGGTTTTTCATCAAATCATTTTTTTTTACCATAAAAAAGAACTAGAAAGGCCATCAGTCCTCAGCGAAATACACACACACACACACACACACACACACACCTTACCTTATGAACCTTGTTGTTTCGTGCGTTGGTCTCTCTTCACACGGAGGTCAAGCTGGTGGCCCCCGCCTCTATGCTGGTGGCCCCCGCCTATATATATATATATATATTATATATATATATATGGTGGTGTAGTGGTTAACATCGCTGACTACGAATCCACCGCCCCGGGTTCAATATCCGGTGACGGCAGTCGGCGTGCAGCAAACCCAGCTGTTCATCCTTCCATACAATAAAATTGGTACCCTGGGTAGCCTAGTGGTTAAGACGCTGGGCTGTTGACCGCGAGGTCATGAGATTGAATCCAGGCGAAGACTTTGTAGTTTCTGATCACCCGTGGTGGTTCGTGGTTCGGATTCCACGTTAAACTGTAGGTCTAAGGTGGAACAACAAGCTTGACCTTCGTCAGAATGAACATTTCGTGCGGAAGCAAAAATCAACGTTTAACAAAGGTATATATATATATATATATATATATATATATATATATACAGTGGTGTAGTGCTGTGGGAACGCGTGGGAACGGCGTTCCCTTACTTTTTTTGGTAGAGGAACGGCGTTCCCTCACTATTTCAAATAAATCCGAACTTACAAATCTCTAACGTCATGAAATTTTAATTCCCACCCCTAGAAGAAATATGAGAAAGAATCATTAACTGCTTCATTTCTTTTAGCTTCGACTGAGGCAATGCTAGCCTATAAAGATCTGGTGAAACAGTCACCACGGCGTACCAGTTGTTAACTTTTTTTTAGTTAATCATTCCAGTTGTTAGCTATTTTTATTGATCGTACTGGATGTCGTATATCTAATGACACTGGAAATACTGCATCTTCAACCTTGGAATATATCCTAATATCCAGTGCATATGACCTCAAAATATCCCTGAAATTGGTCAGATTTCAAAAGATTTCCTGGGGGGGCTTACAGTGCCCCCGGACCCCCAGCTGTATGGGCTCGCCGCGCTCGCCATTGTCCCCCCCGCATCTGAGTAACACTTTCAAAATGCGTTCCCTCACTTCTTTATTTAGCACTACACCACTGTATGTATATATATATATAATTATGTATATATATATTATTTAAGTTATAGGGTCCTTCTAAAATAATGTGACGCGGCAGTAAAATACTGTACGTGAATACTTTATTTACTTTCCATGTATGAATAATTTTGTCCAGTCTGTTCATACAACAGGGAAAGTAAAAAATAAAAAAGTAAAACAATAAATAAATAGCTAAAAAGAATAAAAAATTCACCAATTTTTAATTTTTTTTAAAGATTATCTCACTTGATTAATTTGTAATTCTTGTTTTTTAGCTTTTAAAAAAATTATCTTGAAAATTGTTGATGCGTTACGTCATCAATTGTTGAGAAATACTAATAATAATATGTATTATTTATTTGTTTTTCATTTAAGGTTACTTTTATCGCGTTCATTTTGTCGCCTAAATCTGATACATGAACCAGTAAAGTCCGGCCCCGTGTGGAATATTTATTAACTCGGTAAAAGTTACGAAAAAGTGAGTCGTAAACCCAATTACAAATGTCAATTCTCTTTCGTAAATTAATACGGACACTGTTAACATTCTAGTAGAGACGTTGGCATACCTTTCGAAATTTTTTTTTTTCTGTGAAGTCACCCGAAGTGCGTGTTTTACGAGTTATGGTTACGCATCATTCAAGAAAGGAAAGGGAACATTCGAAAGGTTTGCCAACGTCTCTACTAGAATGTTACTCAATGTCCGTAGTAAGAGAAATGATATATGCGTACGGCTTCAAGACCCGCAATTTGAACATTTACTGAATTAATGAATATTCCACAAAGAGTTGGAAGTTGTTGGTTTAATATTTATATACAGGGTGATTCAAAAGTCAGGTTACATAGGGCTTTTCTGTTTCTTTGCGGGTAAATGAGTTATGAGATGTTATCGAAGGAGGAGCCCATTGATGTGATATTCCTAGCTGGCTGCACGACTGCATTGCCGTTAACGGTGGCCATATCGAACATGTGATGTGACTATTCCCCTGTATCATTACATATTACAGTATTTCCCTATGTAACCTGACTTTTGAATCACCCTGTAAACAAAAAGTGGTAGTATCTCAGCAGGGTACCAGTTAAAAGCCATGGTATTAGGCAGCCATTGTTAGACTTATATATATATTGTAAAAGATATAATGGAATCGTAACAGAAGTAATATGTCTCGATCAAAAAGAAGTATACCGGAATTACAGGTGGCCAGACTGGTGGCCTACATTAAATGCTTAAAAAACTGGACAGTAATGCTTTATTTGGAAAAGGATAGATGTAGAAGTGTAAATGTTGTTCTAAGGCGTTATGAGGACCAACTGGAGTCTTCTTGTATAATATTGTATTATCGGTTCCATTAGTTCGAATACACTGGACCACACCGACCTTACGACGCTCTGTATCCCCCATAAAACGAATTATGAAGGAGACTAATCCAAATGTCATCTTTTCATCTGCGCATGCGCAAGAAATAAATGATTATATATCTCAAACTGTTTGACTTCTATCTTCTGTCAAATAACTTTTTTTTTTTTTTTTTTTTTTCAGAATAAACTTTTGCTCGTTCAACATTTAGGATAATTTTTTTTTAGTAAGAAAATTATAACTTTATTATTATTACCAAAGACGAGCAACTAAGATGATTCCGTCGCTTAGGCCAAAGTCGTACGAGGATAGGCTTAAGCGGTTCCGCATTACAAATTTTCTCTTCTTTCTCGTGTGTTTCACTCATTGCTTCGCATATACGTCTCTGATGTGAGTAGCAACGTATATGAAGTTCCAATATCCACCTCAGTCGGATTACGTTGTAGCCGATGTCGTACCACCACTTCCCGATGGTCAGCGAAGTTAAGCGACATTCGGTCGGATAGTAGTTGGATGGGAGACCGTCCTTATGTAGCCACCCGCGGTTCGGCGGATCCCACGTAAAGCCGTAGGTCCCCTCCGTCATACGATCTTAGATGTTGCGAAGGAGGTTAAACAACTGCATCATTACATTTTTTTGCACCCTAGTCACCACCATTATACGTAAGGGTTGTCGAAAATGTTTCCTATTTCTCACCCAAATAATCGTCTTATACGACTATGTTGGCATTTCTGATACGTGTTCTCATTATTCACACTAACCTTCTTTTCCTTGTTTTTCTTTTCTTCTCTCTTCACTTCAGCAATCATTTCAAAATTATTATTCTTAATTTTTCTTTCGTCTTTGCTTCTCACACTACACCTCCATATAAGTTCTTCTTCTTCTTTTTCTTCTTCTGTTAACACTGGCCAGTTAAGGCAATAACATCTTCCAACACGTCGTATACCAGAGGCTACTTACTTATTTGTTCATGAATGTACTTCTTTAGTCCCGTTCTTCTGCCGCATTTTCCCGATATCAAAATCTTTCAAGCGTTTCCACGGAGTGTAATCGAAAAGCTTTTGCGCGCGCACGCACACACACACACACACACACACACACACACACACACACACATGTACTGCCAAATACATAAAAGATGAACGTAGTAACGAGGGTTCTGTAGCCTACATAGTTCATCACTAGTGGAAGCAGAAATGCTCTTTTATCATATTCAGATGAATGATGCCAATCCATAAAACTTTCAAGATCGTTTGTCGTTATTCTGCATTTCAAACATTCCTTCTTTAAAGATGAGATCACAGTTTGGAATCCATCAAAAGAAAAATAAATAACTCCGCGCAAATATACTTGGAACGTGTTCGAACTCCCACTGACACCCAATTTCCACTTCAAATAACTTTTCCTCTTTCCTTACATACACAAACACACACACACACACATACGGATAAATGGTAAATACTATAGTTGTTTTTTTCATGTTGTTAGCCCGACGTGAGCAATGGGTCACTCGCAAGAAGGCCCCAAAATATAACTTCCCTCACTAGCTATCTGCCAAGCAGATAGGATCCAGCTTTGGGACAGGATCTAGGGTTTAAAGCAGGCTAGCCCTACTACATTCAGAATCTAATATAAGCAAGAAACTCGTTGCAGTTGAGTTGTATCACATTAAATGAACGTGTTAAGTGCCTTCAAAAGTGGACGCTCAATTTCCCAGTTGAGGTTTAAATTTTGTGTTTTTGCTAAAAATACTATAGTTGCCCCCTTTTCTTTGATGTATTCCATCCGACGTGAACGCAACAAGTTTCCTGCTTATATTGAGATTCTGAATGTAGTGGGGCTAGGCTGCTTTAAACCCTAGATCCTGTCCCAAAGCTGGATCCTATCTGTTTGGCAGCTAGCTAGTGAGGGAAGCTATATGTCGGGGCCTTCTTGCGAGTGACCCGTTGCTCACGTCGGGCTAACATCATGAAAAGAAAAAAACTAGTGTTTGTCATTTACCAATACTTATTCAGACTATAGTGGCTTTAATTATCCCAGAAGAGTTCCTTGTTCCATGCACGATCTGTATGTAATATACAGTGTATATTAGGGTGACAATAAAAATTGAAAGTTGGAGTTTTTTATTGGCCATTTGTTCAATGCTGCTACTACATGAGAAAACAATGTACTGTAAATATTAGGTCATTCAGATAATATTTAAGGGTGTCTCAAGTGAGGTAAATAATTCGCCTTATAACACAAATTAATTGTTCATTACCTAGTAAAAATAAATTACTATTTTTTTTAATTAATGTAAATAAACGTTAGTTTTAGTTCATAAAGTTTAAGTGCAGGCGTACTCCATCGTAATAAGTAATTAAAAAAAATGTTAATGAATAAGGAGAATTATTTACCTCACTTGAGACACCCTTAAATATTATCTTAAATATTATGTAACCTTGGTTTTGCTTCCCCCCGAATTGTTCATTCTGAAGAAGGTCAAGTTTGTCACTCCACCTTAGACCTACAATTTAACGTGAGATCCGAACCACGCCCCACTTCTGGTGGAGCGTGGTTCGGATTCCACGTTAAATGGAAGTTAAGACTCAGCGTCTTAACCAGTAAGCTACCCAGGGTACCCATTTTTTTTCATTGTGTGGAAGGATGAACAGCTGGGTTTTGCTGTGCGCTGCCTGCCGTCACCGGGTCTCGATCCAGGGGCCGATGGATTCGTAGTCAGCTACGCTAACCACTGCACCACCGAGGCGCATATATATATATATATATATATATAGGACAGCAACTCTGGGTGAATTATAAAATGGTTCTGGCAGAACCCTAAATTTGCTATACAACAGCTCTTTTAGGCTCCTACATAAGTTACCCTCGAGGTGCTCAGCTTCGCAAATGTTTGCGACCCACAATGTTCCGAGCTTCCCGGAGGTAACAAGACTTGCTTAATAAAGTCTAATACAAAGAATTAAAAAATCAACCAACCCGATTATTTATCCAAGCTATTCATCAGTCCCGCCGTATGTCTTCTAAGCTATGGAATTTATGGTATGAAAACGTCTGTCTGTAGCTCCATTTAACTCCGACATTAATGTACTATTTCGCATTAATTGCATTTCTATCCTTAGTATTTGAATTGTCATTGTATTTTATTGTTAGTTCGTATTATTAATATTTGTCATATGGACTATGGTCTGCCAATAAACTTTTTCATTTTCGCACACACACACACACACACACACACACACACACACACACACACACACACAAAAATATATATATATAATAATAATAATAATAATTAATAATAATTGAAGAACTTGAAAGTGGTCCGAAAATTTTCTATGTAAAACGTGAAATGCATTTTATGTAGTGGCCATTATTTTTACTTTTTATGCGTGAGACCTCAGTTATAAATGTCGAAATGTCATTAAGTGTAATTTTGCTAATTTATGAAGGCTTCATTATACAATATATTATTAAATTAGTTTGGAAAATGCGCGGTGAAAAAGTGAAGAATAAATGTTGTGGAAGGTCACAGCTAATGTTCAATCTTTTGTCATGTGTGAAGTAACACATTCTATGAAAAAAACGCACCTTAATTTCGAAAAGAAGGTTTTTATTTTAAAGAATTTGTGTGTGTGTGTGCGCGCGCGCGCGCCAGTTGGTTTTACCTAACTTATGAGGTTTTCTCGGAGGAACGCTGTAGTTCCCAGGTTTGGTTTTGTGAGGTATTCCCACATTCTCTCGCAATTTTTACTTTTATGAGGTAGGTAGAGTAATTTTGTAAAATTTTAAATTTTTAAAATTCAAATGTCTCAAATCATTACATGTATCTAAGTGACGTTAGCTTGTGTTACGTAAGATTAAGTTCAGTTTAGATTTATTTAAGAAGCTGACCTCGCAAGTTTGGTAAAACCAACGCGTGTGTGTGTGTGTGTGTGCGCGCGTGTGTGTGCGCGCGTGTGTGTGCGCGCGTGTGTGTGCGCGTGTTTGCGTAACGAATAAGTAGTGGTCTTCCACAATACTTTGGTTATTTTTATGGTATTGTGTTGGAGGTTTATAATTTATATTTGATGATAATTTTGGTGGTGAGTTAGTTAAAGCGAGTTAATTAAAGTTCCATTCAAGTTCGTTTAATTAAGTTGACTCGGCTTTAAGAATGAAGTTAAAGTAAGTTTTTAGGATCACCTGAAGATCAGGGCCCGCAGCCTTCGTTAGTTAGCCTTATAAGGCTAACTAACGAAAATATCACGACTTAAACTAACCAGTCGTTAGGTCAACTGTACGCCCTTGACGATTGGTTAGGTTAAGTCGTGATATTTTCGTTAGTTTGCGTTATAAGGCTAACTAAAGAAGGCTGGGGGCCCTGATCTTCGGGTGATCCACTTTTTATGTTCATAATTTTTTTTTAGGTTAAATTAAATCTTAGTCAAAATTTAATTTGAAGTTAATTTCCAATAAAATCTATCATTAACTTAAATCTGAGCTAAATTCTACTTAAAAACGAGCCCTTAATAGCCATTTTTAAGAGGTTAAAAGGAAATGTATCCGAATCAGGAAGAATGAGAGAACTGGAAAGGCGAAAAAACATTTGGGGTCACTGGTTCGAGCCTTGGGCAACTCCAACTGGTTCCGTAACTGTCATTATCTCCAAACTTAAAGTCAGGAATGGGCTGCGAGTCAGTCTTTGATCAAAGGTGTTTGGAAAAAACCGGTCCTGGTGCCCGCTTTTCAATACAAAACAGAAAACAACTCTCATACAATGTATATACGACAGAGAGAGAGAATTTTTAAAATTTCGTCACTCACCGTCGGTATCCGACTTGCCCCTTAAACATTAATGAACAATTAAATTAATTTTACATTTCGATATCAACCTGAAGTTTAAAAAAAAAAAATCAGACGTACGAAAAGAGCCAAAATGATTAAAAGCAAGAAAAAATATTCAAGAAATTTAAAAGTAGTAATAACCTTGAGGGTTTAAATAAGTACATACAAGTTAAAGAATAAATTAAATAGTTTGATTAGGAAGGAGCAAAAGGTATATAGTGAAATAAATCTAGCTAGAAATAACAATAAAAATCCAAAGAAATGCAAAAAATTCTTTTTTCTACGTGAAGGTCAAAATATGATAATAAAAACCCACTCTAATAGACAGAGTTTATTTCCACAACAGTTTCGATGCCCAGTGGCATCCTCTTCCACCCGAAGAGGATGCCAGTGGGCATCGAAACTGTTGCGGAAATAAACTCTGTCTATTGGAGTGAGTTTTTATTACCATAGATCCAAAGAAATTCTTGTTTTTATAAATATAATAAAAAAAAAAAAGCCAAGATAGGATTGGGCCATTAGAACATGGTAGTAGGATATTTGAAAAGGATCAGGACACTGTTGGTAATTTTTATTATTTTTTTAGCTCTGTTATTACTGAAGAAAACTTAAATGAATTTGTTTCTATAGATTCTCTAAACTCTCCCATTATTGATAAGATTCAGATAAAGAAGGATGATGTTAGGTAAGTAATTAACGCATTGAAACAAAATAAAGCTGCTAGGCCTAATAATATTTATGCTAAGATTCTTATAAAAGGGGAGGATAGTTCAGCTGAGGCATTAACTATCTTGTTTGTTGGAACTATTAATTATGTAGAGACACCTGGAGATTGGGAAAAAGCAAATGTTGTACCCATATACAAAAAGGGTTTTAAAAAGGCGGTAGGAAATTATAGGCCTGTTAGCTTAACATTATTGGTAGGAAAGATACTAGAAAGAATTATAAAAAATTGTATCCTACAGGGTGGCCCATAAGTCCCAATCGGTTATAATTAAAGCAAATAAAATTCTAAATATTATTAAGAGAAATGTTGGTTACGAAAGTAAGGAAGTCATCCGTAAGTTATATAATTTTTGTTAGGCCTCACTTAGAATACTGCATTCAAGCCCGGTCATCTCACCAGAGAATGGATATAAACATGCTTGAAGGTGTGCAACATAGGGCAACCAGTAGTGTCTCCAGCACAGTGAAATATTAAAGAAATTGGATGTTTAGTTTTGAGAGACGTTGTTTGAGGGGATATGATACAGATGTTCAAATTGTTTTCAGGTTTGGACAATTTAGATGCAACTTTTTCTTATTATTGTCTGATGGAAAAACTTGAAGACATAAAAAAAATTAGAAAACAGACTTATAAACTGGATCTACGGAAATACTTTTTTTTGTCATAGAATAGTAGATTTTTTAATAGATTTTTGCCATATGATGTGGTAAATAGCAACTCCTCACTTAGCTTTAAGAAAAAATTACTCTTTCAAGAAGGAAAGAGACAATTTGTAAATTGTGTAAGTAAGTAACTAGGCTACTTTAGCTTTATAAATACTTTAAGGATAATTAGCTGATTTGAAATTGATATTTTGCAAAATTTGATAGTAAAATACAGCTTTTCATCATGTAATGGGTATCACCATGGCAACGAAGATACTTAGTGCGTTTTACTACGGAAACGTGGCTTTTATGACTCGACATCTCTCACCTACTAAAGCGAAAGATGAAAACACATCGAGATCCTGCAAAGCATCAGTGCGGAAAAACAGATAACAAAAGGGATGCTGACCCTGCCAGACGATTTCCAGCCCAGCCCAGCCCAGCCAGCACACAGAGAGAGAGAGAGAGAGAGAGAGAGGAGAGAGAGAGAGAGAGAGAGAGAGAGATTGGAAGCCGCGGGTCGAAGAATCTTTTTGAATTTTTAATAATTTGACAATTTGTATACAGCTTTGAACCCATCTGAATCTATATCAAACAACGAGTACATGTGTGTGTGTGTGTGTGTTCAGTATATACAACAAATGACCACAAGAATTATAATTATAAAATCACTCCAGTCAAAGAAAAACAACCTGTCGTAACAACTGTGGATTCAAGGTAACGTTACATAACCCTCAGACTTAAACACATACAAGTATATATATGTGTGTGTGTGTGTGTGTGTGTGTGTGATGCGAATTAATCAACGAACGAGTAAACCAACCAACTAACCAGTCAAACACCATTGAGGTAACCTTCAGGGAATGATTACGTACATTCTATTTTCTTTGACAGGAAACTAAAGTAAAAGTATTCTTAATTATTTTCCTTTTTTTGGTAAAGTACATTCACATGTCTTCCAATGCACCTTTTAATAACATACCGGTTGCTGACATACTTTATCTTTACTTCCGTCTTCTTCTTCTTCTTCTTAGCAGTAGTATGATAGTAGCAGTAGTTTCATTATCGTTATCATTTTATATCTGCTAACTGACCCCGCAAAAAATGTGCTATACCTACACTATATGTCTACATACATAGCGCGTCCATCCATAACTCATATATATATATAAAACTTTCCCCAGACGACACTTTCGAGGACGATTTAAAAATGTAAACATTTTAATTCTACCAAAAAAAAAATATGAAGGAAAAAATCCAATTTTCAAACTTTTAACCTAAATAACTTCGTTTTAATTTAGTAAAATAAAATTGAAATTGAAAATTTAAATAAATAAATATTATTATTATTATTTTTATTACGATTTTTAAAACTAATTTAAATTTAACTTTTGCGATTTACTAAAATTAGTTTTACGTAATTCATTTCTTACTGTTGAAACAACTTTTTGGGGTTGGAAATTAATAAATTTGTTAAGAAAAGTACATTTTAGGGTGGAGAAACTTACTAGTTCATAAAATTTACTCTTTTAATTAGAAAATGTATGCAGAGATTAGGCTAACAAATGCGATAATTCACTGCCCAACACCAATTTTGCTGATTTAATTCTAACACCTGTTTTTAGGTAACTTTGGTGTGCTGATTTAAAAAATCACCTTAGTTTTTGCCTATCACGTCAGGTTTTCGAGCAATCAAATACGGATATTTTGGAGATATCGCATTTTGGCAGGGTTATGCCCAATTTTTTTTCTTTTCAAAAAATAAGTTTTTACATACTCAGAATCAGCATGGAAAAGTAAACAATTGTGCAGGGAGTGAACTTTAATATACAATGGTAATATTGACACAGAAAGTGATTAAAAGTGTTTAAATAAGCAAAAAATGAATCCATATTAAAGCAAGCACGGGACCAGTTTTCTTAACATTGTCTTTTTCTTGTTTTCTTACTTTTCAGTGCTGATAAATTTTCTCTTATAGAACTTCCTAGAATGAGAGATGTCAAGACAATCTCTTTGCAGGCTCCAGCAGTAGTAGTCAGCCATCATATGGGTATCCCATCTTCCTTGGTATCGTTCTTCCATCACTTTGATATCTTAGTGGAACCTTTCACCTTGCTCTTCACTAACATCACCAAGATTTTCTGGAAATTTATCCAGATGACTGTTGAGATAGTGAAATTTAATGCTCATGTTGCAACCCAACTGCTGAAAGTTTACAAGTAACGTCACTAGCGGAACCGGCTGCTCTCACTCCGCCAATGGGAAATCTCTCAGATCATGACGTCACGCTCACACCTGGGGAAATCACAGATACCCAAGATTTTAATATGTTGTACATGACCTTTAGATTTAATGCACAGATTTGCGTATTCCACAGATAAAATTTTAACAGCAAAACAGCTGTTAACAGGTCTCAAAAATCATCAATTTTGATAAGCGCCCTTCATGGATCACCCAAAATAGGCATATTGTATTGCACGAAAACCTGATGTGATGGACAAAATCTAAGGTGATTTTTGAAATCAGCACATCAATATTATCCAGAAACAGGTCTTAGAATTAAATCAGCAGCAAAAAATCTTTTTTTTGTTGGGCAGTGTAATTATTGAAATTATAATACAACAGCAGAAAGTAAAGTACTCGGACTGCTATTGTATTATAATTTCAATGATTATCGCATTTTTTAGCCTAATCTCGGCATACATTTTCTAATTAAAAGAGTAAATTTTATGAAATAGTAAGTTTTTTTCGGATCACCTGAAGATCAGGGCCCCCAGCCTTCGTTAGTTAGCCTTATAAGGCTAACTAATGAAAATATCACGACTTAACCTAACAAATCGTTAGGTTAACTGTTAGGTTTAGTCGTGATATTTTCGTTAGTTAGCCTTATAAGGCTAACTAAAGAAGGCTGGGGGCCCTGGTCTTCAGGTGATCCAAGAAATGAATTAAGTAAAACTCATAACATATATAACCTGATAGGCTTACCTAACCTAATCTAACCTGATAGGCTATCCTACTCTTAACTTTTATAGTTTATCGGGAAAAAATGAATTTGAGAAATTGTATGATAATATCTGCCTAACCTAACTGACTATAACCTAACCTATCCTATCCTAACCTCTAGCCTAAACTCTTTCTCCAACCTAAAATGTACTTTTCTTAATAAATTTGTTATTTTCCAACCCCAAAAGTTGTTTTTATAATTTTTTTCACAACCCATTAAACGGAAAAGAGCCCTGTATAGTTTCTGGTTGGTATGGGTGGATATGAGCGGGTATGGACGGTTATATATATATATATATATATATATATATATGAAGGAATTTAGATTCTGATTATTGAACATTTCTTCATCAATTGCTACGAAAGTAGTAAAGTTTCAGCAATACCGTTTTTTTCTGATAAAAATACGTATCTATATACTGTAACTGATGACCTTTATAAGAACACAGATAGAGGTTTTCAAAATATTAATGTTTTCCCAAATTTTGATCTCTTTCATAAGAGCACTCGCCTTCTTAAAGGTACTCAACTCTACTAAAAGTGCTCGAAATCAAAGGAGTACCTCCAAAAAACTCATTATGATTATTTTCTGAGCATTTTTCTTCCTGTGGTAAAGTCGTTGAAGGATTTTTTGAAGTTTAGACTTACAGCCTATTTGAAATAGAAGAAAATAATAAAAGGCATTTAAAGCCAAATTATCGTACTTTTAATTATAAGTAAATTATAGGTACCATGCCAAGTACCTTCAACACATGTTTAATTATTGTAATACATTTATGAATTGTTTTTACTCATTTACACACTTTTAAAATAAAATTATATAATATATGTACCATGCCAAGTACCTTCAACACATGTTTAATTATTGTAATACATTTATGAATGTTTTTACTCATTTACACACTTTTAATATATATATATATATATATATGGGAATGAACTCAGAATGGTCCCCTGAGTTTTTTATGATACACACAGACAGTGCATGGAACAAGGAACTCTTCTGGGATAATTAAATCCACTATAGTCCGAATAAGTAATGGTAAATGACAAATACCATAGTTTTTCTTTTTCATGATGCTAGCCCGACGTGGGCAACGGGTCACTCGCAAAGAGGTCCCATAAATATAGCTTCCCTCACCAGCTATCTGCAAAGCAGACAGGATCCAGCTTTGGGACATGGATCTAGGGTTTAAAGCACCTAGCCATGCTACATTTAGAACCTTAATATAAGCAAAAGACTCGCTGCCTTCACGTCAGATTGAATGCATCAAAGAAAAAAAAGGGGTAACTATTATATTTTTAGCCAAAAACCAAAACTTAAACCTCAACTGGCAGAATTGAGCGTCCACTTTTCAAGGCACATAACATGTCCGTTTCAAGATGGGAATGAACTCAGAATGGTCCCCTGAGTTTTTTATGATACACACAGACAGTGCATGGAACAAGGAACTCTTCTGGGATAATTAAATCCACTATAGTCCGAATAAGTAATGGTAAATGACAAATACCATAGTTTTTCTTTTTCATGATGCTAGCCCGACGTGGGCAACGGGTCACTCGCAAAGAGGTCCCATAAATATAGCTTCCCTCACCAGCTATCTGCAAATTCCAACTCAACACAAACAGGACACAATCAGAAAACTGGAAAAACTCTTCTCACGATGGAAAGCTTTGAAGAAAAATGCATCCCGCAAGACAGAAGTACAGGTTAAGAATGAGAGCGCGAGTGACCCGTTGCCCACGTCGGGCTAGCATCATGAAAAAGAAAAACTATGGTATTTGTCATTTACCATTACTTATTCGGACTATAGTGGATTTAATTATCCCAGAAGAGTTCCTTGTTCCATGCACTGTCTGTGTGTATCATATATATATATATATATATATATATCGGGTGTCCACAAAGTCCCGTCCTGGTGTTAAAATTTTATTACACCAAAACCAAAAGAGATAGAATAATGCAGTTTTTTGCATTTTGTTGCTTAACTAATTACGTTTTTTTACTGATTTACAGGCTGTAATCTGAGTGTTAAGTTGCTCTTGGTAGGCGTTTGAACGAAAATGGCGACTACACTGGAGAAAGCTCAAAGTGTAATCTGGTTTGTAAAGCTTGGACTATTTGCACTTTATACTCGAAAAGATGCAATCTCTCGTGTACAACTTTGTGTACCGTTGATCTTGGTAGCTGCAGTTCACTTGAAGCACGGCGAATAGACTTTCCAGGGCTGCGTTGGAACGTCTCTTGGACGAGTCTTGTCTCCCGAAACTCGCAAAACCACCTCCTAATGCTGAGTTTGGAGGGAGGATCCTTGCTATATTGACGGCGGTAATTCCGTTGAACAGTTGTCACTGATTCCGACTCCATAAACGAGATTACACTTTGAGTTTTCTCCCGTGTAGTCGGCATTTTCGTTCAAGCTTCTTTCAATAGCAACTTGACACTCAGATTACAACCTGTAAATCAGGAAAAAAACTTAATTAGTTTAGCAACAAAATGCAAAAAACTGCATTATTCTATCTCTCTTGGTTTTGTTGTAATAAAATTTTAAAACCAGAACGGGACTTTGTGGACACCCGGTATATATATATATATATATATATATATATATATATATATATAACGGGTGTGCCAAAAAAAAGGGCACATTTTAAAAAGGCTATAAAATCAACATTTGTCATTTAATTTTAATAAAACTTCTACACAATAAAACGTGTGTATTTATCTATTGGCAAACAAGTTTTCAGACTAAAATATCAAATAATTCAAATTCTATCAACATTTAACGAAAGAGTATGATTTTTCTACTTAACATGCAAAAATTATTAAATCTTTTTAATATTTTTTTAATAAAAATAATTTTTAACGTAAAATTTACCTGAAATTATTGAAACAATTGTTCGAAATGCTTTCCTTCCATTTCAATAACTTTTTTTATTCTTGGCCGGAATATGGGAGAACTTAGCAGAGTGAGTCTACGGGACTAGATTAAAAGATGTCGCTCATTTACGCGAGATCATCATTCAAAAATGGGAAGAGCTTCCACAGGAACGAGTAAATCGAGCCATAGATGAATTCCGGAATTCGTTGGTAATGTTATAATGCTAACCGCTACATTTGTCGCATTGGGGGAAGCGAACAACCAAATGAGTGTCATCAGAGAGATTATTCTAAGGTCACTGCGTGGTGCACTTTATGAAAGTCAAAGATCATTTACTCATACGTTTATGAGAAGGAGATTGTAAATGGAGAACGATACTTTTTATTGGTGTAGACCATCTTTCTCCCTCATCTTACGAGCTACTTCGTGGCCATGTCGCAACACTGCTTCCCGTAGATCATCAATGTATGACCGTCCTCCGCGTCCAGATGATGATGTTGATAATAATGGGGTCCTGTTAAGAGCATCGTTTACGTCACAAAGCCTCAGTGTTTGGCAGGATTGAAAGCGCGAATCGAAACAACAGTCCGTTAAGTCACGCAGAAAACAGATACAAAAATGTTCCCATATTTGCCAAATAGAATTGATAGTTGTATCGCTCAACATACAAGATATATTCGAGTGTAAAGTGTGCAAAAAATGTTGATAGTTAATCTTTATATTGCCTTTTCTATATTTTGTTCAGTCTCCACACACACACACACACACACCCACGTATATATGATACACGAGATGGGTCTCCATGTCACTATGCAAACATCGTTCGGGCGTACCTTGAAGAGTTATTACCAAATCGCTGGATTGGACGTGGTGGAAACGGACCCTTGGCAGCACGATCCCCGGATTTAACACCATCAGACTTCTTTGCGTGGGACTTTGTAAAGTCTGAGGTTTACAAAACAAGTCACAGACCTGCAGGATCTGCGAACCCCCATTGTCGCGGCAGTCGCTAAAATAACTGAATAGATGTTTGAGAATGTGTTTCGCAATGTAGTGGAGAGATCTGAGATTTGCAGAGACTCTGATGGTGATCACGTCGAACATCAGACCTAAGCTTGATAAATAAATATACATCTAATTATTTCCTTACACACACACACATATATATATATATATATATATATATATATATATATATATATATATACACAGGGTGTTTCAGGAGGAAAGGTCAATACTTCGGGAGGTGATAGTATCGATCATTGTGAGAAAAAAGTTCATATGAACATGTCTAATTCTGAATGGTTACGGAGATAGAGCTGTTTGAATCTACAAATACAAAAGCATTGTTAATGGTAATCAAGAAAGAGAAACCAATTACTGTTTCTAACATTTAATGTTTAAACATTGGCATTTTGAATGGTATTAGATACAGAAATAACAAATTTGTTACAGCTTACTTGGTTCAAGGTTATAGGGGAGGGAAGGGGAAGGAAGAGCTGCGCGCGCATCAGATTCAAACATTTCTATCTCCGTAACCATTCAGAATTAGACACATGTTCATATGAACTTTTTTTCTCACAATGACCGATACTATCACTTCCCGAAGTATTGACCTTTCCTCCTGAAACATCCTGTGTGTATATATATATATATATATATATAGATTATATATAATATATATATATATATAGAGAGAGAGAGAGAGAGAGATCCAAAAGTCCCTATCTATTTTGCTGAAATAATAGCATTTTAGGATAAAAATGTAGGAACATAATTAGATGTATATTTATTTATCAAGCTTAGGTCTAATGTTCGACGTGATCACCATCAGAGTCTCTGCAAATCTCAGATCTCTCCACTACATTGCGAAACACATTCTCAAACATCTATTCAGTTATTTTAGCGACTGCCGTGACAATGGGGGTTCGCAGATCCTGCAGGTCTGTGACTTGTTTTGTAAACCTCAGACTTTACAAAGTCCCACGCAAAGAAGTCTGATGGTGTTAAATCCGGGGATTGTGCTGCCAAGGGTCCGTTTCCACCACGTCCAATCCAGCGATTTGGTAATATAACTTCAAGGTACGCCCGAACGATGTTTGCATAGTGACATGGAGACCCATCTCGTTGAAAGACAGAAGTATCGAGAATGCCATCTAAACGAAGCTGAAGTTCAAGAACCTGCTGGAGCATGTCAAGATAAATTGGCCCTGTTACCGTAGCTTCTGCAAAGGAAAAAGGTCCGTAAATCTTCGATCTTATCATACCCAAACAGACATTAACTTTAGGAGAATCTCTCTCCCATTCGTAGAACTCGGTTGATTTTTCACTTTCTCAGATACGGCAATTATGTCTACAGATCTACAGAAGCTAAGGCTAACAAAGACCCTAAGATCCACTCTAAGGTTAGCCCGAGAGAAAGAAAAGAGTAGGGGTTAAGAGAAGAGAATAAGAGGTTAAGTAAGTAGCAAAACCTATCACTCGTGGGTTAACATTCATTCAGAAAAAGAGAAAAAAAGACTCACCATCATCATCCGCCGGCCACTGCCGACAAGTCGGAAAATAGTCGAAGAGAATAGGAAAGGGGTGAAAGATGAAAAGAAGTGAAATAAGAACGCTTACAAACCATGCAAACACAGTCTTAACTCACTGTCATACCATGCAAACTACAGACATGCAAGTAAAAAAAGTTAGACATGCAAGTAAGGAGAGGATAAGAGAAAAAAAAAACGTAGGTAAAGTTAAACAAAAAGTGGGTTAGTTTACGTTACGAGCTACATCTACGTTCGTGTTAGTCTATTTTTTTTTTAAATAATAATTTCATTGCTGGCATCACACGCTGGCATGTCACAAGCTGGCATTATCGTCATCAGACTCATCCTCGACCACCACCACCACCACCAGAGCTCCTGTTGCTAATTGTTTTTTTTATTTTAAACAACGTTAATATTTTTAAAATGCCTATCTAGACGGTTCTTAAACATATTAACGCTGGTAGAGTTCACGACGGGCGCAGGAAGATTATTCCATTTATCAATTACTTTAAACGTAAAGAAGTTTTTACCGATATTAGTAATGAAACGTCTGCCACGCAACTTAAATCCGTTATTACGAGTATTGCTATTATCGAAAGTGAACAGTTTGTCAAAATTTACGTTATTGATGTTATTAACGATTTTGAAAACTTCAATAAGCTCCCCCCTTAATCTCCTAGTTTCGAGTGAATGCAAGTCTAACTCTTTAATCCTACATCCATAAGGCTTGTTGTGCAATGACGGAATTAGTTTCGTGGCACGACGCTGAACCCTTTCTAACCTATCAATATCCTCACCCAAATACGGGCACCAAAACTGAACGGCATATTCTAAATGAGGCCTGACTAGGGACTTGTAAAGGGCCAATATAATATCCTTCGATTTAAATTCGAAATTAGCGTTATGAAGCCTAACTTCCTATTAGTTTTTGCGCAAGACTCCAGGCACTGGTTCCTAACCTTTAAATCCTTAGATACCCGTACACCTAAATCTACTTCCTCGTCAACGCTCTCTACCATCCATCGTGTACATATAATTATTGTTACGAGAACCTATATGCAAAACTTTACATTTGTCTACGTTAAATTGCATCTGCCACTTATCCGTCCACTCCATAATCCTATTTACATCGTCTTGGAGCCTATTTCTATCGTCCTCGTTAACAACTTTACTGCCTATTTTAGTATCGTCCGCGAATTTTGACACGTTACTAGTCAATCCTACATCTGTGTCGTTAATGTAAATTACGAATAGCAATGGGCCTAACACTGAACCCTGTGGGACACCGCTACCTACATCCAACCACCCGATTCACTACCATTAACAACGACCTTCTGTCTCCTAGCACGAAGCCATTCCTCTAACCAGTTAGCTACCTGACCGCGTATACCGTGCACTTTATCCTTCGCAATTAATCTTCTATGCGGAACTGTATCGAACTCCTTTTTAAAATCTAAATAAATAACGTCAGCCGCTCTATGCCTATCATATTCGCGCACTATTTCGTTATAAAATGTCGATTAACCTTTCCATATGTATGGAATATCGCCTCATCGCTGAAGAAAATGTGGTTTAATAAGTTTTCGGTATGAATTTTTTCAATCAATTCCGTGCACATGGCGGCTCGTCTTGAATAATCCTCTCCGTATAACTCATGTAGCACTGAATATGGTAACTTTTCTTTATTAATGTTGATTTTAAAATCCTAAGAACAGTCGTTTTTCGTATGCTCGGTCTACGTGATGCTGTGCGAGTTGACATTCTAGGATTTGTTTCAAAGGCATCTCTTACCAATTCAACATTTTCTTGAGAGGTACCTGGGCGTCCAGATTTTGCCTCATCATGAATAGATCGGGTTCTTTTAAATTTATTGACCAGCTCAAGAATTGCTTTGTCTGTAGGTCCTGGTCTGTGAACTCTTTCAAATTTTTCTCGAATTTCTTTGTACTTCTTCCCTTGAATTCGTAGTGTTACTACCATCACACGTTCTTGTACATCCATCATCATGTATGGCCTGTAGAAAATAAAATAGAAATATCATTATTTCAGCAAAATAGATAGGGACTCTTGAACCACCCTGTATATGTGTATATAGTCTGTATATATATATATATATATATATATATATATATATATATAGTCTGTAGTCTGTATTTGTATAGTCTCAGAAGTCGTGAGCTCTGTCCCACAAGGGACAGTATTAGCTCCCTTGCTGTTCATAATAATGATTGCAGATATTGATGCAGATATTAAGGACAGTATTGTATCATGCTTCGCAGATGGCACAAAGATATGTAAGGAAATATTGAACGAAGATGACATAAGAAAGTTACAAAACGACATTGAAACATTATTCCAGTGGGCAGAAGACAACAATATGAAGTTCAACGAAGAAAAATATCAACTTTTAAGATATGGTAATAACAAAGAGCTACAGGAAAAAGGGTACAAAACTATGCAAGCCAAACAGATAACACCAAATCCACAAGTCAGGGATCTTGGAGTAATAATGTCGTCGGATGCAGAATTCAGAGAGCACTATAAAATCAAAATCACAACGGCTAGAAAAATAATGGGAATCATCTGGAGGAGCTTTCGCAGCAGAAAAGCAAACATCATGCTCAAATTATGGAAGAGTCTAGTCCTACCAATAACACTGGTATGCATCAATTTTGCTGTCAAGGGTTTTGTAAGTGATTCTTGTAGAGTTTTTCCTGCTGATTTCGAATCTGCAATCCGTTTTTCTCAATCAGCTCAGGTTATCCGGCTATGGCCTCATAAGTAAAATAGAATTTTTCGTGATTTTGTCAAAGCGGAATTGGAACAGTAACATCTATCATCACTTGTTTCACTTGTATAATATCTTTTTTTACTTTTCAGGCATATAGATAAAATATTTCATAATGAATAGAGCGTGTAAAAATGATCCCAATAGATTCTGCTACATATGTGGGACGGTTACCATGCCAAATAACCAGTCCCAAATCACTAAATTTGTGAAGACAATGTATAGAGCATACTTTGGAATTAAACTAGGGGACCAGGACAAAAATTTCGCCCCTCATATGTGCTGCAAGACGTGCATTGAAAATTTGAGAAGATGGAGCAAAGGCAGAGCGAAATCTTTGCCTTTTGGAATTCCCATGATTTGGAGAGAAGGAAAGGATCACGTGACAGATTGCTATTTCTGCATGACAAACCTCCAAGGTGGGCTTATAAATTTATTTTTCTTAAATATTTTGAAATCCTCGTATGAAACTTGACATAATATTCACCATAATGTAATATTCACCATATATAGCATAATATTCACCATAATGGTAATCATACATTTACATATACATATTGTTATAGAAAATACATTTACACATACATATTGTTATACAAGTTACATTTACATATACAATGATTGTATATTTTCTTTCTTTTTCATTCATATTGTCCCCGAAGGGACAATATGAATGAAAAAGAAAGAAAATATACAGACTCCATCGACCTATTTCATATCTTACAGACCGCAGCCTTCCCTCACGAGCCGCCACTGTCTGAATGCTTCTTCTATTTCATATGCAAGTTTTATATCCATGTTTCTGTGTTTCTATTTTCAGGAGTTAACAAGAAGAATAAACACATTGTTGTATACCCTGACATTCCTTCTGCTATGAGACCTGTACCCCATGGTCCTGGAATTCCAATACCCGACCCACCTCAAACCCTGGACTTCGATGATTCTGATGATGAATCAATGACCAATGCCAATGACCAGTCGCAGTCGTATATACCTCAAAATACCGCTTCAAATGAGCCGAGGCCTCTCAACCAGGCCAAACTTAATGATCTTACCATGGATTTAGGACTTTCCAAATTAGCTGCCGAGATCTTGGGCTCACGACTTCGAGAGGACAACTTGCTGGCTCCGGGAACAACATTCTCCTGGTATAGGAAACGAGAGGAAGAATTCCGCAAGTTTTTTGCAGTGCACGAAAATACCTATTCCTTAGTGTACTGCTGCAATGTTGAGGGGCTAATCGAATCCTTGGGCCTGCCATATAACGCATCAGAATGGAGGCTATTTATAGACTCGTCTAAACGAAGTTTGAAAGCAGTACTTCTCAACATTGGGAATAGGGTTGCATCAGTCCCTGTAGCACATTCCGTACAACTTACTGAGAGCTACGATAACATGAAAATTTTACTGGATGCTCTCGTATACGACCAACATAACTGGAGGATCTGTGGAGATTTGAAGGTAATACTAATATCATAAGTAAACTATTGCTATTGACTATGTTGTTTTTCCAAAGGTTATTTGAGAGCGTATAAGAACACTTAACTTCCCCACAGAAGTGATACAGTCCAATGCATAGATTTTTTTATCTGATAGAACAAATTCTCTAAATTCTTTAAATATTTTCATTTTTTTTCAGATTGTGGCATTTGTATTGGGAATGCAAGGGGGATACACGAAATACCCATGTTTCCTCTGCAAATGGGATAGCCGAGCGGATGAGAAGCACTATGCACAGCGTGAATGGGCATCCAGAGAGAATTTTGAACCTGGGTCGCATAATGTCGTTTCAGTGCCCCTTGTACCACCAACAAAAATTTTGCTCCCACCACTTCATATTAAGCTGGACTTGATGAAAAATTTCATCAAATCAATGAATAAGGAGGGTTCAGCATTCCGATATCTCGAGAGTAAATTTCCTCATATATCTGATGCTAAACTAAATGCTGGGGTTTTTGATGGTCTTCAAATTCGAACTTTGATCAAGGATACTCAGTTCGAAAACGCAATGACTCCAACTGAGAAGAATGCCTGGCAGGCATTCAAATCAGTTGTCACTGATTTTCTTGGCAAGCGTAGAAGTCCAGAATACGAACGAGTCCGTTGTCGAAAACTTGATGGAAGCTTTCAAAGCTCATGGGTCGCGCACGTCCATAAAAATGCACTTTTTGTGTCCCACTTGGACTATTTTCCTGAAAATTGCGGGGATTATAGTGAGGAACAGGGTGAACGATTTCACCAAGATATCAAAATAATGGAAGAGAGGTACCAGGGAAACTGGGATATCAATATGCTGGCGGACTATTGCTGGTGTTTGAAGCGAGACGTGCCCGAAGAAAAAAACACAGACGGAAAGCCAAAAAAACTTCATTCCTTCCTCAATAAACTTTTTTCCATATTCATTGTATGAATAAAAGTATTTATTCACACAATGTTTTCATTTTTCACGAGTGTTCTTATAATATTACTCGTATCTACAGTGTTTAAGCTAAAAAAATCAATAAATTTGGGGATAAAATTGGACTTATAATAAATGGCCAATAGAGAAAAAAACCTGACCTGATTGAGGAAAACCAATGTCATTTTCGAATTCAGCATGGTCGAATTATATAATATGAGTTGAAAAAACCCTCACAGCAGACAAAAAAATTTCATATGCATACCAGTGTAATTGAGTATTGCTCAGTACTCGCAAGCCCACACAGAAAACGAGACATTGCGAACATTGAAGCTATACAAAGGACATTTAGTCTAAGATAGAGGAAACGGAAGGTGAAGGCTACTGGTCTCGACTACAATCCCTGGAACTCTACTCTCTCGAAAGAAGGCGCGAGCGGTACAAAATAATATACATATGGAAAATACTTGAGGGCTCTGTCCCTAAACTTAGAAATGAAATAGAAACAAACAAACTGGAATGAGAGAAGAGGCAGATTTTGTACGGTCCCAGCTGCGGTGGGACAAGGGGCCATGAAAACGAGGATGGAAAATACACTCAGAATACGGGGCCCAAAGCTTTTCAGTGTCCTTCCAAAAGAAGTGAGGAATCTCCAGCACACCGACCTGAATAACTTCAAGAACCAGCTGGACAGATTCCTGTGCAAAGTCCCTGACCAGCCATGCGTGGCTGGCTACGAGGGCAGGAGGAGATCAGACAGCAATTCCCTGCTTCACCAATCCCGCAAATGAAGCGGGATGCTGCAGAGGGGTTGACCCGCAGGTCGATCCTGAACCGTCGTTCAAACTCAACAAAAGTTTAAGTATATATCGGGTGGGCAAAAAAAAAAAGACTTCGAACTTTGGCTGTAAAATCCAAAGTTATGGGCAGATTTCAATATTTTTTCACACCCGACAACTAAGTAAATTTCCTATACGGTGAGCGGATTTCAAAGGAAACTAATGAAAATTACAGATTTATTGAACATTTCTTTATGCCACTGGAAATTCTCCATTTACACTACTACTGCATTGTATGTGCAGATAAAATGTTACAACGTGCTCGCATATGGTGCTACCTTGATGTTAAAAAAACTGCTCGATATGTTTACCACGAACTTCTACAACCTTTTCCAGTCTAGGACAGAACTCATCTATGGCTTTACTGATTTGTTCTTGTGGTAGCTCATCCCATTTTTCCAGAAGAAGCTGTCGTAAATGAGCGACATTTCTTACTTTGACCCGATAAATTCTCTGTGACAAATTTTCCCAAAGACCGTAATCGACAGGATTTAAATCAGGACTGTTTGGTGGCCAAATTTAATACCGCTACCTGGTATTCTTTTGCTATCTCCTGTTTTATCGAGTTTCTTGAGAAGCTTGGCCAAACCTCCTGCAGTTGGCTTACGTTAATTAAAATCGTTTTAATTATCAACTTGAACCTATGATTAGCAAGATTTTTCTGGAATATTCGCCATAAATCCAATTTCTCAGCTAAAACCACAAAATTACCTGTACTAACATACTAAAATTTCATGATTCTATGTACCATATTTGCCGAGATATGAAGGATTTAAAAGGTCTCCCTTTTTTTTGCCAACCTGACAATGCAATGCAGTAGTAGTGTGAATGGAGAATTTCCAGTGGCATAAACTAGCCATTAGTTAGTTTTCTTTGAAATCCGCTCACCGTATAGGAAATTTACTTTGGTATGGGGTGTGAAAAAAATATTGAAATCTGGCCATAACTTTGGATTTTACAGCCAGAGTTCGAGGTCTCCCTTTTTTTTTGTCCACCCGATATATATATATAATATATATATATATATATATATATATATATATGTGTGTGTGTGTGTGTGTGTGATAAAATCACAGAACAACACGTGATCTTTTTAATAAGCAAACAACCACAGGGAAAAGGAAAAGGAAACACGAAATCCGAGCGCTTTCGTGATATATTCACATCTTCAGGGACAAGAAAGAAAGATGTGAATATATCACGAAAGCGCTCGGATTTCTTGTTTCCTTTTCATTTTCCCTGTGGTTGTTTGCATATATATATATATATATATATATATATATATATATATATATACACTGTATATGTGTGTGTGTAAATCTTCAAAAGAAGACTAGATTTCTGGTCTAGAACATTTCCAGATGAGCCAAGAATACTTTGATAAGTGAAATGGAGGGAGAAAGAAAAATCTCTCTATTTTGCCAGGGCAACTCAAGAGGAGGGACAACAAGCCTGACGCCTCCGTGAAATGAGGAATCATTGCACGGAACATCTGAAAGGTTGAAAAGTCATATATATATATATATATATATATATATATATATAGAGAGAGAGAGAGAGAGAGAGAGAGAATTTCCAATGGTTTGAACAAGTTTTGGATAGAAAGCTTTCGGAATTCTTAAAATTGAAGGTGATCAAGCGGAGAATGAAGTCGATTTTAAGAGGATTAATTTCAAATAAATTAACATACTTTTTGGTCAAATTTTTCAGTTGAAGAAAAACTTTTTAAATTGCGCTTCACCGTTGATCGGTCAGTCAGATAGAGAGACAAGGGAAATGGATTGGCTCTGCTTTTTAGAATTACTTTTAAATAAATAAGGGGGGTGCTCTGAGCCCTGGGGCCTGAACAAAAAACAAAAATATATATGTGGCATATCATGCCAGAATTCGCACGATTTTTCCTGATGAAAAAAATCGCCCCCACTAGCGTTTGAACCCACCACCTTTTGTTCAAAAGGTGGTAGGTTCGAACGTGGTGAGAGCTATATATATATATATATATATATATATATATATATATATATATATAACCATCGATGCATTCATAGTTTAAGTGGAAGTATGAAGAGTTAAACATCATTTTATATGGAGCACCATTCTGCCCATACGCCCATTTCAGTGTACGAGCAGCTCGCACCAGCATTGCCAAGCAAATTGGGTGTCAAAGTACTGACGAGGCTTTCGTTACGTGGTTTATCTCCACTGAAAACAACAATGCTTTGCGTTAGTTTAGTCAAAAGAACATCCATATCCGTATTCAATTTAATGCAATTTTCGTTATTTTGTATTGCAGACACCCCCACTTATTATCAAGTCTTGGTGAATGATTTTTCACTAAGATACTCGTGTGTGTGTGTATATATATATATATATATATATATATATATATATATATATATATATATATATATATATATATAAAAGAAGCTTTTCTTCAACCGAAAAATTCGATCATAAGTGTTTCAATTGACTTGAAATTCATTCTGATAAAATCTTGTCTTTTTTGTTTAATGACGAAGAAAATTTGTTTAGGTTTTGTTTTTAGACAAAAATAAAAAAAAAACAATAATAATAAATAAATAACTAAATGGCTACACTTTCGAACAGAAAGGTCAAATACCACTTATGAATAATAATGATAATAATAATAATAATAATTATAAACACGTTTTATATATATAATATATAATATTTAGGAGAAATCCAATGACAAGGAGGAATGTAAATGCCATGAAAAGTCTTCTTTAATGCGCAACGTTTCGAGCAATACGCTCATCATCAGGCTAGATAATAACAATATGAAATTAGAATCAATAAATAAATGTGAACAAGACAAAATAATTTCTATAAAGACTAAAAGAAGAGGGTTAAATTCAAAGTTATAAAAATTTACATATAAAATTACAAGAAATTTAAAAGCTATTTTTAAATTACATATAGTAAATTTGAAATTAGTACACTGGAATAATTAACACTAATACAATGGAATAATTAACACTACGAACCTTTCAATGCTGGTTCCGAGGCACGAGTAATTTAAAACAAAACAAAACAGGAAACAAGCTATGGGTTGGGCGGTTGGAGTTATAAGTTAGGGGAGG
This sequence comes from Bathynomus jamesi, assembly GCA_023014485.1. NCBI lineage: Eukaryota > Metazoa > Arthropoda > Malacostraca > Isopoda > Cirolanidae > Bathynomus > Bathynomus jamesi. Next base: position 348,911 of record JAJOZX010003628.1, on the reverse strand, counting down.
GGGGATTATAAAAGATTGGGGAGGGGGGAGGGGGGTTTATAAAAAATTTAGAGGGACAGCTGAGGAATCCACGTTTAGAGAAGGGGTCAATGTTTTAATATAAAGAGATTCCAAAATTCTAAGTGAGTTAGGACAAGAATTACAACCGAGAATTTTAAAATTATCTAAAGTGACATCAGTTTTACATTTTATACTGTGTTCCCGAATGCTGGAGGCTTCTTTTTTATTTAAAATTTTACCTGTTCGGCAACTTATTCCCATATGCGAATAAAATCTAGTCCTGAGGGAGCGCACGGTGCTGCCAATGTAAGTACCAAGGAGACACCTTGGGCAGGTAAATAAATATACAACACCGCTACGCAACGAATCAGGAGTTCGATCCTTCGCTGAGTAAAAGCTACCTAAAGACATTTTGTTAATAAATATAATGCGAAAATCAGTATGATAAAAAAATTTAAGTTTAAATTCTTTATTCATGGGACCCATTTCAGGTACCAGGAAATATTTTATATCTTTAGGCACTGAAATACAGGAAAGTTGAGGGCTATAAACATTATTTAAGAAAGATCTTATTAGTTTATCTACATATTGAACAGGAAAACTATTATTGGTAAAATATGATCTTAAATTATTAAATTCATCGTTTAGTAAGGTGAAACTAGAGGTCAAATTATATCCTCTGAACAAGAGAGTTTTAATACACGACATCTTATAGTTAAAATCAGTAAAACTAAAGAAATTCATGCCCAAACCAGTAAAAGTGGGTTTCCTGTAAACTGATGTAGTAATAGAATCACCTTTTTTCGAAATTAAAAGATCTAAAAAGGGAAGGGAGCCATTTTTCTCAGTTTCCATTGTATAAGTTATATTGGGGTGCAGAGAATTTAAGAAGTTAAAAAATTGTTGCGCTTGTACAGCATTATCAAAAACAGCTATCGAGTCATCAACGAAGCGTCGATAGAAAATTGGTTTACAATGGGTGGGAGATTGTCTAAAATTACACTTTCTAAATGAGTCATAAAAAAAATCAGCTGATAGAGGTCCGACGGGTGATCCCATCCCAACACCATCAATTTGTTGGTAAACCTTATTATTGAAAGTAAAATAACATTGCTTAAAAACCAATTCTAAAAGTTCCTTAAAATAAGACCATGAAAAACCATGAAAACTATCATCAGAGCTAAAAACCCTATCTAAAATAATGGCAATAGTTTCTGATACAGGTACATTCGTGAAAAGCGACTTTACATCAAAACTGACAAAAAACTTTTTTGAATCGAAATTCTTACTAAGAAGATCTTTTTGAAATTCATAAGAGTTATTTATAGTATACATTTTTCGCAAAAGGTGACAGGAGACCAACAACAAATTTTGACAATTGAAAGGTAGGTAAGTTATACGAAGCTAAAATAGGACGGAGAGGTGTTCCAACTTTATGGATTTTAGGCAAACAGTATAATTGAGCAAGATCAGAACCAGATACGAACAACTGAGAGTAAGTATCATTTTTTATTATCTTTAAAGACTTTAATCGTGACAAAAATCTATTAACTTGGTCTTCCAACCTTAAAATGACTTTATTGACGGGTTCAAGAATTTAAACTTAAATTTACAAAGTTGTTAAGAAAATTTTTTTATCATACTGATTTTCGCATTATATTTATTAACAAAATGTCTTTAGGTAGCTTTTTCTCAGCGAAGGATCGAATTCCTGATTCGTTGCGTAGCGGTGTTGTATATTTATTTACCTGCCCAAGGTGTCTCCTTGGTACTTACATTGGCAGCACCGTGCGCTCCCTCAGGACTAGATTTTATTCGCATATGGGAATAAGTTGCCGAACAGGTAAAATTTTAAATAAAAAAGAAGCCTCCAGCATTCGGGAACACAGTATAAAATGTAAAACTGATGTCACTTTAGATAATTTTAAAATTCTCGGTTGTAATTCTTGTCCTAACTCACTTAGAATTTTGGAATCTCTTTATATTAAAACATTGACCCCTTCTCTAAACGTGGATTCCTCAGCTGTCCCTCTAAATTTTTTATAAACCCCCCTCCCCAACTCCCCTCCCCCCTCCCCAATTTTTTATAATCCCCCCTCCCCTAACTTATAACTCCAACCGCCCAACCCATAGCTTGTTTCCTGTTTTGTTTTGTTTTAAATTACTCGTGCCTCGGAACCAGCATTGAAAGGTTCGTAGTGTTAATTATTCCATTGTATTAGTGTTAATTATTCCAGTGTACTAATTTCAAATTTACTATATGTAATTTAAAAATAGCTTTTAAATTTCTTGTAATTTTATATGTAAATTTTTATAACTTTGAATTTAACCCTCTTCTTTTAGTCTTTATAGAAATTATTTTGTCTTGTTCACATTTATTTATTGATTCTAATTTCATATTGTTATTATCTAGCCTGATGATGAGCGTATTGCTCGAAACGTTGCGCATTAAAGAAGACTTTTCATGGCATTTACATTCCTCCTTGTCATTGGATTTCTCCTAAATATTAAATTGAAGCTTTGTAGAAGCAAACCGCATGACTATATATACTCAAGGTATGGACAAGATGGCCTTAGGGTTTATCGCCATGTTTGGAAGACTTCACGAAAGCTTCTCAAGTCAAAACTCGATTGTTATTTTCTTGAAATGTGTCGTACCTGCAGGGTTTTCCCGAAATTCGTTTACTTCAAACTTTATCGTGACAATCTATATGACTCTGAATTTTATCAATCTTCCTGGAATATTTATTAAATAATGAAATTAATTATAAAATCAAAATTTCAGACTCGCATAATAAGTCGCTTGAGCATCATATAATTACCCTTAAAAATACCCTTTCGTTGTTGGATTATTTATTAATAATTTCTCTTGTACAACGTGAACTTGAAAAGTTTCATTCTACCATTTCTGAAACTCATGAACGTAAGTTAAAGGCCCTGGGCCTGAATTCACCTAATTTTTTCAATTCTGATAAAGTAATTTCGAATTTTTCTAGTTACACCCTATCCCCTCGGGAAAGGTTTTTACTCTCACTTGGCTTGCAATTTAAGCTTCCGTTATTTCAAATATATAAGCCTTCGTTTTTTCTTTACTTTGAAAAAATTTTTAATGGCTTGAAAATGTTCCCCATGTCGGTGATTTCAATAATTTTAAATGTCAGTTTGCTAATTTAACTCATGAATTTTTTCACAAACTTAGAAACCTTAAATTTAAATCTTTCATATTTAAGAAGAGTGACTTGCAGGTTATTAAGAATTTGGCAAAGAACCAGGAGATTGTTGTGACTAGACCGGACAAGGGCAACGGAGTTGTTATTTTGAATAAATCTGATTACATAAATAAAACTAATGAAATCCTAAGTGATGTTAGCAAATTCAAACAAATTCTTGAACCCGTCAATAAAGTCATTTTAAGGTTGGAAGACCAAGTTAATAGATTTTTGTCACGATTAAAGTCTTTAAAGATAATAAAAAATGATACTTACTCTCAGTTGTTCGTATCTGGTTCTGATCTTGCTCAATTATACTGTTTGCCTAAAATCCATAAAGTTGGAACACCTCTCCGTCCTATTTTAGCTTCGTATAACTTACCTACCTTTCAATTGTCAAAATTTGTTGTTGGTCTCCTGTCACCTTTTGCGAAAAATGCTTATACTATAAATAACTCTTATGAATTTCAAAAAGATCTTCTTAGTAAGAATTTCGATTCAAAAAGTTTTTTGTCAGTTTTGATGTAAAGTCTTTTCACGAATGTACCTGTATCAGAAACTATTGCCATTATTTTAGATAGGGTTTTTAGCTCTGATGATAGTTTTCATGGTTTTTCATGGTCTTATTTTAAGGAACTTTTAGAATTGGTTTTTAAGCAATGTTATTTTACTTTCAATAATAAGGTTTACCAACAAATTGATGGTGTTGGGATGGGATCACCCGTCGGACCTCTATCAGCTGATTTTTTTTATGACTCATTTAGAAAGTGTAATTTTTAGACAATCTCCCACCCATTGTAAACCAATTTTCTATCGACGCTTCGTTGATGACTCGATAGCTGTTTTTGATAATGCTGTACAAGCGCAACAATTTTTTAACTTCTTAAATTCTCTGCACCCCAATATAACTTATACAATGGAAACTGAGAAAAATGGCTCCCTTCCCTTTTAGATCTTTTAATTTCGAAAAAAGGTGATTCTATTACTACATCAGTTTACAGGAAACCCACTTTTACTGGTTTGGGCATGAATTTCTTTAGTTTTACTGATTTTAACTATAAGATGTCGTGTATTAAAACTCTCTTGTTCAGAGGATATAATTTGACCTCTAGTTTCACCTTACTAAACGATGAATTTAATAATTTAAGATCATATTTTACCAATAATAGTTTTCCTGTTCAATATGTAGATAAACTAATAAGATCTTTCTTAAATAATGTTTATAGCCCTCAACTTTCCTGTATTTCAGTGCCTAAAGATATAAAATATTTCCTGGTACCTGAAATGGGTCCCATGAATAAAGAATTTAAACTTAAATTTACAAAGTTGTTAAGAAAAAAATTTTATCATACTGATTTTCGCATTATATTTATTAACAAAATGTCTTTAGGTAGCTTTTTCTCAGCGAAGGATCGAACTCCTGATTCGTTGCGTAGCGGTGTTGTATATTTATTTACCTGCCCAAGGTGTCTCCTTGGTACTTACATTGGCAGCACCGTGCGCTCCCTCAGGACTAGATTTTATTCGCATATGGGAATAAGTTGCCGAACAGGTAAAATTTTAAATAAAAAAGAAGCCTCCAGCATTCGGGAACACAGTATAAAATGTAAAACTGATGTCACTTTAGATAATTTTAAAATTCTCGGTTGTAATTCTTGTCCTAACTCACTTAGAATTTTGGAATCTCTTTATATTAAAACATTGACCCCTTCTCTAAACGTGGATTCCTCAGCTGTCCCTCTAAATTTTTTATAAACCCCCCTCCCCCTCCCCAATTTTTTATAATCCCCCCTCCCCTAACTTATAACTCCAACCGCCCAACCCATAGCTTGTTTCCTGTTTTGTTTTGTTTTAAATTACTCGTGCCTCGGAACCAGCATTGAAAGGTTCGTAGTGTTAATTATTCCATTGTATTAGTGTTAATTATTCCAGTGTACTAATTTCAAATTTACTATATGTAATTTAAAAATAGCTTTTAAATTTCTTGTAATTTTATATGTAAATTTTTATAACTTTGAATTTAACCCTCTTCTTTTAGTCTTTATAGAAATTATTTTGTCTTGTTCACATTTATTTATTGATTCTAATTTCATATTGTTATTATCTAGCCTGATGATGAGCGTATTGCTCGAAACGTTGCGCATTAAAGAAGACTTTTCATGGCATTTACATTCCTCCTTGTCATTGGATTTCTCCTAAATATTAAATTGAAGCTTTGTAGAAGCAAACCGCATGACTATATATATATATATATATGGGAATGAACTCAGAATGGTTCCCTGAGGTTTTTTATGATACACACAGACCGTGCATGGAACAAGGAACTCTTCTAGGATAATTAAATTCACTATAGTCCGAATAAGTAATGGTAAATGACAAATACTATAGTTTTTCTTTTTCATGATTAACCCGACGTGGGCAACGGGTCACTCGCAAAGAGGTCCCAAAAATATAGCTTCCCTCACCAGCTATCTGCAAAGCAGATAGGATCCAGCTTTGGGACAGGATCTAGGGTTTAAAGCAGCCTAGCCCTGCTACATTTAGAACCTTATATTGAGGTATTTGTCATTTACCATTACTTATTCGGACTATAGTGGATTTAATTATCCTAGAAGAGTTCCTTGTTCCATGCACGGTCTGTGTGTGTGTATATATATATATATATATATATATATATATATATATATATATATATATATGACAGGTGTCCCCCTAAAATGTCGCTATTTCTAAATAAATGTTCTTGTCTGTAAAAAAGGAATATAGACACAAAGATAAGCGCAATAGGGACGTAAAACATACGCGTTTATTAAGTTTAATTACAAAATATTTTCAGTGTAATTGCCATTTTTTCTAACACTCTTCAACCTTACAAAAGTGTTTGACATAATTTTTGGAAATAGCTCAACTGGGATGTTGTTGATTACCTCATACACTTTGGTCTTTAGGTCTTCGAGTGTTTTAGGCTTGGTAGAATAGATCTTGTCTTTTATGTAACCTCACAAAAATAAAAGTTACGGGATGTGAGGTCGGGTGATTACGGGGATCATTCTATTGGCTCATGAAGGGAGATTAATCGCCGGTAAAATGCTTTCTCAAAATGTTGCGAGTTTCACGAGCAGTGTGTGGAGGTGCTCCATCCTGCTGAAACCACTGTGAATTTGGGGTAATGCAGTTATTTCTTTTACGGGACAAACTAATTAGTTGTGGTAAGTAGAAATTTTGTAGAAATTTCGTAGAAATTAGGAAAAGTTATTGCTTTAAGTATGAAATGGTGAAAGAACGGTTTTAATATACAATATTTATTAATAAATAACAAAAGACTGAAATGTATAGATAGATACGGAATAAAACCCCCAATCTGTTATCTTGAACAACAAACTCCAATTAAAAAAATATGCATCCATTATAAAATAACGGGCAAATAAAAGTAGGCACATTTTGGGCAACATCGTATATATGTCTGGAAAATTGTGTATGATAAGAAAGAGGAGTGTTTTGTGTGCAGTTAATATGAGGGTGAATTTGAAAGTCAGTTTGACATTTTTATCGAAGAAATCTGGTTTTGAATTTATGACTAATTTTTTTTTCAGCTTCTAAATTGCGAGATTGGTTTTGTTCATTTGTTGCGAAGAAAAATTCCCGTAGTAGATTTCATTGTCTTGGCATAGTTTCATTAGAGTTTTGGTTAAGTGTAGAAAATCATGAAGTTAAAATGAGTATTGCAATATGCAGACGGTATTTAGTCTGTACAATACAAGTGTTGTAAAAAGTTTTATTTTCTGGTTTCGTTTAAACTATTGGAGAGGTTATGCGAGGAAAAATTTGTACCGTGGGTTGCCGGAGTAAAGTGGTGTGACCTAGTGTATCCCGACTAGTAGAACGCGAGTATAGTATAAGATTGGCAGTGCTCCGGCTCTGGAATTAGGAGTTAACTCGAAAACTAGGAACTGGAGCAGAATTTAGTAATTTTCTTAATTGTGCCAGAGCGGAGATGGAGTTGAAACGGAACTAGAGCTACGGTCACCGGAGCGTCCCGGAGTTCCACTAGTTATAAAGAAGAAAGATGACAACCTTACCAGTAGATTCTTTTAGGCCGGCCGCACCCAGAATCGTCTTACGACTGACGACTTGGGTCATGATGTCTTAATCGCGTGATTTTACATTGACACTGCAGCGACCGCAACGCGATTCCCCAGTGTCCCGGTCGCTGTAGTATGCGGGGCTTCCAGTCTATCAATGCAAAACCACACGTGACTTGAGTCGTCACGACCCAAGTCGTGAGTCGCAAGACGATCCTGTGTGCGGCCGGCCTTAGAATCCATTGAAACAAATAACCCTCAAACGGTCACAGCCTGAAACAAGTTTTGAACAAAAGGTCATTCTACAAATGACTCAAACGTAAAAACCACTCCGTTTATTGATTTCGGAGCTGGAAACTCGATTAAAAAGAGTTGCCGAGCTAGACCGCTGATAAGGAGCTGCTCCGGAGCAAGAGTTGCCGGAACCAGCCTAGAACTGGAGTTGTAAGCCTTTAACAGTTCCGGATTAAGTCTAGAGCTATAGCCGAGTCCTAGGAACACCTCCGGAACAAAAACCATCGAACTCGAAGTAAGGGGTTCCAAAAAACCTTAGCCCCCCCCCATTTGCAGCTTACATGTTTACTTATATCGAAATAGTTTTTAGTGATTATAAAAATATATAAAATTCTTTATTTATTGCAGGTATTAAAATTACTCTAGCTGATAAAGTGATAACATAATGGCTTCTCAATTAATTGGTGATTCGGAGAAGCAACGTGTGATAGATCGCATACGAGCAATAACATTTCGGGAAGCTCGTGATGCTGGAGCCACCTTTATAACACGTTTATGGGTTGCCAAGAAGTTGCGAAGAAGTGAGGACTTCGTCAAAAGAAATTGGAATAAAACTTTGGATGAATGAAATGGATACAACCAAATATGGGCGCCCAAATTTGCCACTCTCTCAGGAAACAAAGGACATTGAAAGCGGTACGCGTAAGTGGAAAAACAGCTGTGCCAAACTTTCTAGAGAGGTCGAAGTGTTGAGAGGAAAGATCGTTAGTGGTGAGATCATTCGACTGTACCGTCATAGGCAAGGTTTAAAGCCTTGGCATGAACTTCCAAAGCCAAGAAAAACTCAACTTAACATCGATGACAGAATGTGGTTTGCCCATTATCTTGAAGATTGGGATGTGGATGATTTCATGCATTTAGCTGTCTCCGATGAATTTTTTGTTTACGTAACACGTCGGCCTAACTACCAAAATGATCGAGTGTGGGCCACAACACCAGATGAAATCGATGACAATGACCATTATCGCGAATTATTGAAAAGGCCAGACTGTGTTGGTGTGTTTGTTTTGTTCACTGCAAAGAAGCTCATGTGGGTGCTGAAGCCAAATGGTCAGAGTTGGGATGGACAGTATTTTCGTGATATTATTCTATCCCAGCATGTCATTCCTTTTCTAAGAAACCCAAACAATGTTATGGATGTCGATCAGGTCACACTTCTGCACGATAATGCCCCCTGCTTTAAGACATTAGCCACTCAACACTTGTTGCGGAACCATGAGGTCGATTTCTTTGGAAATGAAGAATGGCCATGAAATTCTCCTGACCTGAACGTCTGTGAACACATTGGATCAGTTATAAAGGACAAGGTTGAATGTCTCTTGTTTCAAGAACCTGCAGCAAATCGATTTTCGAAGGATACAATGACGCAACACATTGAAACTGTTTTAGCAAATTTGCGTAACGATCAAGATCTATTCACGTCACTTTTGGCAAGCTACCCAAAGCGAATTCAGGCTGTCTTGGAAGCCAATGGCGGGAACACCAAGTTTTAATCGTTTCTCATTAAATGCAGGATTAAATTCTCTTTTGTAAGGTATGTTTAGTTTTACTGTACCTCTAATGGTTTAGGCCATGGGCGGGGGGGTTAAGGTTTATTGGAGCCCCGTATATGCCATATAATGAGATTTTAGGTACTTTATATTTGGAGAGAGAGAGAGAGAGAGAGAGAGAGAGAGAGAGAGAGAGAGAGAGAGAGACCGTAGAATCAACTCTAGGCTAGCCCAAGGAAGTAGGAAATAGGAAAGTAAGAAGAAGAAGAAAGTAGAAAAGTTAGAAATAGCAATGAAAAAAATGAATACTGAAAACTTATTCCAAGCTTCCACTTATAGACGTGTAAAGCTTTCAACCAGAAATAGTAGTAATAGTAAAGTATAGAACAGACAAGGCTCTCTCTCCCTCCTCCGCCAGCCACTGTTGACAGAAAATAGTGGTGAAAGAAGATTTATAGGAAAGTAGGAAAAAATATTGTACTGTATAATGAAAAGAATAGCTTCAGAGTTCATTCACACCATACGTACACTTATCTCGTGCACTCAGTTGCGCATTAGAAGACAGCGGAAAATATAGGATGGCATGAATACTAAACAACTTGTGTAATCTACACCATACATTTTTTTTAAGGATTTTTTAATTTATTTATTATGTACAACGTACAAGTCGTCGTCATTTTGTCGTTGCATCATTTCTCCGTAGCCTGCCAAAGCCACCGTACCGAAGATTTATTATGTAGAAATTTATATTGCTACCTTCGCAATGGAATTACCTAGATAAAGAAGCACTGGTCCAGAGCCACCTCCAGCTGGCCAGACCTACAATTTAATAATGGGGAATAATAAGGCATCATACGCATTTTTTTCTTTTTTTGCCAAATTTCGACGTACAATAAAATTCCACTCTAAGTAGCATCTCTGAAGATAAGCCCCTCCTACTACATTTACGATCAAAAGGGACCATCACTATCCCCAACTCCACCCCAACCAACTCCCCTTATAACTCCCTTTTGTAAGCTTATTCGGAGGTTTTGACTCCCGAACTTTCTCACAATGACAACACACAGTGCTCTGTAACCAGACCAGACCAGCGCCTCCTACTACATTTACATCTTAAGGGAAATCACTGCTTCTATCTCATTGTATAAACACTATGTACTTAAAGAGTAGCCATTCTTTATACTTATTTAGCTATACTCAGTTTCCGAGCAGACATGGAAGGTGGGAGACGAATCTCATATATGTTAGTGATGATGCAACCAGGAGTTCTTCGACCGATCCGGACCGGTCCAGAATCCAAATATGCTTATTTTACAGAGTTCAGTCACAAATTGTATCAGAAATGTGTTATTCGAACGTTTTTCATATTAAATATAAAAGCAAGCAAATAATTTGGTTAAGATTCACATTTTATACTTGCAAAAATTGAAAAATAGCGGATTGGTCCGATTGCATTATTAGATAGTAGACAGTACAGTAAACACAGCTAATATTCGTGTCTCTTATAGTTTCATGTTTGACTGATAACACCTTTCCTCGATGGAAGAATTATTTGTGTCGATCTGTGCATGCATTTTGCATTCAGAGATCACATCATGAGCTGTCGAAATTAAAAGGATTATAATTTTTTCCATATTAAGAGTATAAGAATCAGCTAAGTCTTATTTTAAAGGATGAAGTTTCCTCCTTCGGGTGGTGTACATGACATTTCGCCACATTTTGAATATCTCATTTTAGCAAATAACAACGACAGGTCGCGACCAAGCATCTGGGAAACGCCAGTTGGAGACAAAAGAAAGCAAAGAGGACTTGTAGCATGCGTTGGAAGTGTCCGCGACCCTCTTGGATGCATAAATGGACACGTCAACGCACGTTCGGCTTCACACGTTTTAGGGTTACTCTTGAACTTGCAAAGGGCATCAGGGTATAAGGATCTGTCATTAACCTTGGCAAATGATACTTATTTTAGGATTGCCAGACTCCACACTTCAAAAGGTGTCAAACACAAAAATTTGCATTCTTTGATGGCAAACATGATCTCATGCTTCCTACCAGCGTTCTCCAGATATCTGATCGTGACCGTGGCGTGATATCCTGCATATCACTCTGAAAAGGAAACGCCAAGCTTTGGAATAAAGCCTATATAGGCGGTTGCTATAAGCCCAATAATTAATATATATATATATATATAATGAACTTAAACAGACTAAATATCATGCTCCAGATAGACAGGAAATTCAGAGAAGCACGAAAGCGGTCGACTTGGGGGGTAATAATGACCGATGATGCCAAATTCGAGACACAAAATCAGATAGCGATAAACAAAGCAAAAAGAGTCACGGGACAGGTACTAAGAACGTTCAAAAGGAGGAACAAGACAGTAATGATTCCACTGCTGAGAACACTGATCATACCAAAACTTGAATACTGCTCAGTTTTGACGTCCCCATATAAAAAGGAAGAAATTAATAAATTGGAAGAAACGCAGAGACATTTCACAGCCAAGATTGATGGCTGCAAAGAACTCAACTACTGGGAAAAACTAAATAAACTAAATCTGTACTCCCTGGAAAGAAGAAGAAGAGAGGTATACCATAATCTACATATGAAAAAACTAGTACCAGAGTTCAAACGAAACTCAATTACCATTCAAACAACTCTGGAAAATAGGAAAGGCAGAATGTGTAGTGTTCCCAAATTAAAGGCCCGACAAGGGACCACCTCAACACTGAAGGAAAATAGGTTGGTTGTCAGGGGCCAAGACTTTTTAACCAGCTTCCAAAGAACCTCAGAAACGTTACAGGGGTCAAAGTTGAAGTCTTCAAGAGAAGACTAGATGCCTGGCTCAGGACGGTATTAGATGAGCCGGATGTACCTGGCTATGTGCGGTGGAGAGAGAGCAAGAGAGCAAAGAGCTCTTCCACCAAGCAAGGACTAGAGGCGGGGCCACCAGCTCGACCTTCGTGTGAAGAGAGACCAACACACGGAACCTAAACGAGGTTAAAGAGCTGTATATATGACATTTGTGGCACCTATATATTATAGTCACGTCAGAGGCAGGAAACGCAAAATTAAAACGTATTAAGGAATTTTCTATGAACTTTCTTGCGTATAACTTAACCTAACCTGACCTAAGTTGATCAGACCCGTATAACAGTGTTTGACCTCCAACCGCTATAAATTTTTCCTACGACATAAAGTTCAAAGGTCAATGACCTTTATGTAGTATGAAAATAGGAATCAGCTTCCAAGAGTTTGTTTCACCCCCTTTGACAAAAGAACTCCCAATTTTAAGGTTCACTTATTCATATTTATAGAAAATTTGTAAAATATTTATTATTATTTTTGTAACCCCCACCCCACCCCCCCACCCCCCGACCCCCAAATTTGAATAAATATATCTCGAATTTGTGTTCGTTTTATTTTAACAAAAAATTAATTAAATGGATTTAGTTACATGATTTTGTTTTTCTTTTCAGTCAAATTTTCATTTACGAGACTGTCTCACACACACACACACACACACACACACACACACATATATATATATAAGACAAATGAATGCAAATTAGTGTTAATATATTTTTACGGTGACGCAATTTAAATTTTTTTATTTGTACAGAAATGAGGTCTTCAGATTTAAATGCACATTTTCGGTATCTGGGGAACAGGTTTTTTTAAGGGGAGTGGGAAGGGCCTAATTTTTTATCTTCTTATTTTGGTAGGGTGGGGGGAGATGGGGAAAGGAGGGGAAAATGAAAAGAAATGGATTCCTTTCACTGAAAGCCATAAATTAAAACAACTATCAAATTTCGTCAAAATTTTTTATCTGATAAAAAAAATTTCACATTATATAATATATATATATATATATATATATATATATATAAGGTTAAACGAAAGTATCTTTTCCTTATTAGCTACACTCCTCACGTTAATAGCTGAATGGGCGAACATTTGGCCACGGCATTTTCGGTTATATGAATGGGTATTTATAAGGAAAATACTTATTTTAATGCTGTGTCATTTTCATTTTAAACATGTCTGAAATGGGCTGTCATGGCCACGTCGTAACACCACTTCCAGTTGATCAGCGAAGTTAAGCGACGTTGGGTCTGGATGGTAGTTCGATGTGGTACCGTCCTCTGCCTCCAGAGATGGCGCCAGAATTTAAAATAAGTAAATAATTATTCCATTAATATTTCCATGATATTTTTCGTGGATTTATCTTTTTTTAACTTTTATTTTATCGGTTCAACATGTTAACAACGTTGCAATTAACATTTATTTGAACGAGGTTGCAATTAACATTTATTTGAGACGAGGTTGCAATTAACATTTATGTGAGACGAGGTTGCAGTTAACATTTTCTGTTACAAAAATAAAATTTTTTAAAAATTATGACGTCACTCAAATCAAATTGTGGATGTTGTATAAATTTTGTTCATATTATCGTTTTGTACAAAATCAGAATTTTTAGTTTAAATAATAATAAAAATAATCTTACGATAGACCAATTTTTTTAATTATTTCCTTAAACGCTTTCTCACAAATTACGTATAACCTTTACTAATGAATAAATAAATTTATTACATTAATTATACTGAATGGCTACAATAATAATAAAAAAAATTAAAATCTAACAACCTCAGATCTATTGGATGTCAGAGGAAGAAAGTTGTCTTGTGTTAGCAATTAACACTTTCATTTTGGATGTACTTGTATTAAAGGAAAAAATTAACATATAACATAATAATAATCGTTTGATTGCGCAAAAAGTGCAAATAAATAGTAATTCTGTAATAATTTCTTATACGAAATGAGCTTTATATCAATTTATCTTATCGAATTATTACAGCCAGTTAAAGAAATGTGAATTGAAGTTGAATTTATCAAGTAAATATATTAACACAAAATTAATTAAGATAATTTCACTAAATCTTTTTGTCTGTAATATTAATATTAATAACATTTTAATTACATCCAATTATTATCGGAACTAATTCTTTTTTAATTAAATTAAATAACGATAAAAATATAATTTTATTTACATCGCGGCCTAATTCCAAATATTGTAAGATTTCACCCTTAATTTCTTATTTGGATTTTTCATGGTGACGTCACTTCCGCTTTTGTATGCAGAATGTATAAGGCAAAAAAGTTCTTCAAACTGATAACAAAAAAAAAAGGCCTTGACTTAAATATTAACGAAAAAGGGGCTTTTCTCCAGAAAGCCCCTCCAAAAACGGTTAAGAAATTAAATTATTGGAATGAAAATGATATAATAATTAGTGTACCCTAAAATAACATTTTAAAAATGTCAAATATACTTTTGAGGTAGGACTTCTAACTCACCCTTTATATATATATATATATATATCCATGGAATATTATACCCTAAATGGGCAGGAAATTCAGAGAAATTCCAGAGCAAAAGATTTAGGGGTTGTAATGACAGATGATGCGAAATTTGAAACACAAAATAAGATAGCAGTAAACAGAGCAAAGAGAATAACGGGCCAGATATTGAGAACCTTTAAACGAAGGGATAGGAATGTAATGATTCCTCTACTGAAAACCCTGATAATACCCAAATTGGAATACTGCTCGGTCCTAACATGCCCATATAAAAAAGAAGACATTAGACAGCTGGAAGGGATCCAAAGAAGCTTCACAGCCAAGATCAATGGGTGCAAAGAACTAAATTACTGGGAAAGGTTACGCGAACTAGACCTGTATTCACTGGAAAGGAGAAGAGAGAGATACACCATTATTTACACTTGGAAAATAATGGAGAAACTAGTACCTAATCTTACTCTGAACCCTATAACTCCCCAAACAACGGTGGAAAGTAGAAACGGTAGACTGTGTCGTATTCCCAAATTGAAGGCGAGACAGGGAACATCCTTAACCCTGAAAGAAAATAGTTTTGTAGTGAGAGGACCAAAACTGTTTAATCAGTTGCCCAAAGACCTAAGAAACACGAAGGGAGTTGTAGTGGAAATCTTCAAAAGAAGAGGACGCCTGGCTCAGAACAATCCCGATCAGCCGGGCGTACCTGGCTATGTGAGGTGGAGAGCGCAAGAATCCAACTCACTACTTCACCAGGCCAACTCGAGAGAAGGGGCGACAAGCTTGACCTTCGCATATACTGTATATATATATATATATATATATATATATATATATGATACACACAGACCGTGCATGGAATAAGGAACTCTTCT
This sequence comes from Bathynomus jamesi, assembly GCA_023014485.1. Taxonomy (NCBI): domain Eukaryota; kingdom Metazoa; phylum Arthropoda; class Malacostraca; order Isopoda; family Cirolanidae; genus Bathynomus; species Bathynomus jamesi. The sequence continues at coordinate 333,609 of JAJOZX010003628.1, read as the reverse complement.
GGGAAAATAAAATCCACTATAGTCCGAATAAATAATGGTAAATGACAAACACTATAGTTTTTTCTCTTGCACGATGTTATCCTGACGTGGGCAACGGGTCACTCGCAAAGAGGCCCAAAAAATATAGCTCCCCTCACCAGGTATCTGCAAAGCAGATAGGATCCAGCTTTGGGACAGGATCTCGGGTTTAAAACAGCTTAGCCCCACTATATGTATTTAGAACCTCAATATAAGCAAAAGACTCGTTGCAACGAGTGAATGCAACGAGTCTTTTGCTTATATTGAGGTTCTAAATATAGTGGAGCTAGGCTGCTTTAAACCCTAGATCCTGTCCCAAAGCTGGATCCTATCTGCTTTGCAGATACCTGGTAAGGGAAGCTATATTTCTGGGGCCTCTTTGCGAGTGACCCGTTGCCCACGTCGGGATAACATCGTGAAAAAGAAAAATTATAGTGTTTGTCATTTACCATTACTTACTCAGACTATAGTGGATTTAATTTTCCCAAAAGAGTTCCTTGTTCCATGCACGGGCTGTGTATCATAAAAACCTCAGGGGGACCATTTTGAGTTCTAGCCTATATATATATATATATATAAGTTAGTTAGTTATATAAAAAAGTTTAAAAATATCTCGAAATGTGGCCCCAAAAAATTGATTTTCTTTTACTTCAACGAAATTGGACAAAAACTAGTAATTTTTTTGCTTTAGAAAAATGAATTATTAAATTAAATTAATTTTACGATATAAACAAATTAAATGTTAATTTAACTTTAGAAAATTGAAATTTAAGTATTTAGTAGATATTTCTAGTTTTCTCAAAGTAATTGTAATTTTTTATCGGTATCTAATTTAAAGTTAAAGTTTATGATCATTTTGTATGTATAAATAACACTGTTCTACGAAGCTTTTCTTCTTTTGATAATTGTGGGTGACTCTTCTTTTTTACGCTGATTAGGTATGTAAATGAAAACAGATTTTTTTTCTATCACCCACAGTTTTTGAGGGATTTGCAATTTTAAACTCTTTGAGATCGAGATAGCATTCCTCAGTTTGCATTATCGACTATCACCCCAAGAACTCTGTTGCTAATTGTTTTATTATTTTAAACGACGTTAATATTTTTAAAATGCCTATCTAAACGGTTTTTAAACATATTAACGCTGGTAGAGTTCACGACGGACACAGGAAGATTATTCCATTTATCAATCACTTTAAAAGTAAAAAAGTTTTTAGTGATATTAGTAATGAAACGTCTTCCACATAATTTAAATCTGTTATTACGAGTATTGCTATTATCGAAAGTGAAGAGTTTGTCAAAATTAACGTTATCGATTTTATTAACGATTTTGAAAACTTCAATAAGCTTCCCCCTTAATTTCCTAGTCTCGAGTGAATGCAAGTCTAACTCTTTAATCCTATCTTCGTAAGACTTGTTGCGTAGTGACGGAATTAGTTTCGTGGCGCGTCGCTGATCCCTTTCCAACCTATCAATATTCTCACGCAAATACGGGCACCAAAACTGAACGGCATCCAACCGTGGCCAAACCCCGGCTCGCGAGCCGTATGCGGCTCTCGAGGTTGTTAACTGCGACTCGCGAGGCAATTTTGGTTTTTATTGTATTTATCATAAAAGACAAAATTCATAATACAAATATAATTTTTTTTTCACCTAAAAAAATATGAAAAAAAAACAAGGAAAAATTGAATTGACAATAAAATGCATCATGCGTACGACAATTTCTTTTGCGTGACAGGCACTAAGCGGGATAATTACATAATTAACACCAATCGCCACTCACCAGTGTCCAGTACCCCTCGAGCTACCCTGCGGGCCGCATGTAGTAACGAGTGAGTGTGTTTTAAAACTGGCTTCTTAGATCAAATAGTGGCTATTTTTTTCAGCTATACAAGTGAAAGTTATACAACCCCTAAGTTGATTAAAATGACTGAGCAGGCAAAGTGTAAGAAACGGTAATATGAAGAAGAAAATAGAGTTTTTAAACAGGAGTGGGAGAAGAGCTTTGCCTTTACTGTTAAGGGTGGGAAACCTGTGTCTTATCTGCCACGTGGCACTCAATCACTTTAAAGCCAGTAACTTAAAGCGTCATCATGAAACTAACCATAAAAATTTTATTACGGAATTTCCTCCCAAATCAGAATTGCGGAAGACTAAGTTAACAATGTTGAATTCTAGCCTAGTTGCCCAACAAACTGTACTTTCATCATTGTGTAAGACAGCTGACTTAACTACTGAAGCTAGTTTTGTTATGGCATGGAATATTGCTCGTGCTCAACTTCCCTACAGTAGTGGAGAATTTGTGAAGAAGAATATTGCCGATGTTACTGCAATTCTCGCTCCAGATAACACAAAGCTTCGAGAACAAATAGCAAGTATTTCTATTTCCCGCCACACTACAGAGACACACATTTCCCAAATCAGTGCTGAAATTACATGCTCGTTGCAGAGTGATTTGAAGAATTCGGTTGCATTCAGTTTGGCCCTCGATGAATCCACAGATATTAAAGATAACCCTCAACTGGCGATATTTGTTCGTTATGTTACTGGCGATGGAAATGTAAAAGAAGAACTCTTGGACTTAATGACCCTAAGAGAAACCACCAGAGGGGGTGACATTTGCAACAGATGGAGCACCAGCTATGGTAGGACAAAATGTAGGCCTAGTTGGGTTCTTGACACGCGATCCCAAGTATCCTGTGTGTCTCTTTATTCACTGTATCATTCACCGTGGTCATTTGGTAAGCAAGTACTTTAGGTATGACAGTGTTATGAAATGTGTTCTAGAAATTGTGAATTTCATTCGTTCAAATGCAAAAACGCACCGAGCGTTTAAAAATTTTATCGAGAAGCTGGATCTTCAAGATAAGCCAGATGACCTTTCATTCTACTGTATTGTAAGGTGGTTATCAACTAGTAATCTCCTGAATAGGTTTGTTGCACTGTTGGAGCCTATCATTGATTTCTTGAAAGAAAAAGGAAAGTCATACCCGCAACTAGAAGATCACGAATGAGTGCAGGATCTGATGTTTTTTACTGATGTAATACAACACCTTCAAAATCTAAATTTGGCACTTCAGGTAAAGGATAAGGTCATTTCTGATCTTACACAGACAGTTTTCAGTTTCCAGAATAAAATAAAGCTCTTCCAAAAACATCTAGTAACAAAAAAATTTGACCACTTTCCCCACTTGAAAAACCGAGCAAACACTTTTCCTGATATTGAAATAAAAGATAGTAAATTGGAGGAATACAAAGGTAAATTAGAAGGACTAATTGATGATTTTCAATTCAGGTTTGATGAACTAAAGAAGCTAAAACCATGCTTCGAATTTCTTATAAATCCTTTCCTGATTGATGTCGTCAACGATGGCTGTCCAGTTTCTGACTTATCTCAGTTTTTGGGACAACTTATTGCTGTGAAGCACTCTTCTCAGTAATGAAGTTTCTAAAGTCAAAACATCGTGCTGCCCTCACTAACGAACACCTGACTGAGCTTCTTCATACCGCCTTGACATCACATCAGCCAGACTTTAAAGCATTAACAGCCAAAATGAAGACCCAAACTAAGCCTTCTACAAGCAGTAATTAAACAATTTAATAATGTGAGTATAACTATATGTATATGTTTTTAATAATTAAACTCTTTTTAAAATATTTTGCGGCTCTCGTACATCTGAAAAACGTCGTATGTGGCTTTTGGGTCCAGGAAACTTGGCCACCCCTGGGCCATATTCTAAGTAAGGCCTGACTAGGGACTTGTAAAGGAGCAATATAATATTCGATTTAAATTCGAAATTACGTGCTATGAAGCCTAACATCCTACTAGCTTTTGCGCAAGACTCCAGCCATTTCTTCGTTAACGCTCACTAACTGTCTCTCATCCATCGTGTACGTGTAATTATTGTTACGAGAACCTATGATATATGCAAAACTTTACATTTGCCTACGTTAAGTTGCATCTGCCACTTATCCATCCACTCCATAATTCTATTTACATCGTCTTGGAGCCTATTTCTACCTCCACGTTAAGGACTTTACTGCCTATTTTAGTATCGACCGCAAATTTTGACACGTTACTGGTCAAGCCTACATCTATATCGTTAATGTAGACTATGAATAGCAATTGGCCTAACACTGAACCCTGAGGGACACCGCTACCTACATCAAACCACCCCGATTCCCTATCATTAACAACGACCCTCTGTTTCCTGGCACGAAGCCATTCCTCTAACCAGTTAGCTACCTGACCGCATATACCGTGCGCTTTAACCTTCGCAATTTATCTTCTATGCAGAACTGTACCGAACGCTTTTTTAACGTCTAAATAAATAACGTCAGCCGCTCTATGCCTATCGTATTCGCGCACTATTTCGTTATAAAACTCTAACAAATTAGTTAAACAAGATTTATGGCGTCGAAACCCATGCTGACTACTATTAATCAAATCGCGACTTTCTAAATGACCGACGATACGATCCCTAACTACGGATTCCAAAAGTTTACCGACAAATGACGCTAAGCTAATAGGCCTATAATCAGGGCCGGATTAACCAATAGGCTGAAGTAGGCTATAGCCTACCAGGCCACGAATGTACAGGCCACTTTTTCGGAACACATTCTGCACATGCCAGCAAAAAAACGAAAAGGTTTGAAACACCTTTTCGGATGTTTTTTATTCACAATGGGCAATCCCTTCCCCTTTCATGTTTTATATAATCTTTCTAACCAAAGTATATCCAAAGGTTTTGTCTCACATGTACAGACTACAGTAGTAAATTTGTTCGTTTCATTGTCTTTTCTTGAACAATACTATGTTGTGAACAAGTGTTGTAGCTGCCAATACTGAGTGTACATGCCATAGGTTATTTTGTAGAATTACCAAACCTTAGTGACTAGGCAGATGTTAGCGTGAGCCTAGACATGACAGGCCACTTTTTCGATTATCCTACCAGGCCTACTAGGGCTTAATCCGACCCTGCCTATAATTGCTAGCTACTGTGATGTCGCCTTTTTTGAAAAATGGGCGTAACGTTAGCTAATTTGAAGCCTTCAGGAATAATATCCGCTTCCAGTGACTTATTAAAGATTTTTGTTAATGGGCCTACGATAACGTCTCTCAAATCTTTCAAATGTCTAAGATAAAGCGCGTCAGGGCCTGGAGCCTTGCTAACTTTTAGCTTAACAATATAATGCGCAATCTCACCCTCGTAAACAGTTATTTCATTCAAAACAGTCTCGCTACTAAATGGAACGATATCGTCCACGTCGGGGACATTATTTACGTCTTCTACGGTAAAAACTGTCGCAAAAAAGTTGTTAAAAATACCCGCCATCGCCTGAGCGTCGGAAGCCAAAGCGCCGTTAGCGTCCACTAGAGGACGAACCTGTGATGAATCTCGTAATGAACCTTTGGACAGACAAGATGACATGGATACACAATTTCAACCACCTTCATCGGAGGAACCTCATTTAATTTCTCAGTCAGAATTAAATGATCTTGTCAGAGAGTTGAATCTATCTAAAAATCAGGCTGAGCTCTTAGGTTCTGGATGAAAAGGTTGGAATCTCTTACAAAAGACTAAACATATCATTATTTCATAAGCGTCAAACACACTTCACATCGTTTCTTTCTATGGAAAGTGATTTAGTGTATCGTAATGATGTGAACGCTCTCATGGAGGCACTTGGTCGAGAGCACAATCCTAAGGAATGGAGGCTTTTTGTCGATTCATCAAAGTTAAGTTTGAAAGCTGTACTATTGCACAACGGTAATGTCTATCTTTTGGTTCCGATTGTACATGATTATTATGAAAGAATCACATGACAATATTCAGTTACTTTTGAAACATATTGACTATGATAAACATTCCTGGCACATCTGTGGTAATCTGAAAATGATTGCACTTCTCGGAACTCTTTGCTAGTGACCCGTTGCCCACGTTGGTGTTCCATCATGAAAAAAGGAAAACTATAGTATTTGTCATTTACGATTACCACTGTAGTAGATTTAATTTTTACAGAAGAGTTCCTTCTTCCATTCACAGTCTGTGTGTAACACACACACACACACACGTGTATATATATATATATATACACAGGGCCGGATCTAGAAGTTGCGAGGCCCTAGGCCTATATATATGAAAATATGGACTTAATTATCGGTACTATACCAGCAATATTAGAATCCCGCATAGACAGAACTATGCCAGCACTTAAAAATTAAACCAAACCAAAATAATCACGCATGGAAATTGTATAAGAAATATAAATAAACCATACAAATAAGTATAAATTATAATATGAATCAAGATTTGTATCGAAAATATAAGACAATGATTTCTAAGATTTATATAATATTATAGGTAATGACTTTCCATAGTGTACAAACGTTTTTCATATGTGATGTATAAGAGATGTTGACATTTCATTTTTTATAATAGTGAGCGATCGGTTTCAATGACATCACAAGCTCCGCCTCTTTTGTATCTTTCTCTCATAAAACTGAAACAATTCGGATCAAGAAATATCAGGACAGAACGCGCAAAACGGCTTCAGCGAGGCCCCCTTTGGCGCGAGGCCCTAGGCGATCGCCTAGTTCGCCTATAGCTAAATCCGGGCCTGTGTATATATATATATATATATATATATATATATATACAGGGTGTCCCAGGAGCAGAGCTGGGCAATAAATACATTGAATGTATTTAAATACTATACTAAATACATGGGAGAAATGTATTTAAATACTAAATACTAAATACATTTTACGAATGTATTTAGATACAAAATACAAAATACATCAATTGTATTTAAATACATTTGTAAATACATTTTAAATACATACAAATTTTAACATATTCATTCACTAATTCATGAGTAACAACAATATAAAATGCTTGATAAAGGATGAGTGTACAGATTCGTTGTAGCATTGCTTGCAGCAGAGACTTCGTGTTTACACAGCAAACAGGTGCACTTTACCTTATTACCGTCTTTAGATTTAATTTTAAAGTATTTTCCATCAAACAGAGGGTGCACTAAATTGTTATCTGCAGATATATCACTGTTTGATTCACCGGATTTGCTTGTTGAAGCCATGACACGCACACGATAAAGAAATCAACCGCTTTCGACTAAGAGTGGCACACAACTGATTGAACTGACACGTTGAAACATGAACCATGCTGTACTACACTGTCGACGCGTCGTACTGTGCTAGTACAGAACGTGTATTAAACCAGTAAAAGTATTTACATTTTTATATTTTGAGTATTTAAATACATTGTATTTAAATACTCATTAAAGTATTTAAATACTGTATTTAAATACATGAAAAACAATGTATTTATAAATACAGTTCTAAATACACAAATGTATTTAAATACGTATTTAAATACAAATGTATTTAAATACTGCCCAGCTCTGCCCAGGAGGAAATGTCAAGAATGCACCATTTCACTCTTTGGGTATTTCTAAGTAGAAAGTATTATATCGATATGGGTCTGATTCCCAACCGTTACCGAGATACAGGCCTCTACATTTGGGTAATTAAAACATAATAAAAAGGCGATCTTAGATACTATTTAATGACACTTGTGGTTTACAAAAAGTACAAACATACAATACACTATTGCACTTATTGCAGAATGGTTTCAAAGTTACCCCCCTCCTTCTTCAATGCACGCGGCGAGCCTCCGATCCATCGAGTCTTGCCAAGGAAAACGCGGAAGTTCATTTCTGAGGTTTATGAACGCATCCTGTATACGTGCAACCAACTGCTCCCTAGTTTCGGGCTTACCCTGCTGATAAACATTACTCTTCAAGAACCTCCAGACAAAAAAATAAAGTAAATAAATAATGTGAGGATCTGCACAGTTGCCAATGTATCATTAAATGTCATTGAATATTATCTAAGATCGGCTTTTTATTATGTTTTAGTTACCCAAATGTAGAGGCCTGAATCTCGGTAAAAGTTGGGAATCAGGCACATGTCGATATAATACTTTCTACTTAGAAATACCCAAAGGGTCAAATGGTGCATTCTTGACATTTCCTCCTGGGACACCCTGTATATATATATATATATATATATATATATATAATATATATAAAGTGTGTCCCACGTGGAATATTATTTACGTGAAGTCGTTACTCATGTGAACCCTACTTTTTTTTAGTCGAATAGTAAACTATTTGGGCAAAAGAATCACTTGAAATTCACGTGAAAAGGATTTTTTAAGATCAGAATATGATAAAATGGCCATTATTGTCCATCATTTGAACCATGCATACAATTTGTTCTTTATGGTAAAGTGGTCCATGAAGCGAATTTGTTCGTTCAGATTGGAAAACTTGCTGAATTTCAACAGATGGCAATACACCAAAATATTCTCGCAATTAGGTTTATAAACCTATATAATTTGAGGGCTCTGGGAAGCAGTGACGAGATTGTTGTTCTAAATTTCTTAATTTTGACTCGCCTTTCGAGTGTTTTGAATTTTATTGTTTTCGGTTTTCTCGCAATAAACGAGAATACTAAAGATGATGAATATTCAATATCTCATCACAGCAGGAACGGGTGACAATTTTATTTATGCAGTATTTCGAGGGTCTGTCATTGGTTAATAAGGAATAAGGATAAAATACAGATTCGTACGCCAATTTTTGTAATAATGGTTCAGGCTTAACTAAACATTGTTATATTGGATATATAGTTACGTACTGTTTCGGGGAAAAAAATCGCCTAAAGCCAGAATACATGAAAAACACAAAAAATTATTAATTGGTAATATTGTTCTTTGAATATTTTATCATTTTGGTCACAATAATAATAAAAAAAAAAACATTCATTCATTACAATTGGTATTTTTTTATGATTTGTAGGCATTTCACGTTTCTGGGAAACTTTCTTCTGAAATTGTACATATCCTAAAAGAATTTGATATACACGGGTTACGTTGTGACTACGTCGCAACACCGCTTCCAGTTAGATCAGCGAGGTTAAGCGACGTTGGGTTTGTTCAGTAGTTGGATGGGTGGCCGTCATCCTCGTTCAGATGATGTAGCGACTCTTAGATGGTTCGAATCCAGCGTAAAGCTATAGGTCCCCTCCGTCACATGACCTTTGCCTTTACGAAGGAGTTTAAAACCCCCCTAAATATTATTATTATTGTATACCCAGGCATTTTGGTTCATATCAGAGTTGCCCACTCTTCTTAGGTCGACGTACCACTTTTTACCACCGTGCTTTTCTAAGTACTTCGTACCATTAAGGGAGGAAGGTGGTACCACCTAACCAAAACCGAAGGAAGGAGATTGTGCTGTTTATCCTAAATTTTTAGTTTTATCTAAAATGTTATTTATTTTAGTGTTAGTCATCGACATTTGTACTGAATCAAAATAGTGATTTTGGCCTTGTTGCCCTTTTATCGTTGAATAAAAATGATTTGAATTATTTAACACGCAAATCTGCAGTCGGTAAAGTTGCCTCTTTTATTCATCTACATTCTACAGTTAATATTTTGAAAACATTATTTTTTTTAACATCAAAATAATTATCAATTAACAACTTGCGTATTTATAACGATCTTGCGTACTACTCAGAAGAGCTCCGCGTACTATCGATGGTACGAGTACCACGGAATTGGGAATCGTTGGTTTCTACATTTTCATTCCCGGTAAGAAAAAAAATGTAGAGATGGAAAACGTTTTATGATTTGGGGGGGCGAGGGGGGGGGCGTATATTTAAAGGTGTCACACTTTCATTTTTTTTAAATTAATCTTTTACACTTGAATAAAAACTATATTTTATTATAATTCATTTTGCTAAAAAAAATTTTTTACAGGTTTTCAGCGTGTTATTAAATATCTTTCAGGTTGAATAGGTACGAATTTAAAAGTATTATCAAACGTACTTTGGATTAAAATATTAACGGTTTTGCTTATCTAAGTTAATATTTTAAGAATTTAGGTTGAAATTATTAAGACTTATTAGTTTTTTTTTTGTGACAATTGTTAATTTAGGTTGATTATTACAGTAATGTTTTTAAGTATACCCTTAACATAATGCTTAGGTTTGGATTTATGACGGGTAATAACTATATTCAAAACACCTTAAACATACGAGGAATTATATATATATATATATATATATATATATATATATATATTATATATGTATGTATGTATGTATGTATATATATATGTGTGTGTGTGTGTGTGTGTGTAAACGAAAGTTGTTTTTTTTGTGACGAAGGCAGGAAAGGAAAACGTTTTAACAATTACTAATTAAACAAAAAGAAATCCCTTTATTTTCTCTCAAAACTAACTTTCTTTAAAGAAAATAAGGTATAAGAGCGCCCTCTGGCGGAAGAAGAAGAAGAAAAAAAATAAGCGGATTTGCTACTCAGATGTCGAAATAATTGCACCTAATTTGATCTGTGCGACCTCTCTTTTGGAAATTTGTGAAATAACCTAATTGCTTCCAATTGTATTTTCAACTTTGCAATGGCGAAACTACGTCTCTCCAAAGCTATAAACATCTGCAAACGCAAAAGAAAATAATTATATAATGAAAAAATACTAAAATTATAAGAAGCCCTTTTTTTCACAAAATTCTAAGAAGAAAACTTAGCAAATGATGCATACAGTAGTAAACCCTCGTCCAACGCGTGTTTGTCCAGCGCGAATTTGCTTATACACGGAAAAATAAATGCGAACAATTATTTGTCGAAAGCGGAAAATTTGATTATACACGGTCCGCCAAACACGCTCTAATACATTAGTACTGCACGCGTGCCAATGTGCGCTCTAGTGTTTTCTCCTACACTCTCCGACACTCCCGCATCTCCCTCCCTCCCGCATTTCCCTCCCTCTCGCGTCACCCCTCGCATCACCCTTTGTCTCAGTCCCGCTAACGCGTTAAGTTCAGTGAAGTTGTGTTGGATTGTTTTTGTCGTATTTTGGTATTTTGCCATTGTTTTGCTATTACCCTTAGACAACAGTATGGCACCAAAACGTAAAGCATCTGCGAGTGATAGTGAGAGAGAAAAAGTCGTAAGGTTATGACATTAGCCGAAAAAATATTCTAAATAAGTTGCGTGGTGTTATGAGCATAACATCACTTGGCCGCGAGTATCAGGTGAATGAGTCTACCATACGCACCATCCGAAAGAGTGAAGAAAAGATACGTGCTATTTTCATTTAATATATTTTTATTTATCATATGTAAATATCATTATGTTTATGATTTTATTATGTTCTTATTTCATATGCAATATAGGTAGGGAAATTCATTTGTGTGAATAAAAAATCTAAGTATTAATGGGAGACTTTACGCGGCCGCGTTCACGTATCCCCATTTATCCCATAAGGTATTAAATTTGTCCAATGCGGATTTACCTAACGCGCCGTTCTCGAGGAACCTAACCCCCGCGTTGGACGAGGGTTTATTGTATTTTTTTAAAGATAATGTAATATATATGTAGAGGTTAGCATCGCTGACTACGAATCCACTGGCCCCGGGTTCGATTCCCGGCGAAAGCAGGCGCAGCTTACCCAGCTGTTCATCCTTCCAGAAAAAATAGGTTGGTAGATAAATGCGTACACTGGGTGGGCTAGTGGTTAAGACGCTGTGCTGCTGATCGGGAGATCGTGAGATCGATTCCGGGCAAGGACTTTGTAATTTCTGACCACCCGTGGTGGGTCGTGGTTCGGATTCCATGTTAAACTGTAGGTCTAAGGTGGAGTGGCAAGCTTGATCTTAGAATGAAAATTCGGGCGGAAGCAAAACCAAGGTTAACCAAAGTATATAATAGCATATATATATATATATATATATATATGTGTGTGTGTGTGTGTGTGTAAAAATGAACAATGAATAATTCCTATATAATCTTTATATTCAAATATTCATTTTTACATAATGACCAGACTCGCAGAATGCAAGTTATATGCTGTTTAATTCATACATCCATGTCCTTTCTTGACCTTTATCTTTTGTTAATTTTATTAATTATTCATTCAACTACCTATTGTCAACCTATTGTGTGACTACCAATATGTGTACAATACTTTATGCATTCGTACATGTCCACTGAGGACGTACATAATTACCTTACATGTAAGTACGTTCACATGTATACTTTGTATTTTTTTTATTTAGGTAATTCCTCGCAAGATGCTCGTTCATGCTGACACAAGTGTTCGAATTCCGATGACAACGCCAAAGGCGGGCATCTAAATACGAGATCTCCTCTCGCTTATTTTTAATCCGAAAACATGTTTATGTTATATATCGTTATATATTATGTGTGTTATGTTATATATAGGTGCCCATGTACTTTGCGTTAAATCTCAAAATAATAGTTATCCTAATAGAAATATGAAACATTGTAAACTATAGTTAACTGTGGTCTATTAAATTAACTGTAATGATTTAATATGATGTAATTAATGTACTTTAATGGAACTATAATTAACGATAATAAGTGAATGTGAATTAATTGGTAATTATAATCGTAGTTATAGTAAACCAAAATTACAATGTACTCAGTGATGTACTTTGGTTGTACTCAATGTACGACCCGACATTATGTCGGCATTTGGGAATGTATACGCGGCGATATTGTTATTTTTTTATTATTATTTCTTCGTTGGGATAAATTTTTGATTGACTTTCCATTTTGCCAAATAACTGGTAACTGTTCTTTTTCAAATTTCTTAATCATTTTTTTAGATTCAGCCCAATAATGAATCCTGATTAAATTTTGCAATGTTCTTGTTTTGCATACATTCTCTCTTCGTTATAAAAAAATGAAGTCATGCCTTGCCTAAGCATTTAATTGTAAATCTTAAACCTTTAATTTTTGCTCATATGCATATCTTAGTATAAAAATTCATAGTTCAGTTTTCACTCCTAATTAACTCGGCAGATCAGGAAAACATCAGATCTGAAAATACGCTGTTTAAGATAAAAATATGGCTTCATCTTCAAATATCCTGTTTATCTCTTTAAACATTGCCACAGCAAAAAAATTTACTTTATTTTCAAATATTGTGCAAAAATAATACAGCCTTTTCAACATTTAATAATACTGATGTTAGCAGAATATGGGTATATAAACCCACAAAATTTCTTCCATGTTCATTCAGAATTAGACTTCGAGACTGAGCACTACCTGTACATTTTAGCTGTAAATTACAGTAAGAAATAGTATTTATCTTCTCCTTCGAGCTTCGCTCTCTTCCGAGAATTGAGTCATTAAAATCTCCCGATACGTTATAAAAAGAATCGGGGAACCTTCAGAGAATTCAATAAGCTTCCCAGAAGCCTCGAACCACTATAGAAGAACTCGGAGAGTAGTATAGAAGAAACTACTGCGAATAACAAATCCGTTGCTGCCTCCTAACCAGAACTCCCGTCAACTTCGAACCAACCAAGGCCATAGATGGAGGGATTAACATATATATATATATGTATATATATAAAACCTTGGTTAACCTTCGTTTTGCTTCCGCCCGAATTGTTCATTATGACTAAGATCAAGCTTGTCACTCCACCTTAGACCTATAGTTTAACATGGAATCCGAACCACGCCCCACCAGCAGCCCAGCGTCCTAACCACTAGGCTACCCACGGTACCCATTTAAATATCTACCAACCAATTTTTTTTTTTGTATGGAAGGATGAACAGTTGGGTTTTGCTACGCGCCGCCTGCCGTCAGCGGGTCTCGATCCCGGGCCGATGGATTTGTAGTCTGCGACGCTAACCACTACACCACAGAGGCGCATATATACAGTATATATCGGGTGGGCAAAAAAAAAGGGAGACCTCGAAATTTGGCAGTAAAATCCAAAGTTATAGTCAGATTTCAATATGTTTTTCACACCCCACAACTAAGTAAATTTCCTATATGGTGAGCAGATTTCATAGAAAACTAATGAAAATTACGAATTTATTGAACATTTCTTTATGCCACTGGAAATTCTCCATTTACACTACTACTGCATTGTATGTGCAGATAAAAAGTTACAAAGTACTCGCATACCTTGATGTTAAAAAAACTGCTCGATATGTTTACCACGAACTTCTACAACCTTTTTCAGTCTAGGATGGAACTCATCTATGGCTTTATTGATTTGTTCTTGTGGTAGCTCATCCCATTTTTCCAGAAGAAACTGTCGTAAATGAGCGACATTTCTTACTTTAACCCGATAAATTCTCTGTAACAAATTTTCCCAAAGGCCGTAATCGATAGAATTTAAATCGGGACTGTTTGGTGGCCAAATTTAATACCGCTACCTGGTATTCTTTTGATATCTCCTGTTTTACCGATTTTCTTGAGAAGCTTGTCCAAACCTCCTGCAGTTGGCTTACGTTAATTAAAAACGCTTTAATTAAAATCGCTTTAATTATCAACTTCAACCTATGATTAGCAAGATTTTTCTGGAATATTCGCCATATGTCCAATTTCTCAGCTAAAATGCTAAAAGATGGCATACAAACCATAAAATTACCTATTACTAACATACTAAAATTTCATGGTTCTATGTACCGTATTTGCCGAGATATGAAGGATTTAAAAGGTCTCCCTTTTTTTTTTTGCCGACCCGATAATGCAGTAGTAGTGTAAATGGAGAATTTCGAGTGGCATGAAGAAATGTTCAATAAATCCAAATTTTTACTAGTTTTCTTTGAAATCTGCTCACCATATAGGAAATTTACTTTGTTGTGGGGTGTGAAAAAAATATTGAAATCTGACCATAATTTTGGATTTTACAGCCAAAGTTGGAGGTTTCCCTTTTTTTGCCTCCCCGATATATATATATATATATATATATATATATATATATATATATATATATATATACACAGGGTGTCCCATAAGTCCGGCATCATAGGAGAAATTCATATTTTTCTATTTCTACAAACCATAATTCATATTTTTCTCTTTCTATAGGCCATAATGTCTGTGAGCAAGGAAGAACGAATCCAGATAATTCTACGCATAGGAAATCGGAGTCAAAGAGAGGCCGCTGCTGAATTTAACAGACTGCATCCAGACCGCGAGCCAATAACACAGAGTTGTGTTAGCAGACTTGTTGCAAAGTTTAAGGAAACAGGATCCATAGAAGATAAACCACGCAGTGGACCTTCAAGGAGGTCCACTGACGATGATACAGCGACTGCTATCCTGGCTCATTTTAACAGAAGTCCCAATAAGTCTCTTCGGCGATTGTCCGCCGAGACAGGAGTGTCGAAAAGTAGCATCCATCGCATTCTTCAGGCTCACAAATGGCATCCATATAAACTTCAGATCCTACAGAAATTAAGCGAAGATGATGATCCCGACCGGCGGATGGAATTTTGTGAATGGGCTACGGAACAATATGCTCGGGATGCCAATTTCCCGTCCACCATTCTGTTCAGTGACGAGGCTGTTTTTTATGGAAATGGTGAGGTAAATCGACAGAACACCCGCTACTGGTCTCAAAACAACCCTCACTGGTATACCTCTTCAAAGGAACAAGGTGCATCTCGGGTGATGGTATGGTGTGGCATTTGGAAGGATCGCATCATAGGCCCCCCTCTTTTTCGATGAACAGATGAACATGTCACTGGAGGCACCTACCTACGTACGCTCAAGGAAGAAGCATTTCCCAGTGTCTTGAACGAAGAAGGAAATTTCCCAACATGGTTCCAGCAAGACGGCGCTCCTGCACATTATAGCACCCAAGTAAGGGAATACCTGTACCAACAATTCCCTGGTCATTGGATAGGACGTCGAGGGCCTGTGGAATGGCCAGCTAGAAGCCCGGATCTCACGCCACTAGATTTTTGTCTCTGGGGCCACTTGAAAGTGCTGGTATACGCAGAGAAAATTAGGGGTGTTGAACATTTGCGGCAGCTCATTATTGGGGCATGTAACACCGTTACTCCTGGCATCATTCACCGTGTGCTTGCTGACTGGGTATCACGTGTGAATTTGTGTATTGAAAACAATGGTGGACATATTGAGCACGTTCTGTAAATAAAAGCTTTTGTTTTGCCTTTTTTTATTATTTTTCCTATGATGCCGGACTTATGGGACACCCTGTGTATATATATATATATATATAGTTTACATGCCTAAATATTTCGCGATTATTCATTCGATACAAAGCCATTTACCAGTTTTCTGTTTTTAGATTTTGGAAACTGATTTTTAGAAGCGAAAACCAAAAATGGTGCTGCAAGAAACAGTAACTCAAATGTAATAGTTTGACCCATTTATGAAACGACCCTACGTGGCTATTAACAAGAAAGCAAAGTCAGGTACGCAGTTCAACTACTGCAACATAATAATGGTAACAGCTGACGGCCTGCGGCCAGATCACACCCGACGACGACGGTTGTCTGACCCGTTTGGCTTGACTTTCTATGCTCGCAAAGGTTTTTTCTTTATAGAAAATAACTTTTTTGTTTAAAAAATTTAAATTTATTTTTGAAGCTATAATTTTATTCGGTTAATTTTAGAAAATCATCAATATTGGAAAGTACGTGACCTATGTTACGGATATTAAAAATTAATATTGGGAATAGGGTTTGTATCCTTTCGTCTCGTTCCAGAGCACGTATCTTAATGAGAAGAATGGCCTGTGCTTGGCCCGATACCAACATTCAGCCCTCGTTTGAATCTAATTGCCGAACCAATGTTGTATACTTTTCTATTCCAGTTTATGACGAGAAATATTCGAACTTCAAATGAGAAGACATCCGAACCGTCCGAACGCCTGAATTGAATAATATAAAGGAAATAGTACGTTTTTGGATTTTCTATCCTTCAACACATTGTAGGACCCTTTTCAATCGCATAATTCGGGCCTAAAGAGAACCTTTGACACTTCGGAAAAAACATCTTCATACATTATCTCAATAAATTGTTCAATTTTTAACGGAAGGAGGTTCACTACAGCATTTTGTGAGAACCACAAGTCGGATTTATTTTGGGAACGTTTCGATTCGTTTTGCTGCGTTTTGCTGCATTCCTTAACCACAAAAGTTTTCCATGAATGAAGTGACGGTAAAGTGGGGGAATTAGAGTTAATGTGGAGTTACATCCGCGTTGCGTGCTTTCAGAATCAGCGCGCTACCAACGAAGTACTACCTATATTGTCCAGCGAAGGAACGCACTGTGGGTCGCTTCTTCATTGAAATGATTGTCATAAAAAATTCTTATTCATAATAAATTTAACCTGAATTAATTTGGGTAAAATATTTCCATGACACATCAACGATTTTCACCAGCAAAAAATTAGAATCATTTTTTTGACTTTACCTATTTTAATGAGCATCACTTTCTTCTAAATAATAAATCTTATAACAATTCTTTATTTATGGAGAGAGGTAAAGACTATTTTTTTTAACTTATTTATTGCTTCATTATGATCATGCAGCGAATCACAACTATTCCCGCAAAAACACGAAGTGCACGAAAAATTTCCCGTCATCATCATCATTATCATCATTATCATCATAAAGTTTAGGGAATTGTCACGACATCACAGATTAACTAAAAACCAGAAAAATCATTTTCATGAACATTAGTTTGTGTAGTAACCACGGTTGCTAGGAATTTTTCTAAGAATAGTTAGGTTATTTACAATGAAACTTATGTGATTAGTACAAATATTGTTACGAGTATCACAGATTTCATTTCTACATCACTAAGATAATACTTTACTAGAAATGTCCCTAGCACATAAGTTGCTAGGGACTTAAGTTTGCCTAGCAACCATAGTCAACCATAACATATTTAGTGTTCTATCTGGTTAGTTCCGTAATCTGTGGTACCATTACAAAAACTTAAGCTTAATTCTTGTCTGAATAAAAAAAATAGTTACAATGTTTTCATTTTAAGGCCCCTAATTTTTGTTATCTTCTGTTCAATATTTTAGACCCTTTTTATTTGAAAGCTGAATCTCTCTAAAACTTTATTTTTTTTATTAATTTTTGAAAGAGTTTCGGTCTGTTATTTGCAGTGTCGAAAAAAAGACTTTTTTCTATTTTAAAAATGGTTCTTAAGACCACCTTTCTTTCATAAGAAACTCCATTAATAGATGAAACTGTATATATACAATCGATTCAAAGTCCTCTTGTCAAACTTTAAATTTCTTGCCAGTATTTATCGGCACTTGTGGGGAAAAAAAAAAAAAAATCGCGCATCAAATAAAGTCAATGGGAAACATACTGAAATTTCAAAACCATCAAAATTCACAAGTGGTAGAAAAAATTAATCTGACTAATCCGGCTTTTTATTTTAATTGGCCAAATTATTTTTTGCAACCATTATGAATTTTTACTGATTTTTACAAATTTTTCCAATTCTTTCCATATAAGCTTTGTTTGTTTTTTATCTTGTTACAATTATCCGTGTTAACATTTATTCAGATTATGAAAGCAAAACTGAACTCTTAACGTGTCTTTCATTATACACACACACACACACACACACAACAATATATATATATATAATATATATATATATATATATGAGGTACAATCTGCAATCAATAGTTAATAAATTTTCAGAATTATTTCTTTAAAACACAATAATGGTGATTCCGCGAGTTTCTTAACTGTACCTCGTTTGTCTTCGATTCTAAAGTTTTTAATATTACGAACGCATTTCCCACAAAAAACCCGAACGATTTTTATCCTGATCCGAGAAATTAAGATTCCAAAGCATTTCGGAATAAATTAAGATTCCCCTTCACTGTGAACACTCCAATTTTTCTCTTACGATCAAAGCATAATTAACGTGGCACCTTTCATGCATGATGATGCCTTCATACAGTCACTAACTAATCATTTATATACTTATTGTTTTCGTTATATATCAGCCAACACCATTTTTTACGTAAATTTAATTAAAATTGGCTAATTCAGGCGTGCGCAAGAACACTTTAACTTCCCCCACCCTTCTTTGTAAGACAATATATATATATATATATATATAAATAAAATTTATTATTTCTAGTTTATTTTTACTTGTATAGTTTTTGACTCTCCGTGTCCCTTGACTATTTAATCCAATACGTTTTTTGGTCTTGGATTCAAGGTTGTTGTTCCAATGATCTAAAGGGTGTTGATAAATGAACAGCGCAATATCGAGAGTGTAGTGACACAACATACATTTGTTCAAGAAGTCAATGATGAATAGGAATTAATCCAAGCGTGTAATCTCTTCTTTCCGTGGAAGACAAAGGTGTCTTTGTAAGTGGTTTGATAAAGAAAGTTTTGTTGTTTTTTGTGTTGTTGCGAGAGATGATTCGCTTTCCTTATAAACACAACATTAATCCTCTCCTATTCAAAACTCTGATATTAAAAGTACGTATCCCATTATCGAAATTGAAAGTAATTGTTGGCACTAATAACAATATATATATATATATATATATTATATATATATCTATATATATATATTATATATATATTATATATATATATATATACACGGTGAACCAAAAGTAGGTGGACAGTAGGTTGAATACGGTTTGTTATATTATATTATATTATAACTATGGTGTTTCATTATAACTATGGTGTTTGTGTTATATTATATTAAATATTATAACTAAATTTTTAAATTTTATTTTGTATTATAGTATACAAAAAAATTAAATATGTATTCTCAAAATAACGTTATCATTTACTGTCCACCTACTTTTGGTTCACCCTATAATATAATTGGTATGTATATTGTTATACCTCAAGACTAAAAACAAAATTGGAGGTTAAACAAGCAAGCAAAAATTAATCACCAAAAAGAAGCTTATAAAAGTGTAATACACTTTAATATATGGTGAAAGTAAAAATTACAATTTAAATTTTTTTCTTTTCATGGAGGATAAACCCTGTATTTTTTTATTTTTTTATGGTCATCCTCGTCCATTATGGTCATATATGGAGTGTATGGCTAAAGGTATATTTTCAATAGAGACCTAAAGTTTAATAATTATTAATAATAATTAATAGCAATTACTAGATTTGAGAATAGAGAAAGGTGTACAATAAAGGCTACTTTTATATGATAACTGAAAATAGTGGATAAGCAACAATGTCGGTCAAATTTTTCAATTAACTTTTGAAACAATCACTTATTTCGCAAGTCTTCTTACCAAGTTTGAGGAATGCGATTGTATATTATAGTATAACGCGTTGGTGGGTCGTGTGTAAAAGGTGGCATGCACCAAATTCCACATTAATCCCCCAACTCCACTTTTATTACCTTTAAAGACGTGTGTGTGTGAGAGAGAGAGAGAGAGAGAGAGAGAGAGAGAGAGAGGAGAGAGAGAGAGAGAATACTGACGGTTTTACAAGGTTAAAAACCATTTTACGAGTGGACTATTAAAATGAATTTATCTTTCATTGAAAAACCCTCTTCTCATTAATTAACATATTTATTTGAAAAGATTTGTACTTGATTTAGTAAACATCGTCATTAAAGTGACATTTAATCAACGAACGAAAGTTGAAAATTCGTAAGCTACTTTATGACTTCTTTTACGACTTTCGGAAAATATTCATACGAAGTTTTGTATTTTCTATGTTGGGTTGTCGGAGACCGGGCAGACGTTTGCACATTTTCTATGTTGGGTTGTCGGAGACCGGGCAGACGTTTGCGCATGATCGTACAAGTACTCGTAATAGAAAGTATTACTTTGGATTATGCCTGGATGCGTACAGCAGTGTATTAAGTAAATAGAACCATACTATCGTCTTCCCATACGCGGAAACTTTTAAAAAACTAATCTACTAAAAACAGTTATAACAAATTGCAAGAAAATGTATATGAATTACGATGAACAGAACCCAATTTTAATGAAACCCCTTTTCTTAAAAATTTCCAGATTTTTTTCCTATATTTTCATTCTTTTAATTTTTATTATAGTATATTACTGTATATTGTACAACTCAGAATGGTCTCCTGAGAAACTTTTATGTTATACACAGACTGTGCATGGAAGAAGAAACTCTTCTGGGATAATTAAATCCACTATAGTCCGAATAATTCCGTAGTGATCGTTATTGTTCCGTTGCCTACGTTGGGTTTCCATCACGGTCTGTTTGCAACAGTACTATATATATATATATATATATATATATATATATATATATATATATATATATCGTCGTTTAATGATTTTGTAATTCATATTCTTGTGGTCCTTCTTTCAGGAGGCTATTAGGATTTAGGAACATCATCGATCGTATACCCGAAGACAGTGACAGTATAATGGTACCCTCGTGTCTCAAAACTGTACGTATCCTTTTATTTCCAGTCCGTTTTAGTTCCCGCCCTTTAAATAACAGTATTATATTGGCAAGATTCCTGATACTTTTTTCGTACGAACTCTGTGTCGACTTTTTTATAATCCACTGAAGTGAATTATCTCGTTTATCAGATGGGATTAAGCGAATTAAAAACGGGTCAGCACAGTACGCGCTACAAAGAGGAGCTCTGAATGCTTACTAATATATTAATAATACCAATGTGTATATTCTGTTGTACAAAGTTCACAGTATTTCCTGTTTTTGTTACAGGTTTATAAGGTAGAAAATTTCGGTTTATTTTGTAAAAATCAAATTTATTTGTGTTCAACAAAATTGGGATTCTTAAATTTTCTTTGATGAAGAAAATTAATTATGAATATAAAAATTATTATGCAAGTAATTTTTAAAGATTTTGAAAGTTAGGTTTTGTCATTTACTTGAAGATTTAGGCTGCGCATGAAAATGAAATTTTGTAAAAAGTTTTTAAATCATTTTTTAATAACTGACGACAGTTTTGAACTCGTTGCGTCACTCACAAATGTTATATAACCTTTATGAGATTTCTCCAACTGCAAATAATGTCTAAGCCTTATACCCCAACACTCGTATATGTACTACAGTAATTCTAAGCTGCGGGCGTTAGCCTCTTAAAACTAATGATTTTTGCAATTTACATTCTTCATGCTGGCATTGTCTCTTCGAATCAACTCTTGGCATTTGAATATATTTGTAGCCTCATTTCATACTGAGTAAAACAAATACAAATATGCTCTCCATAGGCGTATGAGGCCGGGGGTCTGGGGGGGCGGACTAGGGAATTGAGCATTTTCAGGGCAGATTTTTCCTGACATTCCTTTGTTTTGTTTTTTACTTCTTGAGGTGAATTAATTACTCGCTACTATACTCGTAGTTATTATTTATTATTTATTGTTAAAATTAACCCTGGGGTCGCGACAACTGGGTCATTTGACGCCGAACGTCATAGTCGAAAGTAAATAGAACAATAAAAATATAAAAACACTAAAACTAAAAACAAAAACAAACGGAAAAATATATCAGCTAAAATGAATCATAAAAATTTGAGGAGGCCAACTTCCTCAATAAAATAGAAAATCCCACTCCAGGGGAAACTCACATCAGGGCCAAACATCCGGGAAAGGAGGTAATCACCGCCCTTCCCCCTGCAGTAAGAAAGATGTTTCCTCCTGAGGGCACCAAGAGCGGGGAACTCGAGGAGCGAGTGCTGGATGCTGAGGGGAGCGCCACACCCACACTCCGGCCTTGCCTCCCCAGCCATCAGGTACCCGTGTGTTAGGCGTGAGTGGCCGATGCGGAGACGCGTCAGGGCCGTCTCCCATCTCCTGAGCATCCTAGGATACGTCCATGGCCCGACGAGATCCGTGATCTCCCTGCATCTTATTAGGGGCGGTATTATCCCACCTCTTCTGCCAGGAATCTTGGCCAGATACACGCACCTCCGGGAACGGATCACGGTAAGGGAGGGAACGGCGGACGGGTGCGGGGCGAGACGCGGCCGCCTTCGCCACCTCGTCCGCCTGTTCGTTGCCCCGCACACCAACGTGTGCAGGGACCCAGCAGAAATTGACTACACGGCCACGACGCCCAATTAAAATCAGCCACTGTAAAATATCTACAACAATAAGGTGCTGACTAGTAAAAGACTCAAGAGCCATAAGAGCAGTAAAAACAGATGCTGAGGCAGGGAGACTGCCCCTCGGCTAAATTCAGGAAAGACGACCCCAAACCCGACGCCAGCATCAGATTTGGAGCCGTTGGTAAAAACAGGCACTGAGTCCATGTGGTGGGAAGTATGGTCTAAAAACATATTTCTTAAAATAAGGTCAGCCCAGTCCTCCTTGGTACCAATAAAATGCCGACAGAACCTCACCTCGGGCAGTACCCAAGGTGCAAGCTTCGGTGGCGCCACAGGACGGACTGGGACCCGCGGGAGGGAGAGGTCAGCCACCACCAATCTCGCCCTAAAACCAAAGGGTCGGAGAGATTTGGGGTGGGCTTCATAAAAACCATTAAAACGTTCATTAAAAATATTAAAATAAGTGGGCAAATCAGGCAGTCGCTGCACTCTATAAAAACATCTGGCTATCAGAGATCGGAGTCGGAGGTCCAGGGGCAGCTCCCCAACATCCACAAGGAGGCTAGAGATGAGAGAGGAGCGAAAAGCACCCGTGGCCAGACGAACGCCAGCATGATGCACAGCATCTAAAATTCGAAGTCGAGCCGGGATCGCCGAGGTGTACACCTCAGCCCCGTACTCCAATTTTGATAAAACTAAGGCAGTGTGTAGCCGTAAAAGAGTCGCCCTGTCAGCACCCCAGGTGGTGTGCGCCATGACCTTTAGGAGATTTAAGGATCTCATGCAGGAAGCTTTGAGAGACCGGTGAGGAGCTCAGGTAAGCCTTCGGTCAAAAATTAGCCCAAGGAAGCGCGCTTCCTCAACACAAGAAATTCTGTGACCATACAAAGAGAGGTCAGGGTCCGGGTGTACACCACGAATGCGACAAAAATGCATAGCAACGGTCTTAGACTGGGGAAACCGAAAACCGTCCTTGTTCGCCCACAGTGAGATGCGGTCAATGGCTATCTGCATTCGTCGCTCTGCCACCGACATTCGTGAAGCGGCGAACCAGATAGCCAGGTCGTCCACAAACATGCTGTTGGACACACCCACAGGCAAGGATGATACAATATCATTTATTGCTAGAGCAAAGGGTGACACTCAATACGCTGCCCTGAGGGACACCCTCCTCCTGTATGGCAGCGGCAGAGAACGAGGTTCCCACTTTGACTTGGAACCTACGGTTACGGAGGAACTCCTGCACAAACTTAGGCAGGTGGCCGCGCAGGCCAAATTTGTGCAACTGCTGGAGAATATGGTATTTCTAGGTTGTATCGTAGGCCTTTTCCAGGTCAAAAAAGACGCATAAAAGGTGGTGTTTGGACGCAAAGGCTTCACAAACTGAGGACTCCAGCCGCAGTAATGCGTCAGTGGTGGAACGCATTCTGCGGAAACCAGACTGAGTCGGGGACAGGAGACCTTTTCTTTCCAGGTGGTACATTAGCCGGATGGTTACTATTTTCTCTATAACCTTACAGAGGCATGACGTGAAGGCAATGGGGCGGAAGCTGGTCGGAAGGGAGTGATCCTTACCCGGCTTAGGGATGGGGATCACTATTGCCAACTGCCAACTGTCCGGAAAGACCCCTTCCTGCCAAATTCTATTGAAAAGGTCAAGTATAAACGCCATCGTCCCGTCACGAAGGTGGCGCAACATGGCATAGGGGATGTCGTCGTGTCCTGGAGAGGTGTCACTGCACCCTCTCAGAGCCTCTCGAATCTCACGGTTACTAAAAACAACGTTATAACACCACCACCCCCCACGAGAAGTAAAATTAATTAAAATAGATTCCAGACGCCGGCGCTGTGCAGCATAGGGAGACTGTGGATCTCTCCTGGATATCCCAGCAAAGGTCTCCGCAAATGTGCCAACCACCGCGTCAGGCTCAGCCACAGGGGTACCATTATTTTTAAAAATAGATGGAGAACTGGGTGTGCGGTTACCTAATATCTTCCGCACCTTCTGCCACACTAGGGACGTGAATGTGGAAGAGCGTACGGTCCCCACAAAGGAGGCCCACGAATCACGGCGTGCGGTCTTCAAGACCCACCTATAGTGAGCCCTGGCCCTACGAAATTCTAATTTTAAAAAGTCATTGTGTCTGTGGGCACGATAGCGCGTAGCAGCTCGCCTGTACGCTCCACGTTCCACAGCACACTCCTGATTACACCAGGGAACAGGGCGTCGCGAAAATGTTCCAGATGTCCTTGGTATACTCTGGAGAGCGGCCGTGATGAGGCTATCCGTGAGATACTTCACGGCCTCATCAACCGTGGGAAAGTCGTCCACCCGCGGGTGTAAGGTGCCCAACTGCGAAAACCGGCGCCAGTCAGCCCTGTCCAGGCACCACTTTGGGAGTCGGGAAACTGGTGGACTTCCCGCAGCGCTTAGAATTACTGGGAAGTGATCACTGCCATGAAGGTCGGCAACCAACTCCCAATGAAATGTAAGAGCAATGTCTGGGGGTGCATATTGATAGGTCTATTGCAGTGTAAGTTCCTGTCTGAATATGGAAGTGCATAGGGTCACCAGTATTTAAAATATAAAGATCCAAATCATCGAAAATAGAGGCGAGAAGGTCACGCCTAGGGTTGGAGATGGCATCTTCCCACAAAGGATGACGGCAGTTCAAATCGCCAAGAATAATGTAGGGGCGTGGGAGCTGGCGTAGTAGTCCCTCAAGATCACCACGTTGCACGACGGTGTTACGAAGCAAGTACAGGGAACATACCGTGTACCATCGTGTCAGAAAACATCTCCCAGCAACAACCTGTAGTGGAGATCTGATGGGTAAGGTGGTTAAAGGGACATCTCGGCGGTGAAGAATGGCAGAGCCGCCATGATGTAAGTTGAGGACTTACTGAATTCTATATCAACTGCAATGCCGTTGTTTTGCTTGTCATTTAGAAATGTTGTAGCAAAATTTTATCTCATTTTTGTAAATTGTAATGTTTTTTATATCAAAATGGCTTTAATATATGTTACTCATACTCTAACCTTTGTGTTATTTTATGCTACACATAGTGCTTATGCGGAAATCAGGGCACCCTGAAAATTTTTAGGGCAAATTTTTTTCGCCCCCCCCCCCCCCTCCCAGTAAAGTGCCATCCCATACGCCTATGGCGCTCTCTGTAAAGTTTCTGAATCTGTCCTTAATAGGAAGATTCTTAAACACCTCTCTACTCCAGTCTTCCTTCAGATCGTCAGTATGTGTTCCGCAAGGGACGCTCTACTGGTGATCTTGCATATCTCTCTGACTCTTGGTCATTCCCCTTTCGGGATTTTGGTGAAACCTTTGTTGTTCGCTGGACTTATCAAAAGCTTTTAATAGAATCTGGCACAAATCTTTAATTTCCAAACTGACCTTCTTCGGTTTCTATCCTTATCTGTGCCTTCATCTCTGATTTTCTTTCCGGCCGATCTATAGCTGTGGTTGTAGATGACCACTGTTCTTCTAAAGTTGTTAATAATGGTGTTCGTCAGGGTTCTGTCCTGTCACCCATTTTCTTCCTTTTATTTATCAATGATCTTCTTAAGTCGCCCTTCCTGTACTATCCACTCCTATGCTGATGATTCCACCCTTCACTTCCCCACCCACTTCACAAAGCGCCCCTCTTAACAGTCATTCCATTCTTCGCGAGAGACCGCTATGGCGCACCTTCCCTCTGATCTTTCTACTACCTCTGATTGGGGTAGAGAAAACCTTATGGCTTTCAATGCCTCAAAATCCCAGTTCCATCATCCGTCTATCTGTCACAGTCTTCCACACCACTATCCCATTACCTTCAACAATACACAACAACTCACTCCTTCCTTTTCTCTTAACACGTTTGGTGTTTCCTTTTCTTGCGATTTTTCCTGGAAAGATCACATACACTCTCTTTCTGAAACAACTTGTTAGAGGTTAGGTGAGCTATGCCGGCTCTGCAGTTTCTTCACCCCCACTCAGTTACTGTCTCTGTACAGGGGTCATGTCCACCCCTGTATGGAGTACACTTCTCATGTGTGGGTTGGCTTGACCCACGCAGCTATACTTAACCGGGTGGAATCAAAGGCTTTTCGTCTCATCAATTGCCCGCTCTTAATGACT
The DNA here is from genome assembly GCA_023014485.1 of Bathynomus jamesi. Lineage (NCBI taxonomy): Eukaryota > Metazoa > Arthropoda > Malacostraca > Isopoda > Cirolanidae > Bathynomus > Bathynomus jamesi. The sequence continues at coordinate 306,524 of JAJOZX010003628.1, read as the reverse complement.
ATCTTCAGTCCCCCTCTCTCTTCGCCGCAATGTTGCCCACTCGCTCTTTATTATCGTTATCATAACGAACACTACTCTTTTGAACTTTTTAACTGCATACCTCCTCTTTTAAAGAGAGCACGCAGTACCAGAGTTGCGACACATTCTCATTCTTTTTCTGTCCAACTCTAATGCAAGAGTTAGTCGGTATTCTCAGTCTTTTACCTTCTCAGCCGGTCAACTCTGGAACAACCTTCCTCTATCCATCTTTTACCCTGTCTATGACCTTCAATCTTTCAAACGCAGAGTGTCGTAGTATCTCGAAAACTTTGGAACGTGCATAAAAAAAAAACTTCAAAACGAAATAAGAACACGTACGTACAAATATCGCTCGTAAAACTTTTCAAACGTGCGGGCTCGGTACATAACTGATAGAGGCTTACAAATTATATAGTCATTAAACATAAAAGATTTGTCAAAATTTTGCTCTCTCCTAACGCTTATAAAGCTTTGCATTCTTGACCTCCACCAATTCATGAAAGATTTTCGTGTGTAGAAAATCTGAAGTAATAACAGAGGTGAACTCCTAAACGGGAAACATCTGATTCAAAGGCAAATGAAATACAAATGATATGTTGCAATTCGTATTCAAGGTTTCAGAATGCTTCCATTAAACTACGTTGAATTAAGAAATACTCGTATTTGAAACAGTTTTTAATACCTTTAAAATAGCCTATTCGCTCCATCGAACTACTGAACGAAGAAACGACTATCACAGTAGCTACGTCTTGGCCAGTGACGTAACACCGCGTTCCAGCGATCGGCGAAGTTAAGCGACAGTGGGTCTGGATAGTAGTTGGATGGAAGACCGTTCTCTCCTTCCAGATTATGTAGTGACCCGTGGTTCATGTAAAGCTGTCGGTCCCGTCCGCCATACGATCTTTGCTGTTGCGAAGAGGTTAAACAACCTTCCCATTAACATACGAGTAGTGCAGCGATAGAAAGGGATAAGCGACAAAATCGGCAAAATGCGTTTCCCGTTTGAAAAGACACTTTTTTTTCCCTCTATCACCTCCAATTGGCAGATATCCCATTTTGTGACTGGAAACACCTCTGGAGGTGATAGAGGGAAGAATAAGCTGTCTTTTCAAACAGAAAACGCATTTCGCCGATTTTGTCGCTTATCCTCTTCTCTCGCTGCGCTACTCGTATATTTTCTTGTTATTTAAGATAATCGCAGATCTCAGTTTGAAAATCGCATTTTTTTGATTCAAGAGATGAAAGTATTCCATGTAGTTGCGATCTAAAAATATTGTGAAATGTATGTATTAACATTTTTAACTACAAAATTACCGCTATATATGAGTGTGTATATATATATATTAGATGTTGAAGCGTTCAAGCATGTTCAGATTATATTTCACAACACTTCACTATTTACTCAGGAAACAAGATATTATAGAGTTATTGAGTGAACATTGCCATAATGACTTTATTACACGTACATACGTAATGCATTCTATTGTAGACCTAAGGAATCAGTGATAGGAACCTCAGCATCTACATGGGGGGGGGGGGGATTTTCAGGTTTCCCGACTCTCTATCTCATCCGATCGATTGTGTTTGACACGTCACAAAATTGTTATATATATATATATATATATATACTGCAAACCCACAAGGAAAAAGAAAAACGATTCCAAGGCCTTTCGTGTATCGTTTTTCTTTTTCCTTGTGGGTTTGCAGCATTCATTCATTTCACGTGTTTAATTGTGAAATTCATCGCATATATACAGGGTGGGCCGAAAGTCTGGATCCATAGGAAAATATTTATTTTAATACATAAATTACAACAAATGGTAAATACTTAAAATGAATATCAACTTTAACTCGTAAATGCGTATCCGTGATACTGTACAGTAGTTCGTACTCCAGTATAAATACTCAAATACTTTTTTTATTTCAGCCCAGAAATGGCTTCGAATCTAACAACAGAAGACCGGGTAGAACTTGTGCTCATGTACGCAAGACAGGGCGCTACACACAGAGAAGTTGCTACCGAATTCAATAGAAATCATCCTGATAAGCATCCAGTAACACATGCGACTGTTGGCAAGTTGTTTAAACGTTTCAAAGAAACAGGAAGTGTACATGATCGACGGCGTTCTGGTCGTCCAAAAACTGCAACTGATGAAAATACCTCTGCAATGGTATGTGAAACTTTAACGAATAGTCCAGTAAAGTCAACAAGAAGATTATCAAATGAAACACGCATCTCGAGAACGTCAATTCGAAGAATTATATCACCGTGTAACAAAAAAAATTTTTTTCTTTGTTTCTGGGCAATAACCTTTATTTTCTGATTCATTATGCTTCAAATCACTGGAAAAAAGCTGTCAGTGATTTTAAACTTCGGGTTTGTTGTCAGTACATCGATTTTGTTGAAATAAGAATATTATTATTTTTTAACCCTATATGGACATCTGCGACAGATCTGTAAACGCTTTAAAATTTACTATATATTTACCGAAACAAGTACATTTTAACTTAAATGACGATATCGTCAAATTTGTAACGGTTCAAGGAGTTTATATCACGAATTGGCAACTCCTACTGCAGAAAACCGAGCCATCAACAATATTGATGGCTCTGACATCCATGCCTTCTTTGCCACGTGGTATAAGGTTGTCCAATTTGTATTATATATATTACATTATATATATATTATATATATTATTATATATATATATTATTTATATATATATTATTTTATATATATATTACATTAAAAATCACATATTTATGTTCAAAGTACTCTAAATGAATGTTTAATATAGGTAAAAAAAATTTTAAGACAAAAATAAGAATTATGTCCATATAGGGTTAAATTAATCCATTATTTTTACTTTTTCAGACGTGTGACGTGTGACGAAGTTACTGTTATGGCTGCTCGTGGTTGCAAATACCCAGCGGATTCCTTCTGCTACGTGTGCGGCGAGTTCTTCGCAAAGACGGCTAAAAAACACTGCTTGGACAGTTGCACCCGTGCAAAGGAAGCCTATCATGCCTACTTTGGAATGCCAGTCGGTGACCAAGACAAACGCTGGGCACCACATGTCATCTGTGACTACTGCCGCCGCACTCTTGAAGGTTGGTTTAGAGGAGAGAAGAGGGCAATGCGTTTCGCTATCCCCCGTGTCTGGCGTGAGCCCTCAGACCATCTCACGGACTGCTATTTCTGTATGGTGGACCCAACAAAACGAAGAAAGGGGAAGAATGCGCCTCCCATTGAGTACCCTGACATTGCGTCATCTATTGCACCTGTTCCCCATAACGCGACGGACCTACCTGTGCCACAGCCTCCCTTGAGAGATCAATCTTGTCCAGCAGAAGAAGCAAGCTATGATGATTCCGAGGAGGAGCAAGGTGCGTCATCTGCTGCGCGCCGTCGACGCCGGGTGGCCGGTGAAAGGTGCCCCTACTACCCCAACCAAGAGGACATCAACGACCTCATCAGGGAAATGGCCTTGACAAAGTCCAACGCCGAGCTGCTCATTTCCAGACTGAAGCAGTGGGACTTACTGGACGACAGCGTTCGAATTACTTCCCAGAGGAAGCGGCATCGCGGCTTTTCAGTGTTCTTCACTCTTAGAGATGGGTTGTGCTACTGCCATGACATCAGAGGACTCTTCGACGCTGTGGGCATTCCCTGCAACACCTCTGACTGGCGGCTCTTCATCGACAGTTCATCTAAAAGCCTCAAGGCTGTTTTACTGCACAACACAAATCAGTGGCCCTCGATTCCTCTGGCTCATTCAGTGCACATGAAAGAAGAGTACCAGAACGTCAAAATCCTGCTGAGTGCACTGAAGTACGACCAATTCAGCTGGGAGGTCATTGGCGATTTCAAGATGGTGGCCTTCTTGATGGGGCTTCAGGGAGGCTTCACCAAGTTCCCTTGCTATCTGTGCCTCTGGGATAGCCGAAATACAGCCCTTCACTACGAGAAGAGGAACTGGCCCCTCAGGACCGGCTATGAGGTTGGGGCCCATAACGTGAAGCAAGAGCCGCTGGTGGAGCCAACGAAAGTGCTGATGCCACCCCTGCACATCAAATTGGGCATCATTAAGCAGTTTGTTAAACAGCTGGATCCAGAGGGTGAGGCCTTGAAGCACATCCAGGAGCTGTTCCCGAAGTTGTCGGAGGCGAAGATCAAAGCAGGAGTATTTGTGGGCCCTCAGGTGAAGCGACTTATTGACTCCGACAGCTTTCCTGAGAAGCTGTCTGAGGTTGAGCGGGCAGCTTGGACAAGCTTCGTTTCTCTAGTCAAAGGTTTCCTCGGAAACCACAAGGCAGAGAACTACAGGGAAATCGTTGACGAACTTGTGGACACGTACCGGAGCATGGGCTGCCGGATGTCGCTGAAACTGCACGTACTACACGCCCACCTTGATGAGTTCAAAGAAAACATGGGAGACTACTCAGAAGAACAAGGTGAAAGATTTCACCAGGATGTCAGCTCTTTCGAGGAACGCTACAAGGGACAGTACAATGAAAGTATGATGGGGGACTATATCTGGAACCTTTTGCGTGAGAGTGAACTGAAATACAATCGCCAATCTCGTAGACAAACTTCTTTTTGATTAAACTATAACGCTAGAATTTTTGTATCAATTCTGTATCAATTCTCCGTAGCAATACTCTTTATCAACGCTCTGTATCACTGTCTGTGTATTAACATATTATAAATACATAATTATTCCCTACTCGTTTCCTTCTTTTTATTTTCATTTCTAAAGACGGGGCCTGGAGAACTTCATTTTTCATCATTGATTTATCATAATAATCGTGTTAACATCAATTAAAATTATACTTAACAGGATTCATTTGATTTAAAAGCAGATAGTGTGAAAAACCCTTAAATTAATAAGCAAAAATGGCAAAAAATCAATAAATCGATCTCATGAACTCAGAACCGAAGTCTGAACTTGGTGACTGCTCATTTTTACTTATTTATGCCCTAAAAAATCAGAAAATAATAGTTTTAACTCATGGACAAATTTTGTGTTACACGGTGAATTATTAAAAATCATAAATTCCATCCCTAAGTGTCTCGATGTCAGAGGCCGCCAATTTGAGCATTTGTTATAATTTGTTGTTTATACTGGAGTACGAACCACTGTACAGTATCACGGATACGCATTTACGAGTTAAAGTTGATATTCATTTTAAGTGTTTACCATTTGTTGTAATTTATGTATTAAAATAAATATTTTCCTATGGATCCAGACTTTCGGCCCACCCTGTATATATATATATATATATATATATATATATAAATATATATATATATATATATATATATATATATATACACATTTTTAATTAGTTATCTGTATCAAAGAGAGTATATGAATTGTGGAAGTCATTTATTTGTCTAAACTACTTCCAATGACGGTGATTTTTCTCAAGATGTTGGGAGGTCTACACCTGTCTCAGTTGTTCCTTCTTCAATTAGTAAGGTTGTACAAAGGCAATTTTTAAAGAATGAAAAAGAGAAGTTGACGTTTTCATTTAGTTCAAAGGAAATGACGTCTTAGATTTGCTGTTCTCTTCAGTAATCCATACGAAGTACTCGGGTCATCAGGTCAATAAAGGTGTTTTCCATACCTCCCGTGGAGGTGGGGTGCGGTGAGGAGCCCACTGCACGTATGGTATTTTGATTTCCCCAGTGGGTGGGGTTACCCCCTCTCAGCGCCTTCTAGTGCACGAAGAACGTAAAAATGAAAGAACCAACTAGCCAAGGTCTTTTTTTTAACTCGACTTCCGCATGTTTTCTGTTTTTTTTTTTTTATCAAGAACTGAGTGCGTGGTAAGTCAGACAGCATAACCTAATTTAAACTAGCCTGACGTGATCTAACTTAACCTAACGATGTGGGCTGGGTGGGAGATTACGACGCGTCTAAGGAGTACGTTCAATATTAATGAATGTTCTGAGTTAAAGATTGGGGTTGCGAGGTCCTTTTCGTTTTCGTACGTAAACACACGATACTTAAAATAATGATTTTGTTCGTTGGTTGTTTAACCTCCATCGTAATGGCAAAGGTCATGTGACTGAGAGGATCTACAACTTTAAGTGGGATCCGAACCAAGTAACGGTCGCTACAGAATTTAAAAGACTGGAAAGAAGTATCAGTAGTTTTTCTAGTTCCGATTGATCTTTAGCGAGCGAAGCGAGCTCAGGAACAGAACACCATTATTATTATTATTATTATTATTATTATTATTTCACAACATTTATTTCAATTCTCTCTCTCTCTCTCTCTCTCTCTCTCTCTCTCTCTCTCTCTCTCTCTCTCTCTCTCTCTCTCTCTCTCTCCATTAATCCAACAGACAATGCACAACGGACCATTTCACTTTTATATTCTGACTAAAACCAGACGACTTTCCTTCATCTCAAGAAGGCCACATTCCACTGAAGAGCCAATGAAGATTATAGTTTACACCTTCTAATGGCGTTATCGATGTATGAGTGAATGATGACGTCATGCATGTTTCCTTCAATCTTTTGCTTACATGAGAATGTTCGTGTACAGTGACGTGAGCATTCTCATCGGGAACCACAAGTAACCACTTATATATATATAGTGATGTCACGTGTGTTTTTTTGGGGTTTATTTAAAGAAAAACACTTTTTTGGGAAGGCAAAAGAAAAGAACCGACTTTTTTTTTTTTAAATGTTGGTCAAAAGTAATTTTATTGAAACTATAAACCTAAAAGTGATTAAATAATGTAAAAACAAAGAAAACCCTCCCTTTGACATACTGTATTTAGAAAGTTTAGAAAACTTTCACAAGGTTAAAAGTAAGCTGATTGCGGTGGCGATGCTATCGGTTCACCACAGCCTATCCATCGCTAACGGAAGGTTAAAACACTCGTGTATCATGACAACCCAGGTATCTGGCGGAACTCCGTCAAAAAATCACAGGTTAATTGGATCCATTCCACAAGAACATCTTGCTTTGAGCGTCGAACACACGCTGTAGCGACGAATTACAGTCATCAAATGGAAATGTTCTAAATCTGAACAGTTTGATACTGTAAACAACCATATATATATATATATATATATATATATATATATATATATATGCGTGTGTGTGTGTGTGTGTGTGAAAATATCACTATTTTTGAAGCATTGTTTCTTGGACACCCTGTACTTTAATTATCTCGTACTGCAAAACAAATTGATACTTTGCGCATAGTAAAATGCCGAATACAATAATTACTGTTGCATATTGTGTGTATGTATAATACAATGGGCATTTAATTTCAATACAGACATTTATTAATTGCGTGTCAGTAATTTAATATTGCTTATCAAGGTACGCTCGCGATTTTGAACATGGCCTACTTTTCTGCCCCTGATTACGACTTATTAAAAGGAAGAGCTGAAAATACTTCAGCAAATATCCTCAGAGTGTTTTTTTCGAATTTGGGGATCGCGGGAGGTGCTCAGCTAAGGGATCTGTGTTTAGCAAAAAAAAATAAAAAATACGGCCTATATAGAAAACTGAAATTTATTTGTCCAGTAAAAATTACAGAAATGTATAAAATCAGACGGAAGCTATTTTTTTAAGTGCGAAACTTACTCTGTTGAGATTGTACAAAATAATTAGTTGAAATTCTTTTCTGTTTGTCGTAATCTCTGTACGAAACTGTTGGTCTGTATTTGTCAATGAGATACTGTAGATACTCGTGCCTGTTTTTGCATTTGTTAATCTTCTTATATTCACCTGAGCAGACTAAACACAGATTAACGCACAGACGGTCAATTTCATTGCTTCTTTTTAACTGCAACTATTGATGAGTATCCCAATTCGCATAAACATGAGGTTGCAAATGAAATTAAAACGTTCAATGCTTCAGACACCAGCATACTTTTCCGTGTTATCCAAAATGCCCACAAATCTTCCGACGGAAATAACAACTGCAGGGTCTCGTAAGAAGAAAGTTCAATCAATTTATCGTGTTGGTTTCGCGCAAGTTCGGCAGACTCTACAGCACCACCCTTTCACTGAACGGAATAATAACCACCTCTTAGCAACTTTCCATCGTCACATTTAGCGAGCTGTTTTTGTAGTTCAAGTATGCTGCATCATCATCATCATCATCATCATTTAGGGAAGCGGGGTCGCGAATATTTTTATGTCAAAAGGGGGTCGTCACCACAAAAAAGGTTGAGAAACATCGCTCTGGGGCCTAGACCGAACATTAATTATTATAAACCTTTTACAATTTTTACACGCCTTCAAGATAATTTCTCTTCGTTTTTATAACATTTAGCAATTATTCTATCGGCTATATACTTATCTATATTTTTGTTTTGAACTATAAAAGAAGCTGAAAAAAAGTTATCAAGCCTATCAATCTTATTGAACTAAATTTAATTTAAAAAAAAATCTATTTTATATATTTAAAATATGGTTTCTATGTTCTTGCGACATATAAAACGGTAATTTATTGAAACTATATATTTATTTTTTATGTAAATGGATTTTCTACTGAATAGGGTAAAAGACAAAATAAAAAATACTATAGAATGTCGCTGTTTTTTTAAACAACAAGAAAAATTCTCTCTCTCTCTCATTATATATATATATATATATATGGAATGAATTTCACAATTAAACATGTGAAATGAATGAATGATGCAAATCCACAGGGAAAAAGAAAAATGATTCCAAGGCCTTTCGTATACTTCTGAATACACGAAGGGCGTTGGAATAATTTTTCTTTTTCCCTGTGGTTTTCCATGTTGCTTGGTTTGAACAACTGTTCAGGGTTGACTTGCGTTCACTCCCTCTGCAGCACCCCTCTTCAGTCTTCACGTCCAGCTACGCATGGCTGGTCAGGGATTTTATACAGAAACCCGTCTAGATGGTTTTTGAAGGTATTTTGGTTGATATGCTGGAGGTTCCGCCGTTCTTTCGGTTGCACGTTAAAGGTTTTCAGGCCTCGCATTCTCAGACTACTTTCCATCTTCGTTTTCATGGGCCCCCGTCCCACAGCCGGTGGGATAGTACAGAATATACCCATTCTATTATTCTAGTGTGTTTTTTTTTATTTCTAAAGTTTGGGACATGTCCCTCGAAGAAGTGATTGATATACAATAATATATTATTGTGTATCGATCACTTCTTCGAGGGACATGTCCCAATATATATATATATATATATACTGTATATACTGTTGACAAAAGTAAAACGACACCACAATTATTGCCCTCAAAAGAACAAATAGCAAAACTCATGAGTGGAATGCGAGAACGTGTGTCACCGTTGTAGATAATGGAAAAATGGAAAGCAAAACACGATTCTAAATATATCCATTTAATAAATCTATTACTATCTATTGACCTTCTATCAAATTAAATGCTAGGGGAAAAACCGAGGGTGTCTATTTACTTTTGTCATGTGTGTGTGTGTGTGTGTGTGTGTGTATTTATTTATTTATTTATTTACGGACTATATTTAATAGGTACCTTATACAATAGTTGTGAAGCGGCTCTTGCCAGCTTAATAAAAGCGTCCACGAGAGAGAGTGAAAGTGAGTTGGGTCAAAGATGGGAAACCAACATAGACTTTCTACATTTAAATACATTAAATTTATTATATATATATATATATATATATAAATAATATATATTGTAGATATTATTTAGATTATAAATTTTTTATATATATATATATATATATATATATATATATATATATATATATATATATATATATATATATATATATATATATATATATATACTGTAGGCAGTTATTACCATTAAATTAGTATTTTTATTCGCGAGTAATGAGATCAAAGTTTCCACATGAGTTACAGTTAATTTAATGCAAATAAAAGCCCTTTGAAACAGACGCAACATCAGATGTTTCAACTCGAGATGTTTCTCCGAAGCGGAACTTCTTTCTCGCTCGATACTTGAAAATGCGAGTTTTTGTCTCTTGGTGAAAGTGAAGAAAATCATGCGATCCTTTTCAAGTGAAGGAATTCACGTGGGCATTTCCATTAGTGAGGAGATAGGCGAGATACTCTTAAGGAGAAGCACGATTATCAACACACTAATTTTTCCATCATCACCCCTATAATAATAATAATAATAATAATAATAATAAATTTATGTTATAAATGACTTGATGTGGTTCTTTGTTCGATGTGAAACGTACATCGAAAGAAAAGGAGACTGAATTGCACAAAAACGGAATTTATATTTTAAAAAGTAAACTCCAAACCATTTTTTTTTATTACATGCTTGACATGACCACGGTTTGAGCTTAAGTAACACACCACACACACACACACACACACACACACACACACACACTTACAGTGTATATCTATATATATATATGTATATATATATTATATTATATAGTACAGGGCGGCGCAAAAGTCACGCATACAGAATTTTCAGTATTGACTATAATATATTATTTTTTTCTTTTGATAGAGGATGGCTGCGAAATTAACATAGACGAGAGGGTGAGCTTGGTTGGTTTTCATGTATGGAGAGAGAAGAGAGAGCAGTCGACCAGGGAAGTACTCCGTGGGGAGATGTTAAGCAGGAGACATGGGAGTGCTGGAACTCCCGTTTCTCCTGCCTGTCACTGTCTTCCTTAACTGATCTATTTCCGTGTCTCATGTACCCTGTGAGCAGTCCAGCATGCTCTCAAACACACACAATTCTCCCTCTATTCCTCACTACACATACATGTAACTTACACGCTAACACAATCTTTCAAATTTATAAAAAATATTGTCATTTGAGCCTTTGGAGACCTTGATTTTGTCTTCGCCTTCTTCTATTGAGGGAGCATTTTTGCTGGAGCTTGCCCTTGTCCCTCATTCTTACATAAAAAAAAAAAAATCCGTGTGATACCTTAAGGTGGTTTTCCGAACGATGGTCAGGATCGATCTGCAGTCAACCCCTCTTCAGCATCCCGCCTCATTTACGGGATTTGGTGGAGGAAAGAATTGGTTTCTGCTTGCCTTAGTAGCCAGCTACGCATGGTGGTTGGTTGGGACTTCGCGCAAGAATCATCAACAGCTGGTTTCTTCAAATTATTCAAGTTGTTGTGCTGGAGATTCCTCAGTTCGTTCGGCAAACATTAAAAATGTTTTGGGCTTCATATTCTGAGGTATTTTTCATCTTCGTATTCATTGTTTCTTGTCCCACCGCAGCTGGGACAGTACAGAATTTTCCTCTTCTCTCATCCCTGTGTTTCTCTTCCATTTCTACGATTGGGGACACAACCCTCAAGTATTTCCCTTACGTATGCTATTGTGTACCGCTCTCGTCTTCTTTCCAGGAAGTAGAGTTTTCAGGGATTGTAGTCGAGACCAGTATTCTCCTTTCGTTTCCTCTATCTTAGACGTAAAAGTCCTTTGTATGGCCTCTATGTTTGCAATGTCTCGTTTTCTTTATGGGTTTGTGAGTACTGAGCAATAATCAGTTATTGGTAGAACTAACTCTTCCATAATTTTAGCATGAATGTTTGCATTTCTGCTGTGGAACTTCTCCAGATAATTCTCATTATTTTTTCTAGCTGTTTGTGATTTTAATGTTGTGGTTGTTCTCTAAATTGTGCATTCGATGACATTATTACTCCAAGATCCCTGACTTGTGGGTTTAGTGCCATCCGTTTGACTTTTAAGTTTTTTTTACCCTTTATTTTGCAGCGTTGTTACATATCATTAAGTTGGAATTTTTTCTCGTTGAACTTCATATTGTTGTCTTCCTATACGAGTGTGTGTGTGTATATATATATATATATTATAATAATATATATATAATATATATATATGAAAAATGAAAATGTTTTATTGGCCGACTATATTCTTATATAAATAAAAATAACTTCAGAGATAAATACTTTGCAGATGATAGCAACGAGTCACAGATGATGAATCACACTCAGGAAAAGAGTGGAATTTACCTTGAAGCGCCCCTGCCTCAAGGGTGCGCTACTCCCACGAAGTCCACTTCAGCCACCTGAGGCGGAGCCACGACGTACTCGACGTAGTCACCACCCTTCTTTTCTCTTGTTCATGCCATAAGATTTGATCCATTATCGAATTTGTGAGGGCTGGTCTAGCAGAGGAATACCCTTGCACTGTGGGTTGGTTGGGTATGTTGGCTAAAAACATGTCCAAACGTGTTTTTAAAAGTATCCACTGGGACTGCACTTATGTCTCGAAGGTACTGAGGCAAGGAGTTAAACAGGCGAGAACCCTGCCTACAGATATTATTATATTGAAGATTTGAATCCTTTTCAGGCTGTTTGGTGGAAGGTGATGTTTTTGACACATTCTGCCAGTTCTGGTCGAAGTGGGTACAATTGGTTCGGTATTGGGGGCAACTAAAAAATCTTCTAGAATTCTCCAGGTGTAGATCAGAATATATATCTCAAACCTCCTTTCTATGGAATAAAGACCAAGGTCTCTGAGCCTATCTCAGTAGTTTAATTTATTTTTATCCATCTGTTGATCATCAGGTTGTTTAATATATGAAGTAAAGTTTTTTTGTAGGTCCTCAATTTTTTGCAATTCATTCTGTTTATGGGGGAACCATAATTGGGAGCAGTGGTCAATGCGCGGGAGAACAAGTGATTTCCACAGGGTAAGCGTGGTCTTACTGTCTAGTTCTGAATGTCGTCAGTATATATCCTATTAGTTGTTTGCAGGATGAGGTTATTTTGTCAATGTGCCTCTTGAATGTTGCATCTTCAGATAATATGACCCCTAGGTCCTTTACATGATCAGTTCGTACAATATCTTTTCCCGTGGGTCCAGTGTAGTTGAATTGTTCTTTTTAGGCATTTATTTGGTTCATACTTAATTAGTTCAAATTTGTCTTCATTGAAGGCCATATTGTTTGCATCTGCCCAAGTATATATAGTTTGTAATTCTGTACAGTCTTCTTTTTCTGTAATTGGTCTTAGTATTCTGGTATTATCTGCAAATAACAGGAGAGAGCGTCCTAGGTTTACAGTTTATATTGTTTAGCATTATAATGAATAGTACTGGTCCCAGTACTGTATCTAGGGCACTCCGCTGATCACCTCTTTTTCTGTAGATTTTGCTCCATTTACAACTGTTATTTGTTTTCTGTCAGAGAGAAAGGCATGGATCCATTTTCCTATTTTTTCACAAATTCCAAATTCTTTTAGTTTATGGAATAATATTCCATGGTCAACTTTGTCAAAAGCTTTTGTAAAGTCTAGATAGATGACATCGACATTGTGGTTTTCTCCCAAATATTGTAGGATTGTGTTGCAATAGTCTATAAGTTCAGTAAGACAGGATCTCTTTTGTCTGAAACCATGTTGAAAGTCTTTTAAGAGATGTTCATTTTCTACAAAATTGACAATGTGGCTTTTCAAGACTTTTTCAATATTTTGATAATATGGGAAGTTAAGGATATGGGTCTAGACAAACAAACAAACAAACAAACACTTTATTTCAGACTCAAGGTACAAACATTATACAAGAGGTTCATAGAAGATTAAGAGATAGTCGTCTGGAGCACTAAGTAGGCCAGTGAATCACTGTGCACAATGAACATACAATTGCCTACGCCAATGCTTCCAGATTTGAGATTTATAAAATATATCGGAGACCAGTCCACTAACCATGGCTTCTATTATCTTATTGACTGACTCACCAAGCCTAGTGATAAATGTAATACAAAATTTAGATAGTTCTTGGCTTCCTTTCTTTTGCCACTTTTATATATTGGAGTAATTTTGCTTGTTTCATGATTGGTGGTATTCTACTGGTGTCTAGTAAGATCTCCATAGGATTCGCAAAGGCAGAGATAAAGTATGTTTGCATTCCTTAAGAATCTTGGCTCCAATTCCATCTGGGACAGGGGCTGAACTTCCTGGTAACTTTGCTATTGCCTGTTGTATATCTCCAGTAGTTATTTGTATATCTTTCAATAATGGTTTGTCTTGTTCACTTTCTTCTTTATCAAAAAATTTTATAGTTTTTATTTTCTTAGCTACTACAGGGGTACTCCAGCTTAAAGCATATTGAGATTGTAGCATGTTAGCCATTTCCTGTGGATAAGATGTAAGAGTTATTCCATCTTTAGCAAGCAATGGGCCAATACTTATTTTGATTACTGCTTTGCGTTTAGCAGAGCTAAAGAAGAATTTGCTATTTTCTCTTATGGTGCCAATAGCTTTATGTTCATTATCCAGGCACGTAGCCAGGGGGTCCACTTTTGTAAGCATAGTTATAACTTCTGATGTGATATTATAATACAGGGTGGCCCAAAAGGTACCTACCAACATTAACTTACATTTTCTCGAAACGAATTAATAGAATTCGATGAACATTTGCTGACACACTATATTACTCACGCCATTTGTTTAACGTCAATTTAGAGAGAATGTCATTAGTTTGGACTATCGGAAGCACTATGGAAGCGGCATTGATTGGCCTGCCTATTCGCCTGATTTCAACCCGTGTGACTTCTTTTTGTGGGGATACCTCAAAGATAGAATTTACCAGAGCAACCCAAAGATTTTGGGGGAGCTGAAATCATCAATTGAACATCAAAGCGTCGACATTCCGACAGAGGTTCTCCACAGCGTGGTATCGAATTTTGGGATGAGGTTGCGAAAAATCGTCGAAGTGGAGGGACAGCACATCGAACATATTGTCATATAAATGGCTTGAGATGCTGATTTGAATGGTGTTTGAACTATCTTTGTACTCTCAATAGTTTTGGTGAAATAAAAGCTTAAACTTGGGAGGTACCTTTTGGGCCACCCTGTATATAACATCATTTAGTAAATAAATACTTGCATTTCTTTAAGCTTCACAAACTACTCTAAACCCCTCTCCGCAGTGACTAGGTCGTTGCACCAAAAGGTCCGCCTTTCTACAATTTCGACCCCCACCCCTTTGGGTAGGCCTGTCTACGGGACTGATTATATCAATTTTCTCTCTTATAGTCAGGGGCGAATCCAGAGCACAATTGTGTGTGTGTGGGGGGGGGGGGCCACCTTCCAAAACCTGAGATTATAGTACATTGGCAGGCAACTGGAACATTGCTTGAAAAGTAACCACGAAAGGGGTACACCTACAACTTTATTAAAGTACCAAACGTAACATCAAAATTCTGATCTGCTTATTTTTCACGTCTAAGCCTTGGTCACTTTTTTCCCAGCTGACAACAGTGTGGTGGTGAGTGGTATGAACAATTGAGTCCACCATTCTACACGCAGTGTACACATTCAAGGGACCATTCCTTTATATATTAATTTTGTATTGTCTCTTCTTTATGTTTCTGATCCCCTTCTTTCTTTCACTTTCTTTACCTTTAAGGTTTAGAGGCCTCATGGTTTGCGGGGAGGGGCGATCGCCCACCTCGCCCTCCCCCCTAAATCCGCCCTTGCTTATAGTTGACTCCTTTATTTTAAGTTCTAACAACAGTATCTGTTTCTGGATGTTACTACGTTTTGTATCACTCAATCGCTTTGTCACTTCTTTAGATAGTGTTAGAAAATCAGGAAGAGGAAGAGCCATTGTTGTCCCAAGGCGATATGATGACTAAGCTGATTGATGCAGCATTGCTTGTATATATTAAGTTAAGGTGTATATATATATATATCTATCTCATAATTGTAAGGTTAGTGAAAAATTCACTTAATTTAGAGCTAGCATTTTTGGGCTCTTGTGGCATCATTTTTTTGGGGCGCTGCGCGTCCTTCCTACTCGTTTGTTGAATGCGGCACTTACAGGCCGTGGTCTTATAGAGAGCTCTCTTGCAATTCAGTTTGGTTGTTTAGATACAAGATTGTTGCATCGTGCAATGGTGCAGGTTGTGTTGTTGTTGTTGTTGCAAGGTTTAGAAGGAAGACCATAAATAGTGCCCCTTTTGTTTTTTTTCTTAATTTTATGCAACTGAGGCCTAAGGTAGGCCCACATCGAGTCAGCAACCCTGAGGTAGGACTAATAGGACCTCCAAGTCCGTAAGTTTTTAGTCTAGCTTAACTTGGGCTGTAGGTTAAACTGACCCTTCAGAACTTGGCCGTTCACGCAGGGCCGGACTTTCACCTGCTGAGGCCCTAAGCTATATGAAATTTGAGGCCCTTCTCTAAAAAAATTCGGGTAAAAAATTTAAAATAATGTCATTATTACTATAATTATTTTTTATATTAATGTTAATGATAAAGAAAAAATAATATATATATATATATATAATTTTTGATGAATTAGTGTTAAAGAATAAAGGTTATTATGTATTTTATCACACTCAGTCATTTTACACACCAAAATCCATTTTTCTAGTAGTATTTGATGTGATTTGTTCAAATATGACCTCCATTTCCGTCGGAAATTAGATCCAACAAAGTTATAGTACTTTGAAGTTTGGCTCATTTTCAAGGGAAATGGAAGTCAAAATCTAAGCAAAACACATCAAATATTACTAGAAAAATGTATTTTGGTATTAATTAACCTAACCTAACTTACCTAACCTAACCTAACCGTGGCTAAACGAGCCTAACCCTGGCTAAACGATCCTAACCCTGGCTAAACGAGCCTAGAGTATTACCTTATTATGGATTAGGTGGTGGATACAGACGAGAGCTCGTTAGCCAGGGTTAGGATCGTTTAGCCAGGGTTAGGCTCGTTTAGCCAGGGTTATGCTCGTTTAGTCATGGTTAGGTTAGGTTAGGTTAGGTTAATTAATACCAAAATACATTTTCCTAGTAATATTTGATGTGTTTTGCTTAGATTTTGACTTCCATTTCCCTTGAAAATGAGCCAAACTTCAAAGTACTATAACTTTGTTGGATCTCATTTCCGACGGAAATGGAGGTCATATTTGAACAAATCACATCAAATACTACTAGAAAAATGTATTTTGGTGTGTAAAATGACTGAGTGGGATAAAATACATAATTACCAGAATAAAAACTAATGATAAAATAAAAATATATTTAAAAAAATGAGGCCCCCGAGGGTGTGTGGCCCTAAGCTATAGCTTATTTAGCTTATAGGTAAGTCCAGCACTGCGTTCACGGCTCAGCTGGAATTCTGAACCCAATAAAATAAAAAAAAATAACATGGTCCTTCGAAACCGGATTCAAGCCCAAGACTGAGTCAGTGACTATTTTCCGGCAAAGTTCTGATTGTGCAAATTGTAGCCCAAGTTAGGCCTAGACGGGTTGAGCATAATTGAGTTAAGGTCCCAGGGTAGAAAGTTTGGTTGCCCAATTGCGAAACTTGGCCACTCGTCTCTCGTTGTTTTGGGCCTACATTTTTACCGGTTTGGTTAATTTTGGTTTATTATCGAGTTAAGGTCCCAGGGTAGAAAGTTTGGTCGCCCAATTGCGAAACTTGGCCACTCGTCTGTCGTTGTTTTGGGCCTACATTTTTACCGGTTTGGTTAATTTTGGTGTATTATTCGTAGGCGAAGGTTGCAGACTTCAGTGCGCCAGTTACTTGGGTGGAAAATTTGGTATTCCATACTGGTGGTTGGTCAGTACCCGAACCAAGCAATTCAGTTTATTTGAAAAAAAAAAATTTGAGTTTGATCATTTTGGTTAAGTGTTTTTGCCAATTCAGCTTATTTGGCATTGAGCCCAATTGTTGTTTGCATTGAAGATGAGTGCAGCTGAATTGAACAAGTTTAAAAAAAGGAGAGCGCCTACAAAGGTCTAATTACAAAGGTCATTGCCACTATAGATTCTGCTATAGAGCAAGAGGATTTAAGCTTAGTGACTGCTCAGCTTTCCATATTAGAAACTAAAAAGGTTGCTCTAAGCGAAGTAAATGTTAAAATTGAGGCTCTTATAGAAGAGGATGAAATAGAAAATAACATAATTTACTTTGAAGAGATTATTTATGATATAATTAAAGTATGCCACAGAGCAAAAGAGTTTAGCAGCTCAGTACAGTTAGAGACCAGGTCTAATAATGAGACAAAACCCTCAACAAATGGTGTTTGTGAAGTTAAGGTTAACAGATCTGCAGTTCAATTACCGAGGCTTGTACTCAAAACATTTTCTGGGAGTATTCAGAAATGGCAAGGATGGGCAGACAGTTTTCAAACAGCAGTTCATTCTAGTCAAGTGTTAAGCGCGGTGGAGAAGTTTAATTATTTGCAGTCCCTCTTGGAAGGGGAGGCAGCAAAGACAATAGCAGGATTAGCATTAACAGAGGCTAATTATATTGTGGCTTGGGATATATTAAAGAAACGGTTTGGTAAGCCAGAGATCTTAATTAAAGGCCATCTCCGCGAACTTTTAGCTATACCTCCTGTTAATAATTCCAATAGTGTCAAGGAGTTACGGCAGTTATATGATGAATTTGAAGTTAGAACTAGGTCCCTGGACAACTTGGGTGTAGGAATGGAAAAGTATGGTATAATGTTGGTCACTATACCGGAGTCTAAATTGCCTAGCTCAATTTTGCTTGAATTAAGTAGGGGACACTCAACATCTGCTGAAGGGGGATGTACACATGTTCTGTAAAGTCTTTTAGGCACAGAATTAGCAAGATGAGAGGGAATTGAGTTTGCATAGTGGGATGTTAAACAAGGGGACAAAGGCAGGCACAGCACCAAAGTTTCTACAAAAAGGGATAGCCCAGGTACAGTGTCAGCTCGACATGCATCATCTGGGAATACATTAAAGGGAATCAAGGAATGCATATTTTGCGAAGGCAACAACATGTCATATAAATGTGAGGTGGCTGAGGCTTTACCTTTTGAGGAGAGAAGGACAGGGTAACTAAGTCCACAGCATGTTTTAAATGTTTTTTGAAAGGTCACAAAGCAAGGTTTTGTAAGTTTAAAATTTTGTGCAAAAAATGCCATGGCCGGCATCAGCTATTATTGTGTGAAAACACTCCTAGTAGGCCTACCCAAGAAGTAGAGACATCAGTGGCACATGCCACTGCAATGAAAGGGAGTAAAAGTAAAGGGGGATTATTGCAAACAGCTGCAGCATTATTAATTGGGAATGATGGAGAAGCTACTGTAAGAGTGTTGTTTGATAGTGGTAGCCAGTGTAGCTTTATTAAGACCAGAATTTCCAGAAAATTGAAGTTTAAAGAACTTAAGAGGGAAAATTTAAGAATTTCAGGGTTTGGGGTTCCGTTCAAAACCGAACCAAAGTTAAGAAGGTAGAAGTTCTGGTTAAGGGTTGTTACCACAAAGTCCCACTATCAAGGTCCAAGCTGTAGAAATTGAGGAACTTTGTGCTCCAGTCACTACTTGTTTAGATATGGCATATGTCCAAGAATTGCAAGTTAAAGGAATTAATTTGGGCAATAATAAGTTTGAAGGAACAGAAGATATTAGTCTTTTGATTGGAGCTAACTATTAGTGGGACTTCATCACTGGTAATATTGTCCTTACATCTCGAGGTCCAGTAGCTATTGAAAGTAAGCTAGGCTGGATGCTACATGGGAGCTATTGCAATGAAATGGAGGTTAAAGCTCTTTTTGTTAAGATTGAGGAGAACAGCCATGGTTTGGAAAAGCATTTGAAAGCCTTTTGGAACTTGAATCCATTGGCACAAAGGACAAACAGGAGAAGCATGCGAGTCCAGTGAACAGTGATGTTTAGAGCAATTTGAAAAAGGGATTGGGTTTAGAGATGGTTGCTATGAAGTTGGCCTCCCTTGGAAGGATTCTTGCAAACCCAGTTCAAACCTTCAGCTAGCTAATAGGAGGTTGGAGACTTCATTGTACAGGCTTAGAAAAAATGAGTTGTTAATTGAATACAATGAGGCCATCCTAAGGTATGTAAGGGAGGGCTATGCTGAAAGGGTCCAAGGTGAGCCAGGAGGCACATTATCTGCCACACCATGCAATGGTACGACGAGACAAAACTACCACCAAACTGAGGGTAGTTTTTGATGGCTCAGCCAAGGACAAAGGTGGTGTGTCCTTGAACGACTGTTTGGATGCTGGGCCAAATTTAAATGCAGATTTATTTTCCTTGTTTCTGAGATTCAGGTTTGGTAGAGTAGCATTGACTGCAGATGTGAAGCAAGCCTCTTTGCGGATAAAGTTAAAACCAGAGGACAGAGATGCACTAAGGTATCTGTGGGTGGATACGAAAGACTTGTTGGAAAATGAACCTAAGGTTCAAGCATATAGAATGAAGTCAGTGTTGTTTGGCCTCAGCTCTAGTCCATTTCTGTTGGCAGGTACTATGCAGTACCATTTTAAGAAATATTCTGAAGTCTATCCTAACACTATTGAACACATAAGGAAAAAATTTTATGTTGATTTGCTGTGTTCCGTGGATAATACAGAAATGGCTAAACAGATATTCAGGGAGGCTAGAGCTATAATGGGAGGCTGGCATGGAGCTTAGAAAATGGCAGACCAATCATTCTCAATTACAACAGTTTATGAGTCATTCCTGTGTAGTACCTGATGCAGCAGAAAGTATTGAGGATTCTGGTATTAAGGAGTTGTGGGCAATAGACACAAAGGTGCTAGGCATTGTTTGGCAGCAAGGAGAGGATTTGTTTACCTTCAATGGGAAATCTTTAGTAGAGCTGGCTGAGAATGAGACAAGGTGGACAAAACGTACAGCTCTTAGTTTGGTTTCGAAGGTCTTTGATCCTCTTGGATTCCTGGCTCCATTTGTGATAAAGTAAAAAATTTGGTTTCAGAGCCTCTGGGTAATTGGACTTGGTTGAGACCAAGAGTTACCTGATCATATGGTGGTAAGGTGGAAATATTGGTTCAAAGAATTGGCACATCTTGGAGACATTGAAATCCCAAGATGGTACTTTGGAGAGTTGAACAATAGTCCAGACAATTTGGAGCTGCACATCTTTTGTGATGCAAGTGAGGAAGCCTATGCAAGTTGTATTTATATAAGAGGCACATTCAAAGAGGAAGTAAGTTGCAGCTTGGTTGCTGCAAAGAGCAGAGTAGCACCTTTGAAAAGTTTTCATATTCCGAGATTGGAATTGATGGGTGCAGTTATTGCTAGTCGGCTTGCAGTTACAGTGCAAAAGTCTTTGGCCCTCTATGAAATTCCAAGCTATTATTGGACAGACTGCACTATAGTTTGGCACTGGTTGAGAAGCCAGGCAAGGAAATGGAAACCATTTGTTGCCAATCGGGTGGAGGAAATTCAAGCACACACAGATCCCAAGCAATGGAAGCATTGTCCAGGCACCCAAAACCCAGCTGATTTACCAACACGAGAAATTTCGGTGAAAGATCTTGCACAGTCAAGTTTGTGGTGGAATGGGCCAGAGTGGCTAAAACTTGGAAGTGAAAACTGGCCTTCTAATCAGCCTATTGTAGGAGAATGCCAGACTCAAGAAGAATGGGTGAGTGAAATGAGAAAATGCACTGTGAACAGCTGTCAAGTTATGCAGCAGGCAAAGGTGGGCAGGACCGAGTTCCAAAAGGACCGAATTCCAGGAACTAGGTCCTTTTTAAGGACCGTGAGCGGGAAAATCGGTCCTTTTCTCAGTGAGAAATGAGGAGCGACGGTCCATTTTTAAGCAATTCCGGACGGTCTTTTTTAGTGTGTTTAGTGATTATTTGAAGTTCTAAAGAAGATGGATCGTTTCCTCCAGAAGACTCAGAAAGAGACTGAGACAACTGAAACTTGTTTCAACACCTGGAGGAGACGAAGAATCTACTGATGTTAGTGCTTCAACTTCAAGTCAAGCAACTAGAGCTCCTAGCGGAAGAACTGAACCCGGCAATCCCGGCAATTTTTCATTTTAATCAAATTTTTCACTTATATTATATATAAGGACCGAGGACCGAGTCGTTCCTAGGTCCTATCTTCAGAAAGGACCGTGACCGGGACCGTCGGTCCAGTTTGAGGCAAGGACCGTGACCGGGACCGTCGGTCCTTTTTGAGGCCCGGGTGCCCACCTTTGGCAGCAGGACCCCATATTGAGGCTTGAGGACATTAGCAGTCTGAAAAGGTTGTTAAGAGTGACAGCATGGGTATATAGATTTACAAACAACATTAAGGGAGAAACAAGAAGGGAAGGAATTCTGAACAGTAAGGAGATTCAGCAAGCCAGGCAATACTGGGTGGTATATGTGCAGAAAGAAAAATTTGGTGAAAGAGGGAATTGCTCACCAGCCGTCCATTACAGGTTCTACCAACACATTCTGCTCTTAAGGGTTTGGATGTGTTTTTGGATCAGGATTTATTGAGAGTAGGAAGTAGACTACAGTTTTCTGGGCTTCCAGAGGAGAAAAGACATCCAATTTTGCTACCTTCTGGGGAGCTCTTTGTGGAACTTTTGATCCTGGATATTCATTGCGAAAAATGCTCTGTATGAATTGGTCCACAATTAACCCACCCCTTATATCTCCAGTCTAACTATAGAGTAGATCAAGTCTAGCCTAGAGGGGTCAGCCTAGAGATTCCGGAAATGGTCCAGAGCGGGCAGATAAATTGAGGTCCACAGTAGGATTCCTCACAAGATTAGGTTAGGGCAATCTACCTTCACCTTTGTTAAGCTATGAGTTGATGCTGGGTCTTAGGCCACAATGTAGGCCTAACTTGTCTGACCCAGCTTAATTTAATGTTATTAACTGTTTGGTGTAAAAACTCAATTAGTCACTTACTTTTAGTTATTGGAGTCTCTCCCTTCTCCGGTTGTCTCATTGTCGAGAGCGTACTTTGCTGGTACGTCCTCTTGCCCCGTTCTTCGTTTTCGTTCTCCTTTTGTTCTCCTCTTCGCGGGGCTTCTTGTACCAGCGTTGTCTTGGTTTATTCCTCAGTTGGTTTAGCGGTAATGTATCTCCATTACCGAGCACGCTCCTCCCACACAGTATATAAATACTAGTGTGGAGAATAACTCTGGTGAGCAACCAATTGGTTTCATCCACCCAGTTATTGACATAAAAGGAATTTATTAATTGTTAGATTAACTACCTACCTACTCAGTGAACCATTTTCGTTACCTCCCAACTACCCACTCATAAGTTTTCCATATACTGGGGGCCCCGGGAGATAAAAATTCACCAATTTTTGTCTGAGTGTAGACTAGCTAACTATTTAATGTAAATGCCTGTTAATCTGATTAACAGTGCCTATCCTCACCTTCTCATGGAGAAGGTGTAGCATTTAATTAGAAGAGAAAATATACATCCATAGGATGAAACTGTCTATGGTCTTTACCATAAGAAAAGAAAAAATGAAAGTTAGAAGATAAAATTACAATTCCCCAGCATCTATTTTTTGTTGTAAAAGTAGTCGCGCCTTTAATGCTGTTTGTCGCTGAGGTCTTGTTTCTGTCAATGTTGTAGTAGGATGCGTTACCACTCCTACTGTCAAAGGAATAGTTACTGGAAGTTCAGTGTCTCCAGTTGTTACTGTCAGTGGAGAAGGTTCTCCAAAGTCCATTGTTTTGGGTCCAGACTCTAAAGGGTACAAAAGAGAAATGTCTCTTTGTGTCACCCGTTGAAGTCCTTAATTTGACCACTCTTGTTACCCCGTCTGCCCCTGGTCTGAGTTCTGAAACTCTAGCCAGAGGCCAGTTTTGTCTTGGAGTACTGTCATGTATGAGAACAAGGTCCCCTACCTTAATTGTGTCAGACCAATCCTTCTTAGTCATTTGTTTATGTCTCTCCCTTAGACCCATCAAGTACTCAGTTTTCCACTGTTTAATGAAATGAGCTTTAACTCTAGTTAAATGTTGTAACTTAGTCTGGAGCTCATCATGTCGTTGAGTCCAGTTTGGGTCTTCTGAAGAGTCTATATTGTAGTCCGGCAGGAGACTAACTTGTTCTCCCCGAATCAAATGATTTGGAGTTAATGGTTCTGGGTCATTAATGTTGTCACTCACATAAGTGAGTGGTCTATTGTTAATGATGTTCTCAATCTCAGCCAGGAGAGTGAGTAACCCAAATAAGTGTATCTGTTTTTGCCAATTGCTTTCTTCAAGCAATTCTTTACTGTTTGTATATTCCTCTCCCAGATAGAACCATACCAAGGAGAGGCAACCGGAATATACTTCCACTTTATATTTGAATTTTGTATATACAATTGTGTGATTTCATTGCTTAACAAGTCGTGGATGACTTGTTCACCAGCTTTGAAATATGTAGCATTGTCAGTCCAAACTGTCTTTGGTACTGAATGTCGTGCACAGAATCTCTTAAAGACAGCAACAAAAGATTCTGCTGTAAGGTCCTCCACAACATCCAAATAAACAGCTCGTGAGGCAGCACATGTAAACAGTACAATGTACATTTTTTGTTCAGTGTCACCCACCCCTACAGTCAATGCTCCTGTATAGTCAATGCCTACAGTCTCAAAGGGTCTGTTGAGAGTAACTCTCTCCTCTGGCAAAGCAGGAGGATTTGGTTTCCTATAGGGCCTAGCATGAATACGCCTACATGTGACACACTCACTCAGGACTGTTTTAACAGTGATCCTTCCCTTGGGTATCCAATAAGTTTTTCTTAATGTAGTTAGTGTCTGTGGTACCCCCATATGATATACATCATTGTGTGTTTTTTCTGATTATTAATGTTGTCAAATAGCTAAATCTAGGTAAAAGGATTGGATTTTTGCTTTTGTATGACAGTTTTGATTTGTCTAATCTCCCTTTACACCTTAGAAGGCCTTCCTCATCTCTGAACAAGTTTAGATCCACAACTACTGATGGTACAGATTCTTTTGTTTGTTTCCCATTAGTTAAGAATTCTAACTCTTTATTGTACTCTTTTTGTTGGGCTTGGCCTATCCAGTATTGGGTTGCAACTTCTGTATAATTATGATTGTTTTTATTTAGCTGTTTGTTAATTGTAGCTAAACAGTTGTGAGCAAACCTCAAACAGTAGGCTGTCACCCTGACAAGTTTGTTGAAATCAGAATACTTTTCATAATTAGTGATTGGTTCAACCTTTTCATTTGAAAAGATTAAATTTAATGTCAAGTTAACTTGTTCCACAGGCCATTGGTCTGTATTACAGAGCCACTTAGGTCCCATAAACCAAGTTTTGTTTGACTTCAACAACTTGTAGGATAAACCTCTGGTCAGAAAGTCTGCTGGATTCTGTTTAGTTGGAACATAGTGAAAGTTTACTTGTAGGCTTTCATTAGCGTCAGCTATTTCTTTTAGCCTATTTCTTACAAAGATATTCTTACTATTAATGCTATCATTCCGTATCCAGGCAAGACAAATCTGACTGTCAAGCCAGACGTGGATATTAGTTATGAACACATCATAGTGAGCATCCTTAAGCAATGAAATGGTTTTAATGGCTAATGTAGCAGCCAATAGTTCCAATTGAGGTATGGTTCGGGTAGGTTTGAGAGGTGCAACTTTCCCTTTTGCATAAATTAGATGACTTTCTGTAGGGCTTACAAGATACGCACAGCACCCATAAGCTTGTGTGCTTGCATCAGCAAACACATGAAGCCTCTGGGGCTTATCCCTAAACCCACAGCACCTTTGAATTTTAATGTTCTGCACTTTTGTTAAATCAGTAGCTAACTTCTTCCAAGATTTTTGATTTTCATTTGTTATTGGATCATCCCACCCAACATTTGTCCTCCAAATTTCTTGGAGGAGAATCTTTGATTTTATTGTTGAACAGGCAGGAATAGACCCATAGGATCAAAAATTTTGGAAGCCTCTGATAATATTTGTCTTTTAGTATTTGCTTCCTCATCAAGTTTAAAACCTTTAGTACAGATTGAATCATGACTGTTAGAAGTTGCATCCAAATACCAGTTCATACCTAAAGTTTTAACTCTGTCTGATGGCTCAGTAAGACCATTATTATCCTTTAAAATCTTTTTGTTTAAATCCTCATCATTTGAAATCCACTCTCTAAGTTCAAAGTTACCTTGTTGCATAATGTTTTGAGAGTGTTCATAGACTTCAGATAATTCAGATTTTGTTGTCGTTGAGCCTATTAGATTGTCTACGTAAAAATGTTCCTTAAGGAAGTTCAATGTTAGAGAGTTATTAAACTGGTTTAAATGATGTCTAATTGTCAATGCTAATAGGCTAGGTGAGCAATTGGCTCCAAACAACACAACATTAAATCTATAGGTTATGAACCCTTTATTCAAATCAAATGGATCCTTGAACCATAAGAACCTAAGTTGGTTCTTATCATATTCATTTTTAAGATTTATTCTCAAAAATGCCTTTGAAATGTCACTTTGTACAGCATATTTGTCTAACCTGAACCTCAGTAAGATCTTCACAAGGTC
Organism: Bathynomus jamesi; assembly: GCA_023014485.1. Taxonomy (NCBI): domain Eukaryota; kingdom Metazoa; phylum Arthropoda; class Malacostraca; order Isopoda; family Cirolanidae; genus Bathynomus; species Bathynomus jamesi. The sequence goes on along the minus strand of JAJOZX010003628.1, from coordinate 280,276 downwards.
AGAAATGAGATTAGGACCCTCAATCAAGCAATCATTCAAACTGTGTTTATCACTGTCTTTGAGGCTACAATTATATACTACTCTGAGTTTTGTTGTTGGGGCATCTTGTCGATAAACCCCCCTGTGGGTTAAATAATGACAACCATCTTTTTTAAAAGGGTTATCTGTTACTTCTTCAATGAAGCCTTTCTGTAGCTGTTCTTTGAAGACATCACTGTACTTTTTAATATTATTATCTTGTTTGAGTTTTTTCATTACTTTATATAAATGTCCTTTAGCTACTTTGAGATTGTCTCTTAAAGTTGGACAATTTATTTTCCAAGGTAACTCAATAAAATAACTATTGTCTTTGCACTGAATGGTGTCTTCAAATCTTTCTACCATTAACTGATCTTCTGAAGTTTGATTTGTGTCATGTATACCCACAGATTCTAGCAACCATAAAGTTTGAATTGCCTCATCCAAAGTTTCATTTGATAATGATGAATTAATGTTCTCAGTTGAGATAATATTATTCAAAGTGTTGCTATTCTTACAGGTGTTATGTAGGACTGAGTTGAGGCACATAGTATTTGTTGGTCATGCACTGTTTTGGTTTAGGTCTAGGTTGTATTCTGATAGGTCACCCAAAGGGGCTATCCCTGATGGAGTCTGAATAGCTATACCATTACCTATCTCTACTATGCCCTTATGAATAAGATTAATATAATCTGCCCCAATTAGCATTTCAATGTTAGCTACTGTGTTGTTAGTGATATGTCTATCAGCTATTTTGTAGTGTTTTCCCAATGATTTATGGTTTGTTCTAGTTTGGGTATAACCAGTTTGTTTTGTCCTACTTTAGAAATAATAACTGCTTCAATTTTCTTGAATTTACTTTCTAAATGTAGTTCCAGGTCAATTGTCTTATAGCTATTTTTGTCCGAGTTATCCTTAACAAAGGACGCAATATTGAGGTTTTGTTCATTCGGTTTGGTGTCAAACCCAATTTATTAACTACATTTTTGAAACAAATGTTTGTTGAGAACAACAGTCTATAAGACATCTCACTGGAGTGGTACTACCCTCACTATTCACTAAGTCCAAAGTAATAGTTGGTAAAAGAATCTCAGTGTTTCTTGTTACATTGTTTGAACAAGCAGAATGTCCCATGAAAGTGGCATTTTCTGATTACCTTTGTTTGGGGGAGGTATCTTTTGAGTTTGAGTACTATTGTTTGGACACTTTGGTGAATCACACATTGATGAGACATGTCGTAAACTTTTACAAAACTTACACTTGAATCTTAACCTAGATTTACAGTCTCTCTTATAATGTCCCTGGCCAGTACACTTTTTACACAGGTTCAACTGTTCACATCTTTTAGCCCTTTGGTTAAAATCTGAATATTTGTCACACCCAGTACTACTGTGTTCATTACTTGCACAAAATTTGCAATGTGGTGTGTAAGTTGAGGCAGCAGTTACATTAAAGTTCTGTAATGTAGGTGTTCGTGTATTATAGTTGGTCACATTTGATTCTCCAATATCAAGTTTTGTCTGTTTGGCTGTAGCTAGTTGGTCTCTGGGAACAGTCTTTGGTTTATCCATAGTCTGGGTCTTATGTGTTGGAAAATCTCTCAAGTTGTAATTAATTAGGATATTGGGGAAGTGTTTTCTTATTTGTTCTAAATTAGGATAATTTTCTCCCGTCTTTAGAATTAAATTATCTTTAACCCTCGAAGGAAGGCACCTAAGTACTATGCTTTGTATAAGCCAAGATGAAGTTTTAATATCTATCTCATTGCTAACCAGTTGTCCTATAATAGCTTCTAATTTTGTAAAAAAATTTCCATATCACTATGGTTATCTTTTATGGGTGCAAATTCAAAAATTTGTTGAGATAATTCATATACAATCATATCTTTATTAATGTAATTACGTTTTAAAAGATCAATAGCTACTTCATATGAATCCCCTACGGCTGGTAAATAGGCTATTAGGTTATAGGCTGGGCCTTTAAGGGAACTAGTTAAGTAACTAAACTTTTCAACAGTTGAAATATAAGGTTTATTACCTATTAAATTCTCAAATTTGTCAATGAAAGATGGGAATTGTACCGTGTCCCCTTCAAATGTTGGTACTAGCAAAATGGGTAACTGAGCCCTCAATTCTTGTGACTCAGGATTTTGCATGCCACTTAAATTTTGTTGAAGGTTAGCCCTACTTTGATTAAAATCAGAATTAGGTTTTTTTGGTGTTAAGTCAGTCAACCGAGACCGTAGTCCCCTTATTTGCTGTTCAATTGAGCTTACCTGATCATCATCATCAGCGTAAAGGTCTATCAATTGTTCTTCAGCCATTTCGGATTCAACTAACTCTGAAATACTCTCATTAATGGCTATTATTTCCTTCTTTTTAATTTCTAATTTAATAATTACACACTCTATATTTTTCTTACCTGGTTGTGTAATATTGTTAAAAGTGTTCACAGCCTTTGTAACAGCTCCCAACTTTGCCCCCCTTTTCTTTTTTAACTTTTTCAATTCTGCACTGTCCATGTCTAAGTCAAAATTGTTTAACTGGGGATCGTAATGAAATAGAGGACAAGAAGAAATTACCAGAGAAGAGAGAGAACAGACAAAACAGTCAAGTTTAAATTTGGTTTAATCCCCCCAAGTACTTGTGTGTCACTCAGGTCTAAGCTTATAAGAGAATGAGACTCCTTAAATGTAAATGTTTCCTAGTTAGGCCCTAGGTTGTAGACCTAATTAGGCTTGCTCAGGTTAGGCTTAGGCTAGACCATTTAGCCTAATTCTGCAATTTTTGTTAAGTAAGGTTAAGGTTTGTAAATTCCCCACACACGGACCACCAATGCGAAAAATGCTCTGTATGAATTGGTCCACAATTAACCCACCCCTTATATCTCCAGTCTAACTATAGAGTAGATCAAGTCTAGCCTAGAGGGGTCAGCCTAGAGATTCCGGAAATGGTCCAGAGCGGGCAGATAAATTGAGGTCCACAGTAGGATTCCTCACAAGATTAGGTTAGGGCAATCTACCTTCACCTTTGTTAAGCTATGAGTTGATGCTAGGTCTTAGGCCACAATGTAGGCCTAACTTGTCTGACCCAGCTTAATTTAATGTTATTAACTGTTTGGTGTAAAAACTCAATTAGTCACTTACTTTTAGTTATTGGAGTCTCTCCCTTCTCCGGTTGTCTCATTGTCGAGAGCGTACTTTGCTGGTACGTCCTCTCGCCCCGTTCTTCGTTTTCGTTCTCCTTTTGTTCTCCTCTTCGCGGGGCTTCTTGTACCAGCGTTGTCTTGGTTTATTCCTCAGTTGGTTTAGCGGTAATGTATCTCCATTACCGAGCACGCTCCTCCCACACAGTATATAAATACTAGTGTGGAGAATAACTCTGGTGAGCAACCAATTGGTTTCATCCACCCAGTTATTGACATAAAAGGAATTTATTAATTGTTAGATTAACTACCTACCTACTCAGTGAACCATTTTCGTTACCTCCCAACTACCCACTCATAAGTTTTCCATATTCATCATAAGTTGTTACATGCTGGAGTTAGAGAAGTGATAATAGAGATCAGACAACAGTTTTGGATTCCCAAAATTAGACAAGTAGTAAAAAAGGTCTTGCATAAATGTGTGGTTTGCAAGCGTTGAAGTGCAAAGCCTTATTATGAAAAGGTGGCTCCACTTCCAAGAGAACGGTGTGTCTCTACTGCCCCATTTGATGTAGTGAGAGTAGACTTCGCAGGTCCAGTCTATGTGTATGAGCAAGGGGAGTCTAACAAAGGTTATATGTCTTTTCACATCTGCTACCACCAGAGCCATCCATTTGGAGTTGGTAAGCAACTTAAGTAGTGATGTATTTCTTTTGGCCTTTAAAAGGTTTGTGAACAGAAGGGGTTTCCCAAATAAAATCATATCGGATAATGCAAAAACCTTCAAAAGGGCTGCAAAGGAACTCCAAGAAGTTTTGTCTTTGCTAAAAGAGGAGGGATTCCAATCCTACTTTTCACACCATGGGGTACAGTGGGAGTTTATTGTTGAGAGAGCACCTTGGTGGGGAGGATTTTGGGAAAGGCTAGTGAGAAGTGTAAAGTGTCCATTAAAGAAACTTTTAGTTAATGCTCATTTGAGCAAAGAAGAATTCTGCTGTTTTGTGTGAAGTACAAGCAATGGTGAACAGTAGGCCTATCACCTTTGTTTATAACAGTATGCAGGATGCAGAGCCATTGACACCAAATCATTTTCTTTGTGGTAAACGATTAACATCAAGCCCCAGTTTTCCAGAAGACTTACAGCCTATCCAGAGCACTGAAGGAGAGTTAACCAGAAGGTTCAAGTACCTTGAAGAGCTACAAGATCAGTTATGGAAGAGGTGGCAGATATAATACTTGCCAGAACTCAATTACTACCCATCAGGCAATGTAAAGGGCTCCGATGCAAATTTTATCAAGGTGGGAGAAGTGGTAATGATTAGGGATGAAAGACCAAGGTAATGCTGGAAGCGTGGCATAATTGAAGAGTTGTTTGTTGGCAAAGACAATTTAGTTAGGTCTGCACTGGTAAAGACTTCAGGAGAAAAATTAAAGAGACCTATACAAAAACTCTATGCTTTAGAAATCAGCAAAAACACGGATAGTCAAGATGAAACATTTGAGTTACAGCTTCATGGAGAAGGCTTGGCTAAACTTGCAGAAGGTAATGACAACAATGCCTCTTCGGTGGGGAGTGTTAGAAAATCTAAAAGAGGAAGAGCCATTGTTGTCCCAAAGCGATATGATGACTAAGCTGATTGATGCAGCATTGTTTGTATATATTAAGTTAAGGTGTGTATATATCCATCTCATAATTGTAAGGTTAGTGAAAAATTCACTTAATTTAGAGCTAGCATTTTTGGGCTCTTGTGGCATCATTGTTTGGGCACTCTTGTGGCATCATTTTTATGGGGCGCTGCGCGTCCTTCCTACTCGTTTGTTGAATGCGGCACTTACAGGGCGTGGTCTTATAGAGAGCTCTCTTGCAATTCAGTTTGGTTGTTTAGATACAAGATTGTTGTATCGTGCAATGGTGCAGGTTGTGTTGTTGTTGCAAGGTTTAGAAGGAAGACCATAAATAGTGCCCCTTTTGGTTTTTTCTTAATTTTATGCAACTGAGGCCTAAGGTAGGCCCACATCGAGTCAGCAACCCTGAGGTAGGACCTAATAGGACCTCCAAGTCCGTAAGTTTTTAGTCTAGCTTAACTTGGGCTGTAGGTTAAACTGGCCCTTCAGAGCTTGGCCGTTCACGGCTCAGCTGGGATTCTGAACCCAATCAAAAAAAAAAAAATGACAGATAGCTTTGTTCTCTTTCTCATAAGTGTCCTTCTGTATCTGTGTTCTTTTGTCAGGTGCTTCTTTGCAATATCATTTTTCTTTGATGTGTGCTTGTATAATGCTGATGATAGCAGGTATTGTATTCTACGCCAGCATTCTTCTGGTTCTAGATTTTCTAATTCTTTTTTCCCAGTTTATTTTTCCCATAGTTATTTTTTGATGTCTAGTCTGACTTGTGCAGGATTAGATCTGAGTAGGGCAAGTGCATTTGGCATGGGTCTTGCTTACATTCGCGGAGAGACAAGTTTGTGAATATGTGCAAGACATTGTGGTCAGAGTGTATAGTTGGTGTTATAACAATGTGGTCAATTATAGTTGCATTATTTGTCAGCACTAAATCTAGGATATTATTTTTTGTAGTTATAATGTTTCAGATCAACAAAGACCCGAAGATCCACTCATGACTAGCGTACCTAACCATGTTTGTAATTGTGTACTGCGCATGTCCTCCGCCGTGACGGAGGAGACCTACAATTTTACTTGGGTTCCGACCCATAAAAACCTTAATTTTACTACCTTAAACTATACCTAATCTATCAACATATGCATCTAATCGATTTTTAAACATGTTTATGGACGTGCTACTAATTACTTCTACCGGCAAACTATTCCAGCTATTTACTATTCTATGCGTAAAAAAGTTTTGGCGACTGCTGTTTCGAACCTTCTACTGTTCAGCTTACACCCGTTATTTCTAGTTGTACTAATTGTGCTATTTCGAAAAAGCTATCTCTGTTTACGTTATCGAACCCATTCATAATTTTAAAAACTTGGAGTAGATCATCCCTTAGCCTTCTAGTCTCGAGTGTAGTCAATTTTAACTCCTTAAGCATATCCTCGTATGACTTTGACCTAAGCGACGGAATCATCTTAGTTGCTCGTCTTTGAACTCTTTCGATTTTGTCTGTATCCTTGCGCATATGCGGATTCCGAAATTGAATCGCGTTCTCCAAATGGGGTCTAACTAATGATTTATAAAGAGGAACAATAATATCGCACTATTTGCACTCAAAATTCTTTGCTATATAACCTAGCACTTTGTGCGCTTTATTGACTGCTGCTGTACTTTGTTTCGCTACTTTTAAATCACCAGTGACTATAACTCCTAAATCTTTTTCCTGATCTACGCTTGCTAACTCCTTCCCTGACATACTATACGCAAAATTACCGTTACGTGAACCTATATGTAAAATTTTGCACTTATCGACGTCAAATCTCATTTGCCATATGACCGACCAATTTACGATTTTATTCAGATCTTCCTGGATTTTACCTCTATTTTCGTCATTTATCGCCCTTCCACCCAATTTCGTGTCATCCGCAAACTTTGAAACTGTACAGGTTTCAGTGGGCAGTTGGGCAGTATACATGCTGTACTAGGAGAAGTTTTTCCATAAACTCATCCAGGTGTTTGGATTTGGATCTTTTTGTCCATCTTGGTTTCAAGTGCAATTCGGGAGACTGAAGTCCCCTGTAATGATTAAATCTTTTGTTAAGTCAATGATAGCTGGACATTGTCTGATTCTTTCCAGAACTTCAGTGAACTCTAAATGGGAGCTATCTGGGGGGCTATAGATATTTACTAGTATTATGTTCTTTATTTATACTCAACATGATGAGTAGGAGTTCACAGGCTCCATTTGAGTATGCTGTGAGCAGTTCACTTTGAATGTTTTCAGGGATATACATCAGGACACCACCATTTAGCCGGCCTTCCCTGTCGCATCTATGGGTGGTATACCCTTCGATTGCAATTTCATTACTCATGATCATGGGGTTCAAGTGTGTTTTTGTGAGGGCTATAACTGTACTAGTAGTGTTTTCCACTAGGCTCTTAAGGTAAGGTACTTTGGTATGGTTTGAGTTTGGGTAAAGTGCCTGGATGTTTAAGTAAATTATATCTCCCACTTGTAGGGCATTTGTGGGGTTCCTGTTGGGGGTCTCATTTGCTTTTGTATAAACCACGAGTGAGCTTTGGATGTCTGGCGTTTGTTTCATTAGGTGATAAAACCCCAATGGGGTTTCTTGGTTGCTTGCTGTACTGTTATCACCAGTAGGCTTACCTGGACCTGCTACATCTATATAGAGCTGGGTGAGGGAACAGTGTTGTTTAATCTTGGGTTTTTCTTGCATCCCATGGGCCAGATGGGTCTGGTGGATAGCAGGCCCACTATCTTGATATTCTCTGCAGTGATTTTGATGTGGCTGCATTCGGATTGTTCGCTTCAGGTGGGCCAAATTGCAGTTTTCATTAAAACAGCTTCTTTCCCACCATGAGCTCTGGCAAATTTGAGGATGAAGATAGGGGCATTTTGCATTGGATCTACATCCAGAAATGCCATTACCATCATTTATAAACTTTTTGCAGAGTGGCGGGTGAGTAAATGGGCATTCTCTTCCCTCCATATTTGTCCATATTTGTATCATACTTTATCTTTGTACATCTCTAGTATTTTCTTCTTTGTAAATAAATCTAATTTAAAAAATTATGTATCCCTAACTCAGGAGATAAAGTTTTAGTTCAGTTACTCTAAATAACAGTTTAATACACTTGTTAATGTTAAATTATTTATCCATGTTTATATTTTAGGTGATTAAGTACTGTTTCATTTTTATGTAAAATTTTTTTCTGAAGGAGTTCCATTTTCTCGTGGATATATTATTTGAAGCCTTTTTTTCCCAGCCATGATGTAAAGGAAGGTAAAATGAATAGTTCTTTATTAAATATAAATATTATTTTTTTAAATTGCTTAATTTTATGCCGTTAAGTAAGATTAATCGTGGATATTTATGAAAATGTAATCACACACATTATAAAATATAGATAAAATAATAATTAAAGAGTATACCCATAACATTTCAATCAGTTAATTTATAGAAAACGAGCAATAAAATTAATGTTAGGTAAACTAAAATAAAATAAAATAAAAACTCTTATTATTATTATTGCTAATCTTAACAAAGTGTTTTCGAACCGGAGTGTCACGAAATTTCATGAAAATTATGAAAAATAAGTAGTTGAAAATTGAAAAGTTATTGAACATAGTGAAATTTCAAATAAAACAAAGCATTCTTGATTTATTACGTCAATACGGAAACTGTACAGGCTTAATTTGAAGTTAGAGGGTGCGGGTAGGGAATGGGGTGGATTTGATGTTGAACATTGGTAGACAAAAACCCTCCTCCTGGGTGGCAAAATAAAAAATGATGGCGCTGGGGTGCCTTGAGCCAAGAAAAGTTGGGAACCGCTGGCCTAACCCATTCAAAATACCAGCGTCTGAGGTTCGGATGCCGATGGTGCTGGTTAATAATGATAATTTACGATGTCCTGCAATTGGCCACATTCGTCTGGCCTGAGCGCTGTACCAGTCTCTGGGCATCCTTCACTGATTATAATTATTAGCCCTTTTACACCCGTTTACTTTCATTGAAAATAACTACAAAATGGAAAAATTCTTGCGTTTAAACACAGTATACAGGGTGATCTAAAAAGGTATTCCAGAATATAATTTATTGAACATTATTTTTTGGGGAACACCCTGTACAGTCGTATTTGTAGACCATACTGGTAATTCCTAAACGTACCATAATTCATAAAAATTGCTTTTATTTGCACTTCTACAAATTATTGTTCACAATATTTGTGAAAAAACTCGTACGACCACTATTGCATTTCAATTTTCAACACAACAGAAACACTTATTTGAAAAGGTTAAAGAGATAGTTAGAATAAGTGAAGGAACCAGTGGTGGGATTCAGCCGGTTCGCACCGGTTCGTGCGAACCGGTTCCTAAAATTTCTCGAATTCGATTTGGAGGCGATTTGGAAATATTGAAAAGGAAATTAAATAAAGAAGTTCAATAAAAACATTTTTTAGTTTTCATTTCTGACACGGAAGGGAGAGGAGAAGGGGGGAAGGGGAGGGGAGGGGAGGGCGAACCGGTTCTTAAATTTTTTTAATTCCACCACTGGAAGGAACCAATATCCCTTCTATTTATGTAATTTTGGTGTAATAATTAATGTCTGCTTCCTCAAACATGCACTTATAATTTTGCCTTTTTTTTTTCAGATGTTGATATTCTTGAATATCTTTATAACAATTACTTAAAATCCGAATAATTTTCACGTTTGTAGACGAAGTTTTTCCCGCACATCTCCAGTTTTTCTTTCCCACCATTTGTCGACCCATATTTTGTGGAATTTCTGTCCAAAATGTCGTTCTTTCTTGGAATTCCTTTGACAGTGTGAACGTTTTTAAATCATTCCTCTTTCTTAATTGTTTCATGAGGAATTCCCCGTTCCATTTTGTAAGCATTTCAAGTAAAATATATTGTTATTAGTAGACTATATTTACGAGTACTTCGATTATTTAGTCTGAGAACCGCTCAAGATATATTTTTTTTGTGGTTGCCTTCCCCTACTGTAGGGCCTACAGTTTCTAGCCTTTGATCCTTTGCTATCTGGAGGCTTTAAATTAAGTTTAGGCAAATCTCGACCAATTTAAGTATTAGTTAATTATTTTTAGCTACCTTGAATGTTAAAATTTAATTAAGTATCCTATGTTAAGACAGCATGAGTTAGCCCTAGGTCCAAGAAGTATTTCACACCTGAAGTGCGTATATTTACAAGCTATAAATATTGTGCCAAATCCTATATAACTCATAACATGATGATGATGATGATGATGACGCAAGAGAAAAAGAGAAGTTGTGAAATAAAGTACAAAAAAGTGCAAAAAAACAAAAATGATCATAGAAAGATTTCCAAATACTGCTCGTCACATAAAAGTTCTAATCAAGCACAAACAGAAAGATATGATGAAGAAGCTGTAGAAGATATGAAGGAAACTCCAATATATATGATGAAAAAACCACGAAGGAAAGGAAACGCAGAATGGTGCTCAAGCGCTTTCGTCTAATGACATCCTCAGGAACACTCAGTGTTCCTGAGGATGTCATTAGACGAAAGCGCTTGAGCACCATTCTGTTTCCTTTCCTTCATGGTTTTTTTTTCATCGTAAATATTTTTCACGTGTTACTTTCGTGAAATAATTTTCATATATATATATATATATATAATATATATATATATATATATACACAAGGTGGGCCAAAAGAAACTATTACCCTGATTTTTAACAATATAATTTTACCTTTATCAAATGTTATTTGTTCAATCAATATACTGTATGTGTCCTGTATAGAATTTCATGGTCTATCTCGTGGTGAAGTTGGACTTTTGCTAACTGTAACCATTATGTTGTAATTCGCTGTTTCTCTACATTTACCTAATTGAGTCCAAGATTATGCAGAATGTGCCCTCCTTCATTGTCAATGCACACTTGCAACCTTGCTCGCCATTGATCTATTGCAGCATTTATGAATCGTTGTGATATCTTTCTGTAGCCTGCAGTAATACTTTCCTTCAGATCTTCGACGGAATTGATCTCCTTTCCTTTTATAAACCAATTCTTGTGGAGCACCCCAGAGAGCGTAATCGCATGATGGGTTTAGATCTGGGCTATTCGGCGGCCAGAATTCTGGTTCAATATAATCCGAAACATTTCGGTCGGTCGAGATACTCCCGAGTTGTGCGAGCTGTATGGCTTGTGGCACCATCTTGCTGGATCACAAAGTTGTTTCTTGACTTCTCCCTTATCGATGACAGTACCGCATCAAGGATTTTTTCTTGGTAATAAGCAGCAGCGATTTTGGCATCTTGATCAACAAAAACCATCTCTGACTTCCCTAACTTTGAAATAAGATGAAAACCATGACTTTTTGAGAAAAATGCGGACGTTTCCTGCAAAGTCGATCTAGACTGATAGATTTTTTGTCCTGTCTTCCATAAACTCGGTCATTTTGTGTGTTTATTGTTGAAGCAACCGTAAAGGTCTCGTTGCTGAACCATATTTTCGACACTTCTCTGTCTGGGAATCGATCTAACAAAGCACGACATTTTTCAACTCTTGCTTGCTTATTTGATGCAGAGCTTATGAACCTCAACTCTTTTAAAACATTTAAGACCCAGATCATCTTTTACTGAACGACGAACACTAGAGCGAGAAATACCAGTAGTTTTTGAAATTTCTCTAAGGGATTTGTGGGTGTTAGGCCGTTCTTCTTGACTGCATATCATGGATGAAACCGTGTCAATATTTTCCTCAGTACGTGATGTTTTTGGCCTTCCACTCTCTTCTTTTCGTTTGGTCGACCCTGTGATATCGATTTTCTTTGAGATATTGAAGTCCAGGTATCGTCCATCGTTTATTTGGAAACTCTTTTTTTCATTCATTTTGCACCCCATTGTTTCTCCCTACGCAGGTTCAATATCAATGCTTCATCTTCCAAAGAGTATTTCATTATGTTATAACTTGTTCATCAACTATAGCAGAATGATGGCCTGAAATGAAAAAGGAAATGAATTAATTATTTTGTGTAAAAATTAAGAAAATTAATTATTTATGGAGAAACTGACTGTCATCTGAAAGTATCAATTGCTGACTTTGACCGCCTTCAATTGAGCACCATATTCTGATACCTCCCTCCAGTTGTGAGCCTGTACCTCTACTCCTGGGACGTTGAATCTAGATTCAAAGCCAGCGTTTGAAAGAGTAAAAGTATGGGTACAACATACGGCCTCAGCAGTAAGATCAATATACAGGGTAAGCCACAATATTTTTTCAAAAGTTAGGTAATAGTGTTTTTGGCCCACCCGGTATACACACACACACACACACTGTATACACACACACACATATATATATATATATAATATATATATATATATATATATATATATATGCAGGAAGGAGGGGCCAAGGGCGAACCCTATAGAAGGAGAAGGAGTGAGCCAAAATCAAGGACCAGAGTTTTCGAGATGCCTGGACACTGCGTTTAAAAGACTGGAAGTCATAGACAGGGGAAAAGATGGATTGAGGAAGATTGTTCCAGAGTTGACCGGTTGAGTAGATGCGTAGATGAAAGAGTGACAATACCGATTAATCTTGCGTTAGAGAGTTGGACAGAAAAGGAATGAGAATGTGTCGAAAGTCTGGTACTGCGTCCTCTCCTTAAAGGAGGAGGCACGCAGTTAGAGAGTTCAGAAGAGCAGTGTCCGTTATAATAACGGTAGTAAAGAGAGAGTGAGGTAACACTGCGGCGAAGAGAGGGGGATCGAAGATTGTCAGCAAGAGGCCGGGACTTGATGAGACGAAAAGTCTTTGATTCCACGCGGTCATGTAGATAAAAACCAGAGATGCCAAACTTTCCATCCGAGTTTACTCCTCTTCTTTCCAAACTCTGCATTTGTTCTTCCTTCTTGGAAAGATACCAACATTCACCCCATACCCAAAAAGGTTAAATTCCCAGATCTCTCAAATTACAAATATATCTCTTATATCCACCATTGGTAAGAGGTTTGAGTGACTTATGAATAGCTATATTATCAAACACGTCACTAAAAATAGTTACAAAAAAATTCACCAGATAACGGATAAATATGGAGAAACGTGCAGTAGTAATAGACATACCACCCGAGGAGGATGCCAATGGGCGTCGAAACTGTTGTGGAAATAAACTCTGTCTATTAGAGAGGGGTTTTATTTTCATATACCAAAAGCTTTTGTTACAGTTTGGCATCGATACTTTTTTCTAAACGAAATCCGCTTATGGCCTCTCTCCTCTTCTTCCTCTCCTTTCATCTTTTCTGTCCACTCGCAGAGTTTGTGTACTGTGTACGCTTTATAAAGCTGTACGGAATATCTTCAAAAGTTCAAAAGTTATGTCACTTTCAAATTAGTAAAAAAATTTACTACGTTTTCTGGCATTTTTTACATTTGTCGTTTAGCCACTTCTTCCTAGGAGGTCCTCATACTTTCAGAGACAAGCTGTAAAATCAGTTAGTTCTCAGCTTTGAGTATTCGGTGAGACATTTTTTCATTCTTCCTCTTTATAGGTACTTCTGTGGTCAGTGCTTTGAAAAATTTCATTCCATTAGGCCATCTCTTCTGTACCTATTCTCGGCGTACGAGGAATGCAAGGAACGCGCGTGCCTTTGTCGTACAGTTGCTACAGTACAGAACTTCTGCATAACAAAACTCTCATGCCTCGAACTTTTGCTTTATGGAACACAATGCCTTGGAATACTTTCCTAATTCAACCTACAATAGTTTAAACCTTTTTTTTTTCAGCTTTCTCTCTTTCGTTGACAGTTGACGTCGGTAGACAAATGGATTGTGTTTTGGAGTCCTTCGGGGCTGGTGTAACCACTGCATAAAAGCGGAAAGCGAAAATGCAGTAAGGTGAGAAAATAGGGGCTAGTATGACTCGAATCCGCGTCACGTGATTTCAGAGTCAGCACTCCTACCCATCGCGCCATTAGTACCCTAAAAAAAGTGACCTGCAGAACCCCTAAAGAAAGAATAACACAGTATTCAATAATATTTGAAAGGAAACATCGAAACTGTTCAGAGGACAATACGAATTAATCCTAGTATTTCCTAAACGAATAAAACTCAAGCAACTCCTCCTTGGAAGCAGTACGAGGAAAGACTGTTACACACTGGTTTTACGCCACAATGTATCGTCGCTCTGTTGGACAAATGCAATCAAATTCAGCGACAGACTCGGAACATTGGAATAGGATTTAAAAACTATGTATGAATGAAATCACATTGTCTCTCTATCTGTTATGGAGAAGATTTCTTGACACGAGAAATCCCAGACAGCGAAAACAGAAACAACATTGTTTTCATAAAGATAAGAAGAGATATCGCAAACAAAGAGCTATAAAACCTGCGTCAGTGACATCACATCCGCTAAAATACCGAAGAGGATAATGAAGGTAAAAATTTATGAAGGGATATGAAAAATTCAATATGAACCTTCCCGGATTCATATCACATAAAACATGTTTCTCACAACTAGTAGAATACTCTATTGTTCTTACTGATGCACTCGAATATAACAGCAGTTATAACGCAGTATGTAGTGAAAGCTTTGCCAAAAAATGTTATCATAAGTATTACCAGAAAACTATAACGCATAAACTGAAAGTTACGGGTGTTACAGGCAAAATAGGGAAATTGGTGTATATATATATATATATATATATACACCTTTCAAATGTTCCGTACGATGCAAAAAACTTCACTTTTCTACGTGAAGGTCAAAATATGATAATAAAACCCCACTCTAATAGACAGAGTTTATTTCCACAACAGTTTCGATGCCCACTGGCATCCACCCGAAGAAGATGCCAGTGGGCATCGAAACTGTTGTGGAAATAAAATCTCTCTATTAGAGTGGGTTTTTATTATCATGTTCTGTACGATGATTCCTCATTTCACGAAGGTCAAGCTTGTCGCCCCTTCTCTCCATATATATATATATATATATATATATATATAGAGAGAGATATAGATATAGATATATATAGATAGAGTATAGATAGATAGAGAGAGAGAGAGAGAGAGAGAACGGGTAACCAAATTGTTCGAGTGGGAAGCATATCATCATCAGAATCTGAGATAGTGATCTTCAAAAAGAGCTGAACGCTTTCATTTCTATATTGAACTAAAAATATGAAGCTATTTTTTAAACCAATTGAATCATCTGAACGCAGCTCGATGCTTAAGAAAGAGTTTCGGCCTCATTTATTCGTAACAATGCTTACCGACGTAGATAATGAAGCAGCCAATAAGAGCAGAGTATAGTTTTTTTTTCTGAATGCAAAAATTAGGAAACATCAAAACCCCAAACAAAATAACTCTTGGACGAAGAACTTAAAAGGAACAACTAATCAATCAATTCACGTCCTCGTAAGTAGACACAAATAGAATACGTAAAGAAGGTCTAAAGACAACAATAGTAAATTCAATGGCGAAAGGTTTCCGCTTCTTACTGAAGACCATAAACTACTATACGTCTCATGGAGAGGAAATACAAAGGAACGCGAGAGCAAAGGAATTACGACTGATTATGTCCGACAGAGTGAAATTTAGGCAAATAAATAAGTAAATCCAAAAGAACAACACGGAAGATACTGAGAACTTTTAAAATAAGAAAAAGAAGCGAAGAGGAGCTTCTCGTGTGTCAGTTCCCGGATTGTTTGCGTAAAATTTGTTAGCGAGAATGAAAGTGGCGGTTGTGGTTGGATATAGGCTGTGTGATGATAAGTGTGTGGGTGAGGAAGAAAGCTTCTGAAGAGAGATTGGTCGTGTGATCGAAGGGTGCTTGAATGTTACAAAATGTTTGTGATAGGAGACATGAATGGGAAAGTTGGTATGGGTCCGGAGGATTAGGTGTTGAGGAAGCATGGTGTCCCAGGAGTGAATGATAATGGGTGTAGGCTGAAAAAGTTATGCAGTGAGAGAAAGGTGTGTGTAACAAATTCCTTTTTTGAACATAAGGAGTACGTAAGTGTGCCTGATATAGAACAAATGATATACATGGTGAGAGAAGATTAAAGGATTATGTACTTGGGAAAAGAAGCATCCTGAAAGAAGTATGTGACACACGTGTAGTGCGGGATATGAGTGGGGGGTCTCTTTGATCACATGATAGTCCTTTGTGAGGTGAGGATGTGTGGAGAATGAAAGAGGGTGAGTGGAGAAAGGGTGGGTCACGAAAGAATTAGAGTGGAAAAGTTAATGGTGAGAGAGGTAGCAGATGAATATAGTTAAGAGAATAAATGATGAATTGAGTGCACAAGTCGTAGAACAAATGGATATGAGTGAGATTGGTGTGCGTACCAGGAAGGTCTGATTAGGAATGCAATGAGTATGTGTGAAGTTGCAAAAATAGGTGGGAAGAAGAGAGTAACAGCATTAGCGGTTGACGCTAAAAGGAGGGAATGACTGACTGTGATATTCTAAGGGAATGTAGACAATTATATGCTCAGGGAAATACTTTGGTTAGAAAATTTCATATGTGTTACATTAGATGTTAAGTTGATTTTGTTCAAAACTTTTTGTATTCCAATGTATACAGCTCATTTGTGGGGGAACTACAGGATGTAGATGCATAATTTGAGAAAATTATAAGTTGCATATAATAATATTTTAGGAGTTTATTAAGAACTCCAAGATTTATAAATGGTGCTCCTTCTAGTGCCAGTATGCCGTTTGTAGTCAATAAGGTACCTAACTGTGCCAGTGTCATTCGCAATTTTGTATTTAGATTTATCACTAGGCTTGGTGAGTCAGTCAATAAGATAATAGAAGCCATGGTTAGTGGACTGGTCTCCGATATATTTTATAAATCTCAAATCTGGAAGCATTGGCGTAGGCAATTGTATGTTCATTATGCACAGTGATTCACTGGCCTACGTAGTCAGTGCTCCAGACGACTATCTCTTAATCTTCTATGAACCTCTTGTATAATGTTTGTACCTGTTGAGTCTGAAATAAAGTGTTTGTTTGTTTGTATGCAGGGTAGTTGTGATAGAGACGAAAGTCGAAGAAGAAAAAGGGTGTATGAAGAGAGCAAGAGAAGTGTGAAGAGAATATAGTGAGGTAGAAGAAACAGAGTAAATAATGAGTTTGGAAGTTGGATGAATGAAAATTATGTAACGAATAGAAATTTGTTTTGGAAGGAAGTGCGAAAGTGCAGGAATGAAACTAAGAGTGTTTGAGAGTAAGGGGTATGTTCACAACGGATGCGGATCTACGGAATAGGTGGAAGGAATATTTCAAGGGTTTGATGGGTGGAAGGGATGAGAGGAATGCAAATATAAATATGATGAGATTTGGTGGTGTGAGAAAGACGTGTGACACGATGCCAGAGAGCATAACTATGGGTAAAGTAAAAGCGGCTGTTCGTAAGCTGAAAAATGGAAAAGCGGTAGGTGTGGAGAGAATATATGTAAATATATATGGAATATACTGTATATGAATATATGATTAAATATGGGGGAATTGAAAGGGTTGGAGTGGTTGTGATGCATATGTCAGAGTGCATGGACTAATGAGAGTGTGCCTGAAGACGGAAAGAAAGCAATTGCTTGTTTTACTGTACAAAATGAAGGGTGAAAAGAGTGAATGTAAGAATTACAGAGGTATAAGTTGTTGAGTGTAGTCGGGAAGGTGTATGGTAGGGTAGTGATAGAAAGAGTTGGGTTACAGAATGCTTGGTGAGTGATGAGAAAGGAGGGTCCCGAGGTGGAAGAGGCTGTGTAGATCAAGTGTTTGCAATGAGACAAGTAATTGAGAAAGCATGTGAAAGAGATTGTAATGTATACATGGCTTTTATAGATCTTGAGAAAACGTATGATAGAGCGAATAGAGAAGCACTGTGACAGGTCTTGAGTATATACGGGGAGTTTGTCGGTAGACTCATGAATGCAGTGAACAGTTTCTGTGATGGAAGTAGTGCATGTGTGAGAGTAAATAAACAACTGAGTGAATGGTTTGATATAAGTGCTAGTGTGCGTCAAAGATGTGTGATGCCTCTATGGCTGTTCAATCTGTTTATGGAGGGAGTGATTAGGGAGATGAAAGTACGACTGCTAGAAAAGGATTGAATCTGGTCTGTGATGGGAATAGATGGGGCCTGTTGGATCTGTTTTATGCGGATGATGCCGTGCTATTTGCCCAGAATGAGTGTCAAATGCAGGAGGCTGTTAAGAATTTTGTGGCGGTGAGCGAGAGAAGATTGTTGAAAATGACTGTGAATAAGAATAAGTTAGTGACTGTGAAAAGAGAGGGAAATGCGGACTGTCACGTGATGGTGAATGATGAAACACTAAAGGTGGTAGAATCTTTTAAGTATCTGAGATATATATCGAACAAAAGAAGTACGAGTGTGGATGAAGTTAACAACAGAGTGAGTCAAGGAAGAAAAGTGGCAGGTACGCTGAAAGGGGTTGTGAGAAAACGGAGACTGAATCGAGATTCTGTGAAATGCTTACATGAAGGTATGTTAGTACCGACACTTTTGTATGGGTGTGAAACAGTGACATGACATGAAAGGAAGAAGTCAAGAGTAAAAGCGAATGAGATGAATAACCTGAGGAATATGTGTGGCGTACGCCGAATAAGAAATTTCGTGGTTCTGGAGAGATGTGGTGTTCAGAAGTCAGTGGAAGTGAAAATTGAGGTGTGTTAAGGTGGTTTGGACATACCGAAAGAATGGAAGATGAAAGAGTTGCGAAAAGAGCGTATAAGAGTGTTTGCAAAGGTAGGAGGAGGAGAGGAAGGTCGGAAAGATGATGGATGGACATGGTGAATGATTGCGTGAGTTAGCGTGGACTTGCTCTGGGTGATGCATAAAAAGTAGCCGCAAGTCGGTTAGAATGAAGGAGGTTTGTTTGAGCCATGTAAGTTCGGGACTCTCTTATTTTTGACAAGGCTTGGAAGCGCCACCATGCGTGGCGTATCAAGCGCTGAAGGTGTGAAATTTAGCCATGTTGAGTGGAGTGGCGCTATTCCACCAGGACGTTTGTGTGAATGGATGTGTACGCCTTACTTTCAGCCTTTTCTCCTTTTCACTAACTTCTGTACTTTACATCCAGATTGTTTTCTGCCTTCTTACCCCAAATCGTTGGGCAATGAGATTTTTGATAATGTATGTGTGAAAAAGAATTTCTCCCTAAACTTTGATTTATAAAAAGGTAGAAATTAATGCAATAGAAAAAATACAGAGAAGCCTTGAGTAAAAAAAAATATATAAACTATGAATGTCACATAAACTACATCTAGTCTGAGAACAAACTTGGACAATAGTGAATTAACAGCAAAGATAGGATGTTTAGTATTCCTATTCCTAAGCTGTAGGCTAGAGAATGAACACAGTTAAGGAAAACAACTTTACAGTCAAAGCCTCAGTTAAAAAAAATCCTTAGTTTTGCTTTCGCCCGAATTATTCATTCTGTCGAAGGTCAGGCTTATTGACCCACTTTAAACCTACAGCTTAGTGTGGTATCCGAATCACGACCCACCAAGGGTACCTATTTATTTACCAACCAATGGAAGGGTGAACAGCTGGGTGAGCTGCGCGCCACCTGCCCTTGCCGGAAATCGAACCCGGGGCCGATAGCTTCGTAGTCAGCGATGCTAACCACTACACCACCAATTTAATTAAATGCCAGAAAATATAAGAAAGAAATATGGAATATTCCTCCTTCAGGAAGGAACTACAGATTCCTGACGAAGGATGGCAAGGTGTGTCGAGGTTGGCGACTGTCTGCATAACAAAATTCTTCAAGAAATGAAAGAGTATAAATATTTCTGATTTTTATTAATAGCCGTTTCAACAAAATTTTATTTAAAGATATTTCAAGTATTAAATTATGCATCTTAACAGACATGTTAATAATTTCAAAACCAATTTTGTTACATTAATATGCACTATTCTATTTACATCTTTAACACTAATATAAAAGGAAATGTTGACTTAATAATAACCTAAGTTATAATAGTTATTACGGACTTAAACGTTTTGTATATACAGGGTGTCCCATAAGTCCGGCATCATAGGAGAAATTCACATTTTTCTATTTCTACAAACCATAATTCATATTTTTCTCCTTCCACAGGCCATAATGTGTGTGAGCAAGGAAGAACGAATCCAGATAACTCTACTCATAGGAAATCGGAGTCAAAGAGAGGCCGCTGCTGAATTTAACAGATTGCATCCAGACCGCGAACTAATAACACAGAGCAGACTTGTTGCAGTCTCTTTGACTCCGATTTCCCATGAGTAGAATTATCTGGATTCGTTCTTCCTTGCTCACAGACATTATGACCTGTAGAAAGAGAAAAATATGAATTATGGTTTGTAGAAATAGAAAAATATGAATTTCTCCTATGATGCCGGACTTATGGAACACCCTGTATATTGAAACATAAAATCTTTCTATGAATATGGAAGGAATTACAGTTACAGAAGCTGAAAACTGAAAACTGTAAAAATAGTTTCCATACAATACAGTACTTTGTTCATTAATCCTTTGTGTTTTCACTTTCTTATATATATTTTTTGGTACTTGTGGGTTATCTGTCGCCACTTTTTAATATTTTTTTATTTATTTATTTTTATATATTAAGAGAAGAGGATTCTTTATACTGTACGGCATTGACGATTGGTTAGGTTAAGTCGTGCTAGTTTGGTTAAATAAAAAAAATTTTAATATTTTTTATTTATTTATTTTTATATATTAAGAGAAGAGGATTCTTTATACTGTACGGCATTGACGATTGGTTAGGTTAAGTCGTGCTAGTTTGGTTAAATAAAACGGTATTTAACCAAACTAGCACGACTTAACCTAACCAATCGTCAATGCCGTACAGTATAAAGAATCCTCTTCTCTTAATATATAAAAATAAATAAATAAAAAAAATATTAAAAAGTGGCGACAGATAACCCACAAGTACCTTTTTTTTAGATCTGAATTGTACGTATGTGTGTATGCATGCATTTTCGTTCATGAAGCTACGGTGTTTATATAAATTATGTATATAGAGAGCTTTGGAGGCTGATAAAGAAATGCAAATAATAATAATTATATATTAGAGGAAAATTCTCCCAAAGAGACATACCCTAGCTGGGCCACACTTCACAAAATTTCTTTGTTAAAGGTAAGGCATTCGAGAAAAGTCATCAGTCATAATCGTATTAACCATTTTTAGTAATCATAAGAGACGTGAAGTATATGAATCTTCCATGGCTGTTGATTTGGTACTTTAAGGATAAAAACCAATCAGCTTTCGATTTCTGGCCAAGCCCACTTAAGGCAACCAATCATATTTGCCTATCGGCTCGTTGTTTCTGACCAGGCCCTCTTAAAGCAACCAATCATATTTACCTTTATGTAACGTCATCGAGAGGCAGAGTGCATTATTTCTACACCTTAAAATGTGTAAAAATTGCCGTTCTGCGTGTAAATTAGCTTTAAAGTTTTTGGACCCTTAGATGTGAAACAGATTCAGCTTGGAATTTCTAGACCCTAATGTACAAGAAGAAATATCGGACCTGTTTCAAACTACAGTAGAGTAGAGACTATATTCAATTCTTTTAATGAAACTAGTTTCATTAAAGTAAGTGGTTTATCCAAGGAATACAACACTAAGAATCTTATGAGTTAGGGTCTTGGATTTCTCAACTTTGACTGATCTATACAGTACGTTAAGGGAAATTCTATCAAGTCCGAAATGGTGACGACAAAACAGTATAAATGCAATACACAATTTATCCAAAAGGACTCACTAACAGCAGCATACGCTGTTCGGTCTAATGGGTCATTGTACTGAGTCCTGTATTCTAAGACTGGACTGGGTCGAAGCTCTTTATTGGTCTGTTGAAATCACTTGATTCATGCGATGAAAAAGTTTTTCCAAGAATTTTTTATTTTAAGAAAAATAATGAAGGTGCTTTAAAATTACAGAATACGTACATAAATACATTTATAACAATATTTATTGGTTTACAAAAATAATGCATATGTTCAATAAATAATTTGGCACTTATTCCCTTTCCCCCCACAATTTCTTTTTTCCCGGTTAGGTCAACTGTACGCCCTTGACAACTGGTTAGGTTAAGTCATGATATTTTCGTTAAAAAACAAAAGGAATAAGTGGAATATTTTAATGAAAATATCATGACTCAACCCAACCAATTGTCAAGGGAGTACAGCTGACCCAACCGGGAAAAAAGAAATTGCTGGAGGAAAAGGAATAAGTGCCAATAATTTTAACATAGTTATTTGAAAAACCGTATAGATTGTAAAAAAATATACTTTTCTTGAAACAGGCCTATTCGTTCTCAAATAACACTTCCAGAAGACTTCAAAATAGCTAGGCTTGGGTTAGGCTATAACGTAACTGCGCTTGTGACGTTTGCCCTATCGTACTCTTGTAACATAGGTCTACAGCATATACAGTATCATGTATACTGAGTTGGTTCGGCAGTGTATACGCTTTTGTTAATATAATATTTAGTGATATTTCACATTTAAAAATTAATTAACATCATCATTAATAAGTTACCAATTACTATTTAATTTGTTTTCCTCTTACCTATTTTGAAAGACATATCCCGTACAAATGACTCGCTATTCAAATTTTTCCAAAGTATAATGGTGAATTTTGCATATACAGGTAATAAATAAGCGAATAATTATATAGTTCACAATGCAGAACAATTTTTAGTTTATTAAAAATAAGCGAGTTTCAGTTCGTAGTTCAGAAGGTCGATACAAAAATAAGCTTTTTCAATATACAAACCCTTAATTACTTTTACATAACTAACATATTAGGCTCACTTATAAGAGGTACACTGTGTACAATAAATACACTCTAATTTTAAATTTAAAGGATATATATATATATATATATATATATATATATATATATATATATTGTTTTCATTGAGCTGTAAAATATTTCACTCGAAAACTGTGTACATAGTATTGAAATAAAACTTTGAGATTCCTACATCATCATTGGCCTATATATTTTTTTTAATTAACACTGGAAAAAGTTTATAATAAAACATTGTAAGTTGGACAACAGTCTCAGACTGTCAAAATAACTTTATAATAAGTTTTTTATGGAAGTATAAAGGTTATTTTCAAAATTACAAAAAGTAAACAGTATTACATAAATGTACATACTTTTACTTCAGTGAATCTAATTAATGATTAAATTTGTGCTCAGCATAATTATTAACATGAGATTAGTTTAAAATAAACCTTTAAATGCTCTCAAATCATTTCAGAATGAACTGCTTTTTCTGGCGTCATTTTGAAAGTGATATTCATCCGCCGGGCACATCACCAATAATCGCCAGCTTGTAACGCTTGGAAGAAGCTAAATACAACAATCGTAAAGTAGATCCAAATGGCGGCGATGAAGAGGACGATAACACCGACGACGATGGGCAGTGCGTAACCGTGCGAGTTAATCAAGGAAAGAATACCTCCCGCAATCGCCATGATCATGTTCATGAAGGTGAAGAAAATCCATGGCATCAATAAGAAGCGTCGTTTCTGTGCAAACGAATACAAATTAGGTAGGAATAAAAGTATGATATAACTTTGTTGCATGAAATAGAGCCTTCATTTTTTGTAATAGCTGTACCCAGAGAAAGTACGACACAATGGGCTTGGCTAGCAGCTAGGGCCTACCCTTTCCCTGGCTTATATGTATGCAGATGA
Organism: Bathynomus jamesi; assembly: GCA_023014485.1. Classification (NCBI taxonomy): domain Eukaryota; kingdom Metazoa; phylum Arthropoda; class Malacostraca; order Isopoda; family Cirolanidae; genus Bathynomus; species Bathynomus jamesi. The sequence goes on along the minus strand of JAJOZX010003628.1, from coordinate 256,744 downwards.
TCTACAGTAGTAAATTTGGGCTTGGCTAGCAGCTAGGGCCTACCCTTTCGCTGGCTTATATGCCATGCTTATACGTATGCAGATGATCTAGTAAATTCTAGTTCTTATTTCTCCATCTGTAAAAGGGCTCAGCACACTTTTGAAGGTGTGTGAAAGGTATAGGAATAGAGTTGCCAGACGTCCGCATTTGATCGAAAAATCCCGCGTCCCGCTTTATATTCAAAATGTCCCACAAAAAAAAAATTTTTTAAGCAAATTTTTTCGGGATGTATTGATTTAGAATTTTCTAGAATTATGTAGGATCCTGTAGAATTCTGTAGAGTAATGTTGAATGTTCTAGAACATCCTAGAAATTACATAACGCTTATAAAATTTGTGTTTGGCCACGAGTTGGCATTTTTTCGGCTGTAATTGTAAGCTTTGAATTAGTGTGAATCCTGCAATTGCTTGACCATACAACTTGAGATTGTGTAATTCAAATAAAATCTGTAAGTATGTTTACTTTTTATGAGAACTCATTCAGGTGTAAATTGCTGCATTTGCGTGAAAGAGGAACACACACACACACCTGATTTTATTTATAAAATTTAGGAATTTCAGTTATACTTGAAGTCAGAAGATGGAGCTAAAATTTTGAAGAAGATTAAAAGCTCAGAAAAATATTGACATGTCGTAATATAATTAGTAAAGCGATGTATACTACAATATTTAATATGCTATGATAATTTCAATATTATTTACGATATTTCAATATTATGTATAATAATTTCAATATTATTCACGATGTTTAATTGTTAAGCATTATTTTAATAAAAATTTTCTAATTTTGTTTGTTGTAACCGTTTAAGAAATCTAGTTTCAATTTGAAAAAAATTTGGTCTTAAAAAACTTGGAATTTTTTTTGTCCCCGCATGGGCATTTGAAAAATCTGGCAACCCTATATGAGCAAAGATGGGCAGTATCTTAAGATACAAGATACGTATCTAAGATACATTTTTTTCTTAGTATCTTGGGCAGTATCTTAGATACATTTTTTCAAGTATCTTAATATTAAGATACATTTTCTATATAGGCTTACATTATTTTTTTTATGATTATTTCTGACGTCTTTATAAGTGAAGCCGTACTATATCTCGATCCTTTTTATGCTAACTAATGGTCCTAACTAATACATTACAAATTACACCAGTGTCAAGTCAGTCAAGATATCATTAGTTATAAACTAGCTTAGCCTGTACAAGTTATGTAGCCTTGCACACAATAAATGATGTTAAAAATAGGCCCTATGTATTTTCACTACACATTTGCTAGAATTATAGTTTTTAAAAATGATTAATATGGTACATTCATTATGTACATAAATATGGTGCATATATATATATATATATACAGTAAGGGATTTATAGGACTGAAGAAAATATAGGGTGAAGAAAAATATTGTTCTCAAAGTATCTTGTATCTTAGATACATTTCTAAGTATCTTTGGCCATCTGTGTATATGGGAAAGATAATGACATAAAATATAATCCTGCTGAAAGTCATGTTATGATTATGAGGACCAAGGCCTACAAATATATAAAATTTCCTGAATTTCAATTGAATGGTATGGTGCTGTCAGAAGTAACCCAGACTAAGTATCTTGTCCACATACTAACTGATAGTCTTTCAGATGACTGTGATATTCTAAGGCAATGTAGACAATTATATGCTCAGGGAAATACTTTGGTTAGAAAATTTCATATGTACATTAGATGTTAAGCTGATTTTGTTCAAAACTTTTTGTACTCCAATGTATACAGCTCATTTGTGGTGGAACTACAGGATGTATAATTTGAGAAAATTATATGGTGCATATAATAATATTTTTAGGAGTTTATTAAGAACTCCAGGATTTATAAATGGTGCTCTTTCTAGTGTCAGTACGCCGTTTGTAGTCAATAAGGTGCCTAGCTGTGCCAGTGTCATTCGCAATTTTGTATTTAGATTTATCACTAGCCTTGGTGAGTCACTCAGTAAGATAATAAAATCCATGGTTAGTGGACTGATCTCCAATATATTTTATAAATCTCAAATCTGGAAGCATTGGCGTAGGGTGTAGGCAATTGTATGTTCATAATACACAGTGATTCACTGGCCTATTTAATCAGTGCTCCAGACAACTATCTCTTAATCTTTTATGGACCTCTTGTATAATGTTTGTACCTGTTGAGTCTGAAATAAAGTGTTTGTTTGTTTGTTTGTTTGTTTATATATAGTTAAGTCTGAAATAAAGTGTTTGTTTGTTTGTTTGTTTGTTTATATATACAGGGTGTCCCGTAAGTCTGGACCCATAGGGAAAAATAATAAAATTACAAAATAGTCCAAAAATTTATTACATAATCTGTTCAAAGTGTCCGCCGTTGTGTCGCACACATAGTTGAAGACGCAATCTCCACTGCGACAGCACTTTCTGAATCACAGTCGCCGAAATTTCTTGACACGCCTCCACAATGCGTGCTTTAAGGTGGAAAATGTTCTGAAGTTTGACCTCGTACACTTTGGCTTTCAAGTGGCCCCACAAATAAAAATCATAATAAAAAATAATAAAAAAATAATAATAATAAAATAATAATAATAATATAATAAAAAAAAATATTATAAATCCCTATGGGTCCAGACTTACGGGACACCCTGTAGTTAGGGTATAAATGTAAACTCGTATCTCGTCACTGTTCTTGTACAACACGGCACTCGAGTAATAGCGTTCAGTTGAGATAAACTGATACCATTGCATAAATATACTTACATGTCTGACTCCATGAATAAGAATTAAGCATACGATAATGTAAATAATGGCGACGAGCAAAAGAATTGAGAAGAATACATAGGCGGCTGAAAATAAAGAAAAAGTAATAATTAAGACCGGCCATATAACAACCATAGACACGTTAACAGTGGCTAAGTTAACTAAATGCTATATACTTAGACAGTAAATATGATACTCCACCAATTTAGGTGTATCTTATCCTAACGTAAGCCTATTATAACCTATTTCTAGGGTTGCCTACCGTTTAGGATTACCTTGGACAGTTCAGGAAAGAAAGGATCCGAAACTCTGCTATAAATTTCTTACAACCTTTGCCGTTTATTACCCAATCCCACCCCGTGACCATCTCGATTGAAAAAAAAAATCTGAATCAAAATAAAAACTTGAAATTTTCTTCTGCATGTTGAAAACAAAAGGTACCAGAACGCCATTCCTGCGCGTTTCGCCAAGAAAAAGCCGTATGTATATATATATATATATATATATATATATATATATATATACAGTATATATGGGATGAATTCCACAATTAAACACGTGAAATGAATGGATGATGCAAATCCACAAGGAAAAAAAATGATTCCAAGTCCTTTCGTGTATTCAGAAGTACACCTCGTCAGGGAATGACGAAGTGTACTTCTGAATGCACGAAAAGCCTTGGAATCATTTTCCTTTTTCCTTGTGGATTTGCATCATATATATATATATTTGGGTTGGGTGTTCAGGAATGGTTGCGGCAAAAGTTGCAACCCTACTTAACTCGCAAGGCAAATGTCAATGGACTGGTTGGGGCAGGATAGCTTGTTACTTTAGGTTAAGATTAATCAAAGTTTAATCAGGGGATCCTTCGGGAATTTGGGTAAAGCCCCTATCCCTACACGAGATGAAATGATTCCCAACTAAATAGGGAGGTTCAGATGAGTCTACAGTCGTGATTATGTATTTGAAGTCCATATAACTTAGTGTGTATACGAAGTTCTCATACAATTTTACGTTAGATTTCGACTAAGCACAGTGTCATCTCCCTCCTCTGTAGGTAATTTTTTTTTTTTTTCTATTTACGAAATTGTTGTCAAGACCGGACGAATGAAATGATAAATATGGCGACACCCACATTTGAATTTGAACTCTTAACTTTAGGAGAGCTATTATCTATTGTTGGTCTATTATGAAATAGTCATAAAACAGTTTTTTTTTATATTTGTAGGTTTCATATAGGCCTTTATAAGTATCAAATGCGCGTGTGAAGCTGGTAATATAGAGGCCTGTACCTTTGATAGGTGAAGGTACAGATTCGGAAAAAAGTTCGCCTAGTAAACAATTTCTAGAGAGCATAAGAAAAATTAATAATTGGTAATATTCTTTTTGTCTGAATATTATATTCTTTTTTGAAGACTAATAAATTGTCAAAACAAAATACAGTCATTATCAATAAGTAATTTTTTTTGTTTTTTAGAAATTTTGGTTCTAGGTGAACTTTTTCTTTAAATTGTATATGAAGTATCAATAACGTTGACCTATATTAAAAATAAGAACCTTGTATATGTATTAAAGTCTATCCAGGCACTGGGAGCACATATCTAAAAGTCACTTAGTTGAATTACCTGATGTTACTTCGTAGAAATACAAATTCTTAATGTTTTGGTAGTATAATTAATTCTTTGAAAAGACGTTTAATCAGAACTGTATAATTATATGTGGGGATACCATAATAACTGAATTACACAAAGATAAAAAGTGAAAGAGCACGGTTACGGTACTTCAAACGCATAGCTGAAATTTATAACTACTAAAACTAAACAAAATGAAATGAGGTTTTAATGTGTTTTTAGTTATGTAAACATTCTCAAAGGCGAATCGCAATGCGTAATAAAATAAGGTGTGACACCCGGACCTCTCTTATCGCGATGAGCAAATAGACTTTGCATTCAAGGAACTTGGTATACAAAATGTTCATTAGGAACAACTTTGAGTGAATGCTATGTCTATAAAGAAGCTTCGCTCGAGCTGTGTAGGCTCTTCGTAGGCCTATTATTATGTGGATTTAATGGGGTCTATTATCGACTAAAATTTGACCTATACGCTCGGTTAATAAACCTATAATTAGGTAAATCGAAGAACTGTAACTATTGCGGTTAAAATAAACACCAATAAACTTAAGGTACACGTATCCACTTTTTTATGGAGCGGTACATCTCTGAAAATCCAGAATGGAACACTTCATATTTTTATGACAGAAGGAAGGCAAACAATCATTCACCACTAAATTTCAGTGTCAGATTTTACTCTTTCATTAAGCGTCTTGTTTATTCGTGGTCAATGAAGGCCCTTTTATAGTTATGGATTTTGCATTTTGGCTCTCACAGTTCTGTGACAGGAAGTTGATGAATTTAATTATACAAGCCTAAAAATGGGAGCTATTGAAGAATAGGGACCCCAGCCTTCTTTAGTTAGGCTTATAAGCTAACACGAAAATATCACGACCTAACTAACCTAACCAATCGTTAGGTTAACTGTACGCCCTTGACAATTGGTTAGGTTAGGTCATGATATTTTCGTTAGTTAGCCTTATAAAGCTAACTAAAGAAGGCTGGGGTCCCTATTCTTCAATAGCTCCTAAAAATTAAACTGTATTTGTGTCGCTACATTGTAACATAATTAGATTGAACAAAATTACTTTAGCAATTTAAATCGCACGAAAAGAAAGGACTAAAATTTACTCAAACGAAGTGCAAAATTTCATACTTTTCGGAGATCTCGAATGGATTCGGGTTAATTTTCTTCGTGTGGTTATTTTAAGTTATTCTAACTTTTTTTTAAAGTGTGTGAGTGAGTGACAGATCTTTTAACCTTCGCAACATCTGAGGAAGGTCATATGACGGAGGGGATCTTAGCTTTACGCGGAATTCGAACCACCTATAAGGGTCGGTACATTATCTGCACGCCGAAGGCGGTCACCCATCCAGCTACTGAACAGATCCAACGTCGTTTAACTTTGCTGATCTAGTGATAATCGGTGTTGCGACGTGGCCACAGCGTAGACCACTTTTATTTAAACTATTCATTAAATTTACATAGTAAAAGGTACGCTACATTACAGTGTTTAGGTATTCATACAAAATTGCATTCTTGCATATTATTACAAGTTCGTGTAGTGAATACGAACTTATGATGCATCTTGCTCTTGAAGAACCATAAAGACGAGTGTCTGCAATGGAAACTAATGACATAGGCGCGGAAATGGATATGAATCGGACTGTTTAATGAATTATTATGACGAAGTATCGTTGCTTCCAGTGGTGGTGAGCCATTTACGGAAGCCTAGTTAATACGTTGGCCCTCCGTACTTGGCAATGGTGATACGATTGTCCCAATTTTCTCAACATAACACTATATCCAGGATAGGTGAAACTAAATTATAGTTTATTTTAGGTGAGGTTGGTTAGGCTTGCTAGGTTGATTTCGGCGTAGGTAGGTTAGTTGGATCACCCGAAGATCAGAGCCCCCAGCTTTCTTTAGTTAGCCTTATAAGGCTAACTAGCGAAAATATCACGACCTAACCTAACCAGTGGTTAGGTCAACTGTACGCCCTTGACGATTGGTTAGGTTAGGTCGTGATATTTTCGTTAGTTAGCCTTATAAAGCTAACTAAAAAAGGCTGGGGGCCCTGATCTTCAGGTAATTCGGTTAGTTTAGATTTGTGGCTAATCGCAGGCATATAGAACATTAACCATAACTAGCATCATAATAACGTGTCTAAATTGACTATTTTTTTCAGACTTAATGAGACCAAAAGACAACAACCTGGGAAGGAACAAATATGAACCTCCTCTTTTTTTTCTTTTTTAATTAAAGATAAAAATCTTTTAAGGAGAGATGTACTACTGAAAAAGGTAAAGTTTTAACAGTATAATAATAACATTAAAATACTCGTAAATTAAAGATAGGATCGTAAAAAAAAATGTAAATTATCTTTTTTACTTTTACATAAAAGTCTTTAAATTAAATTTAATTCTTTTTATTACGTAATGCGTCTAATAATAATAATAATAATGTTTGATTTAGTGACAACCTCCCACGTCACTCGAAGTCTCCACCCACCTGCGTCTGACTCAGGGTCCAAAAAAAGAGCATTTTCGAACTTAATTCGTTTTTTAGCTTCCTCCACGTTTAAAAGGCAGTAAATTGCCACCACAGTCTCCAGTACACCAATCAGCTGAAACGAAAAAATAAAATATATATTATATATATATATATATATATATATATACGCAGTATATTCAATGTTTAGTAGTCCCGTTTCGTGCCAAATATTGCTAAAATGTTGCCCAATGCTGCATTTACGATCGCGAAAGACCTTCACACTATAAATATTAACAGAGCGCAGTTGTCAAAGAATTCGTGTCTGTTCAAATATTGTTTGATGCAAAGTTGGAAGAATGCATGAGGAATAAGGGTGCGGTTCGTACTTTCAAGTAGGAATAGCGCGATACAAATCGTTTGATATATATTTTTTTTAAAGTTTTTAAACAGCGGTTCCATTGTTACTGCGGTAATTTTTTTTTTTTTTTAACAAAGCTTAATTATATCGTTCATTCGTAAGTTTGTTTCTCAACTCCGAATGCACTCCGTCTAATCTGACGAACGCCCACGCAAGGCGAAGGTTGTCTTAGTTGCAGCTAGCCAATTACCTACCTTCCTCCATGGGTATTATTCTTACTAATTCGGGTACGGATGTTAACGTGAGCTGTTATTACCATTAATATTATTATAAGGATTTAGAAACGGTAATAATAATTAAGATTGGTTGGTTGGTCATGATATAATCTTTTCTCGGTATAAATCAATATTAATTATATTATTTAGTGATAAAAGGAATTAAAAATTAATTTGATATTATGAAATAACATTTTTTCTTTAAATAGGAATTAGATGCTTTTTTCGTTCGTTTTTAATCAAATTTAATTTTTTTTCTCATTTTGTGAATGAAATTAAATTTTTACTTTTTTTACATTAATAATAAACTTTGACATTAGAATATATTCCATTTTAATTATAAAATACTTTAAAAGCATCGGAAATAAGGTTTATTTAGCCATTTTTTAAGGGGTAAAATGAAGAGACTCGATTGGGCATTTTCATTTTTCCATTGACTGTAACACCCTCCCACGGACGGTGTAATGCGTATATAACACGGTGGCCGTTTTTAAGTGTCTTTTGGAATGTTTAACGACTGATCTCTTATTCATTTTGAATCGGCAATTCTAGGCGTCCATTCTTAGAGAAGGGGTGATGCCCACTCGTAATTCCGTAAACTGGTTCATGCAAGAATTTAGAATGTCAAAGTAAACATATTTGGAATGGGCCAAATATAGTTCGTCTTATGCTGCGGTGGGATTAACCTCGTTCGTAAGACCACCAGGTGATAGGGGGTATAATAATAATGTGGACGTCGCTGAATGAGGGTTTGGTGGTTCTGATTAATCAGTTAATCATTGTTTCCAATTTAACCATTAATTAATCAAAAAATATTTTTAGAAAATGATGGGAAATGATTGATTTTCTTCATAATTTCAGTATCATCTTACCTTAAATTTTGTAATGTATCATTTGAATTTGGCACCTTTTTGCGTGTATAAACTGTCTAATCCACCCATGCCTGATTTCTTGAACTAACGCAAACTAAATGTTTGAGCAAAATGTTTTCTTCGGTCTTATCTCGCCCAATAGTGACAATAAAGGGCTTTCTTACTCTTTTCAGAAGTATTTAATTTTAATAATTTTTATCAGTTAATCTTTGATTAATTAGACAATTTCATCATTTATCACTTTTTCCTAAAAATGATTAATTAACCATGCCCTACGCTCAACTCTAGCAGACATACAGTATATATAATCCTGCCATTGTTGTAACATTGGGACTGCAGCCTCATGGGTGAGGAGTCAAACCCTCATTTGGTGCATTAGGAACTTTGTTTATTGAAATGTGTATATTTAGTTTTGACCGGAAAATACTTTTGCTTTTATAAATTTTTCCGAGGAAAATCTTTTTCTCAACTTCTACAATGACCTCGTATGACATTTCTCTTTCATCACCACTATTTTTATCCACTGTTGATATTTTTGTTCAAAGGTAATTTGAAGATAGGAAAATTTCAGATGAACGCGATCTGTGAATGACCTTTACCAACCTTTACCTTTATTGATAAAAAAATAAATAAAATTTTACAATTTTTGTCGCTCCAATAATTTTAACATAATTGCGAAATTGGACTATTTATTTTATTTAATTTGGCTCTTAAGCTTTAGGCTTTACTGGGCTCTTCATTAAAGGATCAACACGCATATGATTCTGTATTATAAATATTTTCATTAGACGTTCTACAGTCCAGTGTGTGAAGATTCATAATAATCCTCTTTTTGTACGTAGTGCGTATAAAAACGTTATTTCTAAATTTTTCGTGCGAGTTACAATTAAAATTTATCCGAAGAAGCCCGAGTCATTTCAGTAAACGTAAGAAGCAAAATGATGCACGCAATGAAATTCCCTTTGTCACATACGCGTCAGTTATCGCTCTCGTGACTTGGCAAAAATTTTTTGAGTTTGCAGATTTGAGATTAAATTATGGCTTATAATATGTGACAATCGAGAGACTGCATCCGATTTGGCCAAATATAGTAAGGAGATGTTTAGATTAACGTTCACGGTGAGAGACTTCAAGGCTAAACCTTTCTGCTGCAGTTTTGCTCTGACCTTCGGGAAGGTTTTTAATAAAAAAAATTAATTTGTTTGCGTATCAAAAGGTCTTTCCTTAAACAAATTCCAGGGTTATGAATCATTCCTGATATTTCCCTGTCTTTTTAAAACGATAAATTTCCTGACATTTTCAGATGCTTTAGCCAGGTTGATAAGACAACCTGATATACATTTTTTGTGTGTGTGTGTGTGTGTGTGTGTGTGTGTGAGAGATGCTACCATCGAAATAGTACTCATCAGACAGCCTTTGCCAAGGCCCTACAGATTAGCCGTGATAGTCTGATACAAATTGATTTGTGAGACTGAACATCTGTTCGAGTGAGGAATTATCTTTATGGTCCGTAGAGAAAGTGAGAACTCTTTTTCACTATTTACTTATTATAAACGTACGGAAGGAAGCCAAAACACACTCAATCTTTATATATACACACAAGAGCCATTGCCAACTTTCCTGGCACTCCGAAATGAAACACACACACACACATTTCTCCTGAAAGCGCGTGCATATTGTACCACATCCACGTAGGAGTCTAAGGGGTACTTTTTTCGTTTACTGGCGCGTTACAGTACATTTAGCGAGTTTGTAAACGTTTCAAAGTTTTACATCATCACCTCAGTGCGGCCTTCTCTCTTATCCACCTTAATACAGTGCGTTCGAAAAGTCTCTCCGCAGTCAACCAACACTTTTTAAAAAAGTGTTTGACAACGAGTGTAGACGAGTTGCTCCGTGCCTGCAAAATGGTGGAAAACACTTTCAACACATGCTGTAAACTCAAAAGGTTATGTAATAAAATCACTAAATCATGGTTGAATGAAAACGTAGTTTTTCAATTTCCTATGCGTTTAACATAGCACTGCGGAAAGACTTTTCGAACGCACTGTATATAAAAAAATCCACCAGACACGAACGATTATTTTAAGCATACCCGTTGACATTTGAAAAATTAGAAAGGACGGAATATACATACTGATGTATATTTTATAATCTATACTATAATAAGAGAGCTGTCCGTCCGTCCGTCTGTCTGTCTGTCTGTCCGTCCGTCACACTTTCAGAAATTGTTAAAATAAAAATTGTGAGAAAAAAATTCAGAAATTGTATTACCGGCGGCAATGTGAAGCTCAATATTTTCATGACTGTGTTCTTTTCTGTAGTTAAGCAACGGGGGAAGGGTGGGGGTTGGAGGAAGGGTGTGGGTGGGGGTAATGGGGGATTGGTGTGGTAATGGGGAGGGGTGGGGGTAATGGGGGAGGGGGTTAGCCCCAAAGTTGAATGGGGGTGAGGAGGTTTTGGGAGATACCAGATTCAGAAATGTTGACAGAATGTGAAGCTCAAAATTTTCACGGCTGGGTTCTTTTTTTGTAGTTTAGCCTGTCTAATCGTCAGCGAAGCGTACTAGTAATAATAATAATAATAGGTCAGTATTTTAAGCCTACTCGACCGAATTTACAATTATTTTGGCTAACAAACTTTACTTTTGTTTCCTCACAACAAACTTCGTTGCAGTAATTTAAAAAATCTACTGGAAGTATACTGCAGTACTACACACACACACACACACACATATATATATATATATACACATATATATATATATATATATACACTTCGATGGTGTAGTGGTTAGCGTCGCTGACTACGAATCCATCGGCCCTGGGATCGAGACCCGCTGACGGCAGCCGGAGCGCAGCAAAACCCAGCTGTTCATCCTTCCACACAATAAAGAAAGCGGTTGGTAGATAAATGGGTATCCTGGGTGGCCTTGTGGTTAAGACGCTGGGACGCTGGTGGGGCGTGGTTCGGATTCCACGTTAAACTGTAGGTCTAAGGTGGAATGAGAAGCTTGACCTTCGTCAGAATGAACAATTCGGGCGGAAGCTAACCAAAGGTATATGTGTGTGTACACACACATACATATATATATAGGGTGTAACAAAATTGGCGTACCATAGGGTAATTAATATTTAATTTGAGATAAAAAGTGTTGGGAAATTAACGAAAGACGAACGTGTTGAGATAATTTTGATAATTAGATAAAGTGTAGCTGATACTTAAAACGATGGTGCTTTCGTTAATTTCCCACCCATATCTCGAAATTAAATATTAATATCCTATGGTGCACGAATTGTTACACCCTAAAACACACACACACACACAGTATATATATATATAATGTGTGTGTGTGTGTGTGTGTGAGATTTGGATGTAGGTGTCTAAAGATGTTCGGAAATGCTTGATCACTTAGAAAGTTTTTGCACAGTTTTTGGTGCCTCGCTTCGTACTTCTGCATAAGTATTTAAGCTTAATGTGACAACCGACGCGTTCTTCAAAGCAGAGTTGATAATTCAACTCGAAGGCTAGGAATGATCTGTGGTAATTGTAATAGGCTTTTTTTGTAGGTGCCGAAGCTTGGGTTTTCAAGCAGAAAAAAAAAAAGAGGCTTAAATCTATTTGTTATTTAAGGTGCCCTCAATGAATTGACAGTGTGACACGACTCGTCTGACGGAATGTTAAGTATTTTTATTTTAAATTTTATAGCTGTTAAGGGAATATCGATTTTGGTTTTTTCAAACCGTCAGTGTGTCTCCTCTCGCCATCCTAAATTTGATTTTATATCAGAACTTACTATTTGTCACCGAACTTAAATGTTTGAATGGACAATCGCGCGTTAATTACGGGAGGCCTACTAAAGTGAATAAAATATAGGAGGCTAAATAGAGTCGTTTTTGGCTACAATTTATTCATCAGTTGTAAATACTTTTGGCCAAGTTCAGTTTTAAGCAATTTTCTGGTGCGTGTTTATCAATAAATTGATATATTTCGTAATTAACATTTAGTTCTCAACCGTAAACCTTATACGAAAGGATAAAGAGAAAAGAAGCCATAATTCGGGTGTGCGGTATATATGACGTCATATCGATACGATGTATACCTAAATTTGGAGAATCGGGCGTACCAACAGAACCACCGACGGGCGACGACCCTCCCGCGATCGAATCTTATAACTAGAAATTAAGCGAGGAGTCCGCGTCAAAAGTTGAGATAAGGACAATGAATTGAAACGTAAAATAGACACCGAAATGATTAAAGGAAAAATACGAACACCAGCCAATTACGTCATTTTCGGACGAAAATTAGTATTTGAAGTATGAAGTCCTTCGCGTATTTATTACGCGTTAGTCTGCCGTTAACTTGAATTTAAATACCACGAGTTTACGTGGATTATTATTTTTTAATTAAATATTAAAGGTATAATAATGATTTAAAGCGTTCTTTAAGGAAGAAGAAGAAAGAGTTAACTGTTAGATGCGAAGATAAAATGCATTCAAGTATATAACCGTCCCTCGCGGAATGCAAAATCAAGTAGGTAATTATTATCAATATTAAACTTAAAAAATAAGAGGATTGATTCAACTAATTATGAATAACTCTCAAAGAAGTTTAAAAATGACATCAAAGAAGTCTTTTTCAATCAAGAAATGTAGCGTAAATTCCTTCAAGTTTAAACCATTCGTATGATGATTATTTTTAATGAATTCGTGCAAGATATACTATATAGGATTCCAACCTCGCTTAGGATTTACGAGTCATTAACATACCTTCATGTTCATTAGGGAAAAAAAAAAAAAATACATACGTATATATATATATATATATATATATATATATATATATATATAAAAGCTGTTCTGCACAGCGATCAGGCTTTTGGCCCCACCCCCTAGACCTGTCTTGATGTTGGAGGGAATTGCTTTCTTGATTTCACCTGGTTCCTCTGGGATCGTCTAGTCTTTTGAAGACGTCCGCAGGAACACCAGTTGTATTCCTAATGACTTTTGGTATCTTGTTAAATACTGTAGTTTATTTTCCTTCAGAGTTGAGGATGTCCCTTGTCTGGCCTTTAGTTTGGGAACTACGCATTCTACTTTTCCTATTTTTCATTATTCTGATAGTTCTCGAATTCAGTTTGGGGTTAGGTACTATTTTCTCTATTATCTCTCCAGCGAATATAGATTTAGTGTATGCAGTCTTTCCCAGTAATTTAGTTCTTTGTAGCCATTGAGCTTGGCTGTGAAATTTCTTTGAATTTCTCTGGCTTATTAATTTCTTCTTGGTTAAATGGGGACGTCAAAACTGAACAGTATTCAAGGTTTGGTAAGATCAGTATTTTCAGCAAGGGAATCATCATTACTTTCTTGTCCCTTCTTTTAAAGGTTCTCAGAATCTGTCCCGAAATTCCATTTTTGTTTCTCAGAATTTCCTTTCTACTTTGGGCATAATATTCTCTATCTGTTTTAGTTTCGTATCTCAAGCACTGAAAATTGTCGGTGTTAAATTTCACGTTTTCTGTCCATCTGTATATTCTGTTTGCGTTCGTTTGTGTCTGTTTGTAAGGCTTCCACATCTGTTTCTTATTTCTCTGATTTTTGTATCGTCATCAAAGGACGTTACTGTACTGTTGTTGTTGGTTGCTTCGTTATGTATGTCTTTTAGCATAATTAGAATGGGGACTAATACTGTTTTTTGTGGTACTGAGCTACGTATTTCCGATTGTGATGATAATATTCCGTGGATTTTAACAACTCGCTGGTCAACGTTCTCTGAGCAAGTTATAATTCCATTTTCCCACTTTGCTCGGTATCCCCACGTGTTCCATTTTATACGCTATCATACTTACCATAATCACACTTATAGAGTACTTTAGCAAAATCCGTTTATATTACATTGTTTTCGGGTACATCAATAATATAATGTTCTATTAATTGTGATAAGGATGCACAATCTTCCCGATCGGAATTCTTGCTGGTTCTCATTGAAGTTTTCTTCGCTTCTCCAAAAAGCCAGAGATTTCCTTTCTAACTATTCTTTCAAATATTTTGGTGATATGAGACGCGAGTGATGCCGGTCAGTAGTAGTTCTTCGCTCAAGATCTATCCCCTCCTTTATATACGAGTATATAGGGACAGTGTTCGCCCTCTTCAGGATACCTGGTGTTTCTCTCGTGTCCAGAGATCTTCTCAGTATCTAATATAGGGTGTAACTATTTCATTCTTTTAGTTTTGAATCATTTGTCCAATAACTGGCGCGTATCTTCTGGGATAAAATCGGGATCAGTTGTATTTCTATTAGATTACACTTTTTCAGTTTTTAGGGCACTGAGAACTAATTCATACCGAACTCTCAATATTTCGGATATATTTTTTTAAATGATCGGTCAGTTCATTATTTTCTTTCCTTCAAGGCCCGATAGTGGTGCGAGTTCTTGTTTTCCTTCTTGCAAAGTTATAGAAGTAGTTTGGATTTTCTTTTATTACTTCTATCTTAATTTGAGCTTGTATTTCCCCATCGATCCTCATATATAAGGCATACAATGGGTATACAGAGCGTAACACACACACACACACATATATATATATATATATATCAGTGGCGACTGGCGTATAGGAGCGATGGAGCGGTCGCTCCCCCTTGCTTGAAACGATAAATATTAATTTAACAGATAAAAAATATATTAATTTTAAGATATTAAACTAAATATTCTTGAAATATTTTTTAAAAATTCATGTGACATATCATGATTCATGAGGCATTTTGAGTAAGCCTTCATACAGTACATAATATTCTAAACTTATAGCATAGCTTCAAACAGCGTACTGCTGTTTGAATACAAAATAATATTGCAGCCGAATGGAGCGATAGATTTTTCGCTCAAGTAAATATAAATTATATTTTACTGTTGTAATGAAAATATAAGTACAATCGCGAATTTTTTTTATAATAACAACTTTATTTTTACTAATAGGTAATTACTTCAGTAATAATGATATAAACCATTTATATGTATTTTATTGAAATTATTACTTATTTGTAATTAACTAGAATTGTACGTCTGGCATAGCCGCATATGTTAATACAAGTACTCTTGTGAGCGGCAGTTGGATTCGCACTAGCCTATTGTGAGTCCGTGTTGTCGTACAATTTTATGAAATCGCACCCCCATACATTTATACCACGAGTCGCCAGATATATATATATACAGGGTGGGCCGTAAGTTTCCATACATAGGAAAAATAAACATTTTTTTATGGACAACCATTTTTATTTATATAATATGCTCTACATGGTTGCCATTGTTTTGAAAACACATTTCAATACGTGTTCCCCACTGTTGATGAACACGCATTAGCACAGTTGACGTTATGCTTGTAATGGCGTTGGTGATACGTTCCTTTAGATGATTTATGTCTCGTATCTTTTCCTGATACACCATGGCCTTCAAGTGCCCCCAAAGATAGAAATCAAGGGGGGTGAGATCTGGGGATCTGGGAGCCACTCCACAGGACCACGCCGACCAATCCAAGCATCCGGAAACTGCTGATCCAAATACCGACGCACGTATTTAAATTTTCCTATGTATGGAAACTTACGGCCCACCCTGTATATATATATAATATATATATATGGCTTTCCGCTCCATATGGCAGCGGGAATGGGACCAGGCCACACAAAATAAACTCCACACGATCAAACCGCAAATAGAATACTGGGCTTCTTCATTCCACCGGTCCCGCCATAAAGAAGTAATCCTAGCCCGTCTCCGCATAGGTCACACCCGCATCACCCACGGACACCTTATGGCGAAATCGCCAGCCCCTCTTTGCTCTACCTGCCATACCCCTATCACTGTCTTACACCTTCTGGTGGAATGCTCAAAGTTGGCCGCTCTCCGTCGCAGGTGTTTCCCTCTCTCGGCCGAAAACCCCATACCCAACTGCCTACGATCTATACTTGCCGACGGCCCCCACTTTTCAGCGGAAGCCGTTCTCCTCTTCCTTACTTACTCCCATCTGCTCCATCGCATCTGAAACCGTACCCCTCCTACCCACTATCCATCGACTGACCCTTACTCATTCCCCTAGTCTACCACCCCCAGCACAGTAACATCACCCACCCACTGCCTCGCCGAGACGCTGAAAAATAATTAAATATCGAAATATTAATTACCTTGCTTATTGAATATGTTAATCTGAGATGCCTTAACCTTGCGCATATTTGGTTTTATTGTACCAGTTAGTATTATTTCTTGCTTTGCTATATATATATATATATATATAATGATGGAAACAAGAGTATATAGAAATATAGTTTAATTTTGTTAGGGAAATAAGACAGAGGATACGGAGTTATGGCTTGTACGATTCGATGAATTTGCCTTTCAGTTTCCTTTGGAAGATTTTTAATGTTCTGGATTGTTTTATTTTTTGATCAAGTGAATTCCAAAGGTAAGGTTTGGACCAGTTGAGGATAAGGATCGAGTCGCACAATCTAGAGTATAATTCCGTTTTCTGATGTACATGTTTGATTGTCTTGCGTTAAAGCGATGTTGTGTTCGGGAAGCTAATATTTTGTTTTGGATAATTTCTGGAGCAGTATTATGGACGATTTGATACGTATATGAGACAATGTTTACTTTGTAGGATTTCTTCCTAGTTTGAGAATTTTTAATTCGTGGAACATTTGATCTGTACTTTCATTAGGTTTGTTCGATTTATAGATTTTACTAATAAATTTTGTTTTGCATTACTACCAATGGCTGTAGCGAATATCGACGTGTGCTTTCGTAAGCACTGATGCAGTATTGTAGGTGTGAGTACACCACGATGAAGTATATGGCTCGAGGAACCTGTTTTAGGAGTGCTGCACCCGCCTTCGTAATTATGAATGAGACCTTGACTAATTTGTTGCGTAGATCTTCAGTGTTCTCTTTAAATGAGAGGTTTGAATCGATGGTAATTTCCAGAAGTTTGACAGATTGCACTCGCTGAACAGGGATTGAATTATATATACTGTAGGTTTAAACTTTAAAGGGTTAACGATTGTTTTTTTGTGATTACGATATAAGCTGGTTTTTTTTTAATATTTAAGGATAGTTTGTTGATGTTAAGCCATATATACACACTTTGGAGTTCATTGTTAGTGGTTGTTTGGAGTGATAATGAGTCTTTATGTGAGATTATGATTGAAGTATCATTTGGGTACTGGTATCATATTGGTTTCTCTTTCGATAATGTGATCTGATATAATAGTTAATTTCGTCATCAATTAAATTGTTCGTGAATACAAGATCCAGGCAGTTATTTTTTTTCTGCCAGACTCTATCAAAAGCTTTTGATACGTCTACCGTAACAGCGAAGGTTTCATTGAAATTCCACAGCTGTTCAATATTAGATGGCTTCAGTTTATCCTCCTCGGCGTCTATATAAGTAGTCCAGTATAGCTTCAGTTGGATTCATATGTTGGGAATTTGTGATGGCTATTTCGTAATTTTTATTCTCCAGCGTCCTCCTACAGGTTCGTGCTGCGTGTTTGGGGTTATCTTGTTAGAAGAAAAACTTTTGTCCAATCAAGTGATTCCCATCTGGCGCAGCATGCAGTTGAAGAATTCGCTCGTACTTCTCTTTAGTTAGATTACTATCGATTTTCACGAGGAACTCAACTCCAGATTAACTTATGGACCCCCAAATATTGATAGATCCCCCACCATACTTTA
This sequence comes from Bathynomus jamesi, assembly GCA_023014485.1. Lineage (NCBI taxonomy): Eukaryota > Metazoa > Arthropoda > Malacostraca > Isopoda > Cirolanidae > Bathynomus > Bathynomus jamesi. The sequence goes on along the minus strand of JAJOZX010003628.1, from coordinate 238,629 downwards.
CTGTTGGTCGTAGCCACATATTATTGTATCTCTTACCCGGTCGTGCGTAGTCAGGATTTCAAATTTTGATTCATCCGTCTACAGAACTTTCGCCCAATCAGTCGACGACCAGTGGGCATGATCTTGTTGATAATTTACCCTCTTAAACTTGTTTCCTGGTCTCGGGCACAGTTTTTTATTTGGCAGCAACTCTTCCGTGTAACCCTGCCTACTATAAATAATCAACGTCGTATTGTTACGACCGAAACGTTAGTGCCCTGTGAGGAATTAAAAGTTCTGTTGCTAACTACGACTCCATTGTCTTCTATCTTTTATGCGTGTAACCTTCAAGTACTGTTCTTGATATTTTGTCGTTTTTCATAGCCTTCCTTTTCGTTGTTTGTCTTTGGTTAACCCCGTTTCAAGATGGCGTGTGATAGTGGCCCACATCCCTTTTACAGAAATGTCCATCTTTTTAGTCATTTCGCGAATAGTATATTTTTTTTCTCGTAAAGTTACGATCTTTATGCAAATATCCTATGATATCTGCCGTACTGGAGCCATTGCATGGGAAAAAAATCTGTTGGAGCCACCTGGTAAAAACGTTCAAGGTTACTCTTTACTTCGATACATGATGTAGTAAACTAGGAATGTTTCTAAAACGCATTACCTAACACTATTGGAAACATTCTGTAAACACAGCTATTCTACTGTAGGTAAACAAAGAATGAAAAAGCCGGTAACCTAAAAATCAATTTTCAATAAAAAGAACAAGCGATAACATACGGTACTTCAGTGATGCAGTTGTAAGAATGCTTTCAAATAGTTAACCGATAACCTTGTTGATTGATGTTTATATTGCGCATGCATAACGTGGGCAGGTAAAATTATGCTGTTGAGGAATATTTGTTGCCAAATTCTAGATTTTAACTAGCTTATGGATAATGTTTTGGTGAATTTTAGTGGCGTTTTCAAATTTTTTAAGTATATATATACATACATACACCACACCTTACCTTACCTTATGTACCTTATGTTGTTTCGTGCGTTGGTCTCTCTCTTCACACGGAGGTCAAGCTGGTGGCCCCGCCTCTAGGTCTGGTTTGGTGGAGGAGCGAGTTGCTTTCTTGTGCTCTCCATCGTACATAGCCAGGCACGCCCGGCTCATCTGGTGCCGTCCTGAGCCAGGCATCCAGTCTTCTCTTGAAGACTTCAACTTTGACCCCCGTTACGTTTCTGAGGTCCTTTGGAAGCTGGTTGAAAAGTCTTGGCCCCCTGACAACCAAGCTATTTTCCTTCAGAGTTGAGGAGGTCCCTTGTCGGGCCCTTAATTTGGGAACACTACACATTCTGCCTTTCCTATTTTCCAGTGTTGTTTGAATGATAATTGGGTTTAGTTTTAGGTTTGGTACCAGTTTTTCGATCATTTTCCATATGTAGATTATGGTGTACCTCTCTCTTCGTCTTTCCAGGGAGTACAGATTTAGTTTACGTAGTCTTTCCCAGTAGTTGAGTTCTTTGCAGCCATCAATTTTGGCTGTGAAATGACTTTGCGTTTCTTCTATTTTATTAGTTTCTTCCTTTTTATATGGGGACGTCAAAACTGAGCAGTATTCAAGTTTTGGTATAATCAGTGTTTTTAGCAGGGGAATCATTACTGTCCTGTCCCTTCTCTTGAACGTTCTTAGTACCTGTCCGGCGACTCTTTTTGCTTTATTTATCGCTACCTGATTTTGTTTCAAATTTCGCATCATCTGTCATTATTATCCCGAGATCGATTGCTTTCGTGCTTCTCTGAATTTCCTGTCTGGAGCATAATATGCAATCTGTTTAAGTTCTTCTCTTCTACCATATCTCAAGAGCTGAAATTTCTCGGTGTTAAATGACATGTTGTCTTCTGACCATTTGTATATTTTGTTCGTGTCCCTCTGCAAGGCCTCCACGTCATGAACATCGCTGGTTTTTCTGCTGATCTTTGTATCGTCTGCAAAGGATGTTACTATACTGTTGCTGTTTACTCCGCTGTCTATGTCTGTTAGCATGATAATGAACAGGAGTGGGGCCAGTACTGTCCCTTGTGGTACTGAGCTGCGTACTTCCGATTCTGATGATATACCTTGATTTTGATATATATATATATATATATATATAATTCTATATAATTATATATATATATATAGTGGCCTACGAGGCTGCGGATCACCAATTTGATGTGGCCAAGAAAGTAGGCTTGCTATAATTTATGAATTAAATTGAAATGAATAATTAAGGGTCACCAGCTTGGGCCTACAGCACAAACAAACAATATTTAATAAGAAGAGAGAAATTACTTTGTCGTTTTGTGTTTAATTAGAAAAATAAATGAATTATTTGTTCACAGTGATTAACAATTCTATAACGGTATTTGTAGTGATTAACAAATGACTGATTATTGGCAATACGAAATGGTTACACAGTATAATCGTTAAGTAAGTACAATGATGATAAACACTAATTTAGGTAGGCTAATAAGATATGCAGCAGTGAACGCACAATAAGTAATTAAGCCAATAATAATGAATAATGAAAGTACGGTATGGTACAGTAAATGGGTTAGGCAAGTAAAATGAAATGCATAGATGAGCAAATAAACAAGCGGATACAAATACAGTAAGATAATGAAATACGGTAAAATAATTGTACAGGCCTACCGCAGTCGTAATGAGAGAGTTAGTTTGCCGGTTGTTCGCGTACACTTTTGGTATAGCCTATTCTCTAGGCTGCGGTTACACTATGCAGGCTACGCGGGAATTGCTTAACACGAAAGCAAGGGTAGGCTTGTGGCTTGTAGCCTACAAGAAGACCTGGGCTTCGAAGGATTGCTTCTACAGGCGGACTGGCCTTACCGGCGAGAGGATGTGTTGAGGGCCAGTAGAGACTTGTTGAAAAGGGGGGGCCATCGGAAACTCCTGCAGCAGTGATGTTGCTTCTTGCAGGGTGGAATTTGAGAGGGCCTTACACTTACTTGATGATAGACTTCGTGTATGCTCGACCGGAGCATTGAAGGAACAGCGGGCCGCTCTCCAGTGAAGGCCGGAGAGCGGGTGGCGTGACGAGTGGTGTTACTGACGAAGGCGCTGAGAGAGAGACGTAACGACAAAAACGAGAAGGTGGCAAATGAGCGTGATTTTAGAAAGAACCTGCATTTTATAGGCCTTGGTGATGTCCCCTGGTGGTCATTTCGGGAAATACCACAAAATCTGTTTCGTCCGTGGGCCTGTTTCATGCCCACGTGTATAGCTTTTGTTTTGATTCCATAGTGTTTGAGAACGGCGAGGAAAGGAATTTCCGCTCTCTCTCTATTTTCCATCTGTTTTCATGGCCCCCTCGTCCCACCGCAGCTGGGATAGTACAGAATCTACCTGTTCTTTCATTCCAGTGTTTTTACTTCACTTCTAAAGTTTGGGACATATCCCTTGAGTATTTTTTAAAAATTTTCTTTTTATCCCTTACGTCTTCTTTCCAAGAAGTAGTTTCAGGGATTGTGGTCGTGATGAGTAACGTAAAAATTCTTCATATGGTTTCTGTTTGCAATTTCTCGTTTTCTTTATGGGCTTGCGAAGTTGAAGTTGCGAGTACAGAACAATACTCTATTGTTGGTAGGACTAAACTCTTTCACACTTTTAACGTAATATTTGGTTTTCTGCTATGGAAGTTCCAGATAATTCCTCCCCCTTTTTTTTTAGTTGTTTTAATCATAATGTTATAGCGTTCTTTGAATTCTGTATTCGATGGCATTATTACTCCAAGATCGCTGATTTGTGGGTTTTGTGCCATCTGTTTGACTCGCAGTGATTTGTACCCTGTATTCTTTTAACTTCATATTGTTGTCTTTCGTACACCTGAATGTTATTCCAATGTCATTTTGTGATTTTTATGTCGCGTTCATTTGATATTTGTTTGCATATCTGTGTCGTCCGCGAAGCACAGTATGACAGTTTTTAATATCTGTGTCTGTATCTACGCTCATTATTATAAACACACACACACACACATAGTGAGTAAAAACTCGTTGAAAGAAGATAATGTGGTGAAACCAACCAGTCAACGGTAAATTAGTATATACTGTACTCGTATTTACAGTGCCACGAAGCAGAGGTTCCTAGAAATTGACAGTTTTCACGAAGTGGAATTTTTTGACTTTTGGAAGCAGAGCAAAGTCCAAAGGGAATTTCGCGTAGGTTTTGTATTCCATTATCAGCGATTAACAGAATATCCAGAAAACAATACTGTAGTTCCTGATCGTCCTGGCTGTCCAAGTCTATCCGAAAAAACGCTTCGTGCCCTCAGAAGACACGCAGAAACGAACCCTGGCCAACCCGCTGCTGAATTAGCTGCTCATACGATATCTTCACGACCCGGGGTACTCTTGTAGAACAGCTAGAAGGAAGCTTACGCTCACCCCTCGCAACATTGCTTGTCGGAAGCACTGGGCAGCATCGATGGTTAAACATCATTTTGCCTTTTGGAATATCGTAATCTTCTTGGATAAGTCTCTGCTTGGTCCATTTTCAGAGATTGGTCATGTGTCGTGGGCAGAGCTGGGCAGTATTTAAATACATTTGTATTTAAATACGTATTTAAATACATTTGTGTATTTAGAACTGTATTTATAAATACATTGTTTTTCATGTATTTAAATACAGTATTTAAATACTTTAATGAGTATTTAAATACAATGTATTTAAATACTCAAAATATAAAAATGTAAATACTTTTACTGGTTTAATACACGTTCTGTACTAGCACAGTACGACGCGTCGACAGTGTAGTACAGCATGGTTCATGTTTCAACGTGTCAGTTCAATCAGTTGTGTGCCACTCTTAGTCGAAAGCGGTTGATTTCTTTATCGTGTGCGTGTCATGGCTTCAACAAGCAAATCCGGTGAATCAAACAGTGATATATCTGCAGATAACAATTTAGTGCACCCTCTGTTTGATGGAAAATACTTTAAAATTAAATCTAAAGACGGTAATAAGGTAAAGTGCACCTGTTTGCTGTGTAAACACGAAGTCTCTGCTGCAAGCAATGCTACAACGAATCTGTACACTCATCCTTTATCAAGCATTTTATATTGTTGTTACTCATGAATTAGTGAATGCATATGTTAAAATTTGTATGTATTTAAAATGTATTTACAAATGTATTTAAATACAATTGATGTATTTTGTATTTTGTATCTAAATACATTCGTAAAATGTATTTAGTATTTAGTATTTAAATACATTTCTCCCATGTATTTAGTATTTAGTATTTAAATACATTCAATGTATTTATTGCCCAGCTCTGGTCGTGGGTATAGGGACTGCTATCCCAAGAATTTTCTCAGGCATCCGTAAACTATAAGGTAAAACACGGGGATTTTCTGTAATGGTGTTCGGTGCAATTTGGACGAATGGACGAACAGAGCTGGTGGCCTGCGCAGGAACTGTTAATTTAGCCAAATATATAAAGATCCTGGAAGAGGGGCTGATACCCATTTATTACAATGAAAATTTATCTCGCACGAAAATGCATTCACGGGAGATGACTCCCCAGCTCATACCGCAAGAGTTGCGCTGGGGTGGCATGAGAGCCATGGAATTGAACGTCTTCATGGCCAAACCCCAGTACATGCTAGAGAGAACATTAAAGAATTGGCAACCAAATCCTACATCCAGGGGAAGCCTCGTCAAAGCCAAAGAAAAATGGGTTGTAATACCGTAACAACAATTATTATTTATTTAATCTTACTTCAAATAAAAATCTTTGGAGAAATCAGAAGGTGACTATTTACTTTTGTCATATATATATATATATATATATATATATATATATATATATATATATATTATATATAATACGTGTACAGTATATTGCGATTATTTTTATTGTACCGCATATCGTATACAGTATAGCCTAATTTTTTCTCCATTGACGAAAGGTGTACCGTAACTTGTACCGTACTGTACGGTACATAATTGCTTTTTTCACATGCAAAGTGATTAGGGTCGATATATACATTTTTTTTTCTCTAATTATTTTTCCTTCGACAAAGGAATGTAAACAAAAATTTGGGAATTGTTTGGTTCTCTTGCCTTTGTTGACGTAAAATAACGATAATTTGTATGTTTTGTGCAGCAACCAAATATAATAAGTTTATATATATATATATATATATATATATATATATATATATATATATATATATATATACACATACTTTTGTTGAGTTTGAACGACGGTTCAGGATCGACCTGTAGTCGACCCTTCTGCAGCATCCCGCCTTAGTTGCGGGACTTGGTGAAGGAAGGATATATATATATATATATATATATATATATATATATATATATATATATATTCGTCATAATCTTTCACCCGATTATCCCCTTTCCTTCAACAATATAGACCTCAATTGTTGCTCAACCCACACAACCCTACTTGACCGGATGGAATCGAAGGTTTATCGTCTCATCAGTTCCTCGCCACTTACTGACTGTCTTCAATCCCTCTCTCTTCGCCGCAGTGTTGCCTCACTCTCTCGTTACTATCGCTATTATAATGGACACTGCTCTTCTGAACACACTAACTGCGTGCTTCCTCCTTTAAGGAGATCACGCAGTACCAGACTTTCTATACTTTCTCATTCCTTTTCTGTCTAACTCTCTTACGCGAGGGGTAATTGGTATTTTCAGTATTTCATCTACTCAACCGGTCAACTCTGGAACAATCTTCCTCAATCCATCTTTCCCCCTGTGTTTGACCTCCAATCTTTCAAATGCAGTGTGTCCACTGTCCAGGCATCTCGAAAATCCTGGACCTCGATTTTGGCTCTTTTTTTTTCTTCTGTGGAGGGGAGGGGGACGTTTTTGAGGGCATTTGCCCTTGGCCCCTCCTTCCTGCATATATATATATATATATATGGGATGATGTCTGTTCTATGTTCATTTATACACGCTTAAACAGCTAAGGTAATCACCAAATTTAATATAGACATTAAGGGAGAAGCAGGAAAGGTTTTAGTAACACACCCGCCCCTCCCAAATCCCCTCCCCTTTCCCTACGAAGGGTGACTAGGATGGAGCCCTCTAAACGCCTAGGATAATCTGAACTAAATACGAAGAACCAGGGAACGGTTTAGTAACATACTCACCCCTCTGTCTCCCCCTAATTTGTGTTTTGGGGAGCTTTTTTTTTGCGCAAGCCGCAGCGGGTGTTCTAGTATGTAATATACCTTTGGTTAACCTTTGGTTTGCTTCCGCTCGAATTGTTCATTCTGACGAAGGTCAAGCTTTTCACTCCACCTTAAACCTACAGTTTAACGTAATCCGAACCACGTTCCACTAGCAGCCCAGCGTCTAGGCTACCCAGGGTACTCAATTATCTACCAACCACTTTATTGTGTGGAAGAATGAACAGCTGGGTTTTGCTGCGCGCCGGCTGCTGTCACCGGGTCTCGATCCCGGGGCCGATGGATTCGTAGTCAGCGACGCTAACCACTGTACCACCGCGACGTGTATATATATACTCGTACATGTGTGTGTGTCAGTGTGTGTGTAATAAGGTAACATAAGTAACGTTTGAAAGTAGGCTATGTGTGCACTGAATCTTTGGGCCTGTCTCAAATGTACACAGTGTACCATACGAGTATATGGTATACACAAATTGTAGTCTTTGAAGTCTCATTGTTTGTATTGTGTGTTTTTACAATATCTTTTCTAGAAAGAACGTTTCTTTTCAGATTAGTTTCACCTGCAGTCACATAAATATTTGAAATGGTTGAGAATTCGGCTACTAATTACTCTATTCCTTCTTTGTGTGTGTGTGTGTGGTGTGTGTGTGTGTTTTATAAAAACTAAAAATATAGTAAAGTTTACGATCTAAAATGGAACGAGTTTGAAGAGTGAGAAAAGGCAGTAAAACATTTAATTATAAAATAAAATATCAACCCAAGATAAAAAATAAATAAAAAGTAAAAAAAAACCAAAATAACCTTCATTTATTCATTTATTTCCAAATAAATATTTACGGTACCAATATAACCAATCTTTCGAGTTTCTTTACGTGTTGGTTTATCGTTTTATGGGATAAAAAAAAATAAAATTTGCGCATGCGCGTCTTTTTTTTTTTTTTTTTTTTGGTCTCGCTGAACAGTTTAATTAAAAGAGAGGTCAAGGCTGCCCCGAAAAGAATTCGAAATAACTGTTCTCGCTTTCCTTTATCGGACATTTTTCTCAGAAGAGGTCTTCAAGTGGGAGGGGGAGGTTGTAAATACGTACAGTCTTTTAAAAAAATCCTGCCTTGAAACTTAAGGGTTCTTACCGATATTCACCGGTTAAGAAATATGGCGTTTCTGAACTTTCTGAACGGACTGTATCCTCGGTAAGGCTTATTTATGGGCTTAATTGACGGTTCGATTCGGAGTAAAATCTCGAACCATCATTCGTGTATCGAGAGAAGGGAGAGAGGGGGGTGGGGAATTACGTGAAGGGGAATCTCTGTTCCCCCACCATTCCAGTTAACCTTCCTCAAACGCTAATGAGCTGTGATAGGGAAACGACCACACCCACCCGCGACTCCCCTTACGTTTACCCTCACAGTCGGATCAGATTTACTTCCACTCGTACTGTCATAAGTCCTCTCTCTCTCTCTCTCTCTCTCTCTCTCTCTCTAGTATCTTTTGTGACAAAAGGAAAGAATATATATACGAGGGCGGTGCGAAAGTAGTCTCTTATTGTATTTACGAACTGAAAAATAAGAGGCATTACTTTTGTACTGACCCTCGTGTATATATATATATATATATATATATAATATATATATATATATATATATATATATATATAAATTTTTTAAGGTTATTCTACAGTAAGATGTAGTCATCGTCTTTAAATTCTATTGTTTGAGTTTGCAAATACAATATTTTTCGTGTTGAGTCTCAGATGTATATAAAAATTTCTCTAAAAATTCAGGTCTGTATACGGACGATTTGCAATTGCGGATACTCGTGGTTTCTGGTTCAGTTTGCGTAGAGCAACCTTAAGGTAATACGAGTGTGACTGTGATGGATGCGGGTAAATTTGTGCTGCCTTGGGGAGGAAACGCAAACTTACGGTGCATCTTGCTCCTGAAGAATCATGCACCGGGACTGATAATGACTGGAGGTGTCTGCGGTACAAACTAACGAAAATTACGATAAATTGAATACGGATACGAATATTCTTCGGACTAACTAACACGGTATGTTTGCTTTCAGTGGTGATGAACCACGTACGAAAACCTCGTAATTTGCTTGGCAATGCTGGTGCGAGCTGCTCGTACCCTGAAATGGGCGTATGGGCGGAATGGTGTTCTATGTAAAAAGATGTTTAACTCTTCATACTTCCACTTGAAATATAAATGCATCGATGATTTTCTACATATAATAATAATAATAATAATAATAATAATAGTGAGAATGGGAAGACGATCCATGATTGGTATTAAAAAAAAAAGGTTTTCAGAGCGTGATAAATAGAAGTGAAAGAAGGAATATTTTATCATTTTCATTGCCACCCAAAATTGTGACTCAGAATTTGTACAATTGTGATTAAAATTACTTGTGAGAGAGAGAGAGAGAATAAATGAATAATTTTACGATTTTGTTGTCACCATAATTTGAACCGTCACTATGGCAACGTCGTAGTCAGTGTCGTAATACCGCTTCCCGTTGATCGGCGAAATTAAGCGATATTGGGTCGGATAGTAGTTGGATGGGAGACCGTTCTTCGCATCCACACTATGTAGCGACCCGTGGTTCGGATCCCACGTAAAGCCGTAGTAGGTCCCCTCCGTCATACGATTTGAAATCATTGTGAAAATAAATATCTTCGCAATTTGGCACCTAAGCTTTAGTCTTTACTGGGCTCTTAATATATAAATCATGAATAATAATTAATTAATTGATTTCAAATACTCGTAGTCTCGTACAAAAATAAACCTACAGTTGAAAACTAGACAATGAATTTAAATCATTGCGAAGTCATTATTAGACTTCACAATGATTTGAATTCATTGTCTAATTTTCAACTATTGGTTCATTTATGTATTTTAAATAAATTAATTTATTATTATTCCTGATTTTTATATTATTAATCATAACTATCTGTGAAGCGATGTTTATCTTTAATTAAGAGCCCAGTAAAGACTAAAGTTTGGGTGTCAAATTAAGTAAAATAAAGTCCAATTTCACATTTATTTTATGTTGAAATTATTGCGAAAGAGAGAAAACAGTCCGAAGTACACGTACGGGAACAGATGTGTGTGTGTGTGTGTGTGCGTCTGTAAATGCAGTGTGCCCATGAAAATCCATGTTGGCACTGGCATCATTTTTGATGCCAGACAAGAAAAGAAGACTTGACCGATAGACAAAATTCTCGAGACGCGCGCAAATTTTTCTCAAATATAAAAAGTATTTACATAAATGTTTGGCAATCCACAAAGACGACAAAACATACTGTAGAATGATTCAATCTAACCTAACCGGGTAAAATCAAAGCTAACTTGACCTCCACTAGCAAAGACCATTATTATATATAAAATTTACTAAAATAAATTCAAGTAAAATATTTATTAACAAGTTGAGAAAAAATTCTGCTATTTTTTGTCGTTCAAAGCATCACATTTGCTCCAAATTGCGACATTTGCGCACTCAAATAGCATTATTATCGCTAAGAACCAGGTGACCCACATTAGCATGTAACGTATTGCAAATGTTTTGTAGTTTACACTAAACATATATTTTCCATACGCGTACGGCGCGTGTCCATAGATGGGTATCCTTTCAGAATAAGGAATCGCGTCTAAATCGATCTATATAGTAGTGTAGACTGTAGAGGAATCGAAAATATGGGGAGAAGGAAGGTCAGGTCGGGTCATTGAGTTCGGAGGGAATGTTAAGAAAGTTATTTTGAATTTGGAAACAGCTGTTTTGAATAACGAGTAAAAAAAAAAAAAAATTCTTCACGAAATTCCATTTTACTGAAATTATTTGAAAACATATTTTGTTTATAATATTATTATTACAATTATTATATTAATGATAATAATTAATAATAATTCATAATAAAAATTTGTAATTTAATTACCATAATTTAAATCCTTAAAGAAAACTTAATTATACTTATTGTAAAGAGCGTTTCAACTGATAATAAGAGAGGTGTCAGGTCGAGTCCCAATGCTAGTGGGAATAATAATAAATGGAGTTAGAGCGATGGGTTATATTAGTTGGCCTGAGCGCTGGGCCAGTTTCTGGTCCTCCTGACTGATTAATTATGAAGAGGTGTGTGTGTGATTGATTTCTCGATAGAAGCGATGGTTGAAATTAACTTATTACCGCGCAAGAAATTACAATTATCCTTCATCGATGAGTTATTGATTTTGTATCCAGCGAATAATCGTTCCGTATCTGACAACATGAATGATTTGATTCATTTTGGATGTAACATTGTCATTCAGCCTTCGCTGAACGACTTTATCTGCAATAATGTTATTATAAGGATTAGGTTCACACACACACACACACACACACACACACACAACACACACACACACACACACACACACCAGTAAGAAAATTTTATGTAAAAAAAAATAGCATTGAGAAGTTGTAAAAAAGTTGTAAATGTTTTCAAAATTAGTTTCATATACAGTACGTATGGACGAGCACCAAACTAGAGGCCTCTTAAATCGCCTGCTAACCGCACCTGTCTAGAAGCGCCCACAATTTGGTTCGGCCGAGTCCGGGTATGGGTTATTTATTTATTTATTTTTTGTTGGGTGTTTAAGCTACGATTGCGGGTATCGTAAGTCTATTTGGACTGCCCAGTAAACGCGGGTACAATATGTTTTTGCAAACGGTTCGGATATACAGCGAAAAAGGTTTCCCGTATTGTTGCGGGTACAGGAGGGGTATTGGTTTGAAAAATTATATCTTTGGAGCTCTCCACTTATAATACTAGTCCAGGAATCGTACTGCCAAAGATTGGGATGATCACGGGTAAAAAATTTCTGGTCGGGTAAGCTACTCGAATTGTTTTTTGTGTTTTTTCGTCAGAGAACCCACGAGAAGGTCTTTACAGTGCTGATTTCATACGTCAGTGTATTTTCATCAAACGTTCAAGGTTTGCATGATCTTGGCGTTAAATTAAAAACAAAAGCCTCTCTCTCTCTCTCTCTCTCTCTATATATATATATATATATATATATATATATACACACACTAGGGATGAAACGGGTAGCTATTTTACCGGGTAATCGGGTTCGGGTACCCGAAGTGTAATACCCGATCGGGTCTCGCAACATTATCATTAAAATTAAATTAAAATTAAAAAACAGCCACTTTTGGAACATAATATTTTATTGTACTAGGCACACAAAAACTTAAGAATAATATTGAATGTTACACAATGCAAAATGCAAATACAGGTAATTTTTCACAATTTTACGCCATTTGTTTTATAAATAAAAAAAAATTATAAGCAAAAAATGGATGTGTGGTATGGGGAGTATTTTCACGACTGCTTTGAGTCAGGAAGAAAGTCCCGTCTACGTAGGTTTTTACTACCCGATTTTTGAGCAATTACCCGATCGGGTCGGGTACCCGTTTCGTCCCTAACACACACACACACACACCTTGATTTTGCTTCCGCCCGAATTGTTCATTCTGACGAAGGTCAAACTTGTCACTCTACCTTAGACCTACAGTTTAACGTGGAATCCGAACCACGCCCCACCAGCATCCCAGCGTCTTAACCACTAGGCTACCCAGGGTACCCATTTATCTACCAACCAATTTCTTTGTGTGGATGAACAGCTGGGTTTTGCTGTGCGTCGCCTGCCGTCATTGGATCTCGATTCCAAAGCCGATGGATTCGTAGTCAGCGACGCTAACCACTACACCACTGAGATATACATATATATAAGGGTTTTTTATTTGACGCCAAGATCAATGTTCAATGACTCACTGACAACTGGGTGTGTGGTGTGTGTATATATATATATATAATATATATATATATATATATATATATATATGTGTGTGTGTGTGTTAATAATTCAGTTGATAATGTGTTTAAAATTAAGTAAATACATTATCCATTTCTGTATCGATTCAGATTTTGAAATATGTTTGCCAAAGTCGTAATTATGGTCCATTGGTATGCAAATGAATGGAGGAACAGGTGTAGACTGCATGAACACAGGTGAATCTCAAGGGGAAAAAAATCATTATAACCTTCATACTATCTTTACAATTTTCACCTGCCTACACAAAATGGGGAAATATAAATGAAATTTAGAGGAACTGGCAATGAGGAAGATACGAGTTGCCAACTAGGTACTTACCAGAAGAGATGTAACTCCAATGCAAAATGATCCTTGTCTTAGGTCTATACAAGGACTGCAGCAACATCTTAATAAAGGCATTTTGCTATTTCGTTTATTACTATTTAGTTTAAATATAAAGGTGGGCTAATGTTATTGGTATTACTTTTTATGGAACTTATTCCTTAACATTGACAAAGTGACCACCTCACAATACCACGGTATAAGATGTTCGATAACTGTCTTTTTTTTTACCCTGTAACAAAAATTAATATAAATATATATTATATATATATATGTACAGTACAACTAACGAACTACTAATGGAACTAGCGATATTAAATACATCTTTTGAATTTAAGAAACTGTACAAACAAAATCGAGATACACGAGAACAGCCATTAATTTCCTCTCGATTTTCGAACGAAGTGAAAATCAGTGAGAGAGATTACTTCGACTTCTCCTCTCTTCCACGTTCAAAGCGAAACTGATCACAGATTCGTTTTTCTTGAGCCAGTTACAAAAAACTTTGGTAAAAGTCGTAACTTTTTCGGAGTTCGTAAAAGTTGAGACGCGCGTAATTTAAGGGCGACCTGATTTGACGTACACGCGTGTACGACCTATCTGTATACCATACAGGCCTGTCACTAGGGGGAGGGTTCGAACCCCCCTTTTTTTCAGCTAAGTTCGCAACATCTAAGGTCATATGACGGAGGGGACCTACAGCTTTACGTGGGATCCGAACCACGGGTCGCTACATAATCTGGGCGCAGAGGACGGTCTCCCATCCAACTACTACCCAAACCCAATGTCGCTTAACTTCGCTGATCTTCGGGAAGCGGTGTTACAACATCGGCATATAAGCACACCGGACAAAAAATTAGTCACCCCTAATAGCACCGATAGTAGGAAGTTCAAGGTCACACAGAGGGCGCTGATGTAGCATTGGTAAGTGACAAGTAGCGGTGACGTAGCACACAGGATCAGATCTGTTTCGTGAGGTGATGAAGAACAAAGTGTGTGTTGGATATAGTCTGCAAAATGGGTCGTAAGGCAGACGTTACTCAGTGGCAAAAAGGAGCCATCGTGTTTGGCAGAGCCCACGGACACAAAATGTCTGAAGTAGCCCAATTTGTTCGTGTGTCAACGCGTACTGTCCAGCGAGTTTACAAAGAGTGTGTGTAGTTCGCAATCAACTGACAATCGACGGCGTAACTGTGGCCGGAAAACAATTCTCGACAATAGGGGCCGCCGCCATGTTTCTCGTCTAGTAACTGCAAATCGTTTTCAAACCAGAGAACAATTGCTCCAAGAAACCAATGAGGTTCTCCAGCGACCAATTTCCGAACGGACATTGCGACGAGAACTGCATGCGATGGACATCTGGAGCAGGGTACCACGGAAGAGGCCGCTGTTAACAGCAAGTCACAAATTGGCATGTTATAAATGGGCTCAGAGGCACAAAAACTGGACTGCGGCAGATTGGAAACGTGTAATTTGGTCCGATGAGTCCCGTTTTTGTTTGTTCTCCAATGATGGGAGGCGACGAGTACATCGCAGGTCCAATGAAGCCTTTAATCCTGAATGCGTCGAAGGTGTTGTTCAGGCTGGAAACAGAAAGTGAAGCGCAGGAATAGACACCCACGGACTCTGGCGGAACTTCGGGACCGGCTGATGAACGAGTGGCAGCAAATCGATGTTCAGTACATGCACAACCTCGTAGAGTCTCTGCCTCGCCGGATTCGTGCGGTTATCAAGGCCAGAGGCGCCGTCACACGTTATTAGGTACATTCTGAGAGGGGTGACTAATTTTTTGTCCGGTGTGCTTATATATATATATATATATATATATATATATATATATATATATGGTGCCCCATAAGTCCCAGCATCATAGGAAAAATAATAAAAAAGGCAAAACAAAAGCTTTTATTTACAGAACGTGCTCAATATGTCCACCATTGTTTTCAATACACAGATTCAGACGTGATACCCAGTCAGCAAGCACACGGATCTATGGATCCTGTTTCCTTAAACTTTGCAATAAGTCTGCTAACACAACTCTGTGTTATTGGCTCGCGGTCTGGATGCAGTCTGTTAAATTAAAGCAGCGGCCTCTCTTTGACTCCGATTTCCTATGAGTAGAATTATCTGGATTCGTTCTTCCTTGCTCACAGACATTATGGCCTGTAGAAAGAGAAAAATATGAATTATGGTTTGTAGAAATAGAAAAATATGAATTTCTTCTATGATGCCGGACTTATGGGACACCCTCTATATATATATATACACACCTTACCTTACAAA
The DNA here is from genome assembly GCA_023014485.1 of Bathynomus jamesi. Taxonomy (NCBI): domain Eukaryota; kingdom Metazoa; phylum Arthropoda; class Malacostraca; order Isopoda; family Cirolanidae; genus Bathynomus; species Bathynomus jamesi. Next base: position 222,959 of record JAJOZX010003628.1, on the reverse strand, counting down.
GGTTCCGCGCGATGATTTCTCATTTCGCGAAGGTCAAGCTTGTCGCCTCTCCTCTCGAGTTGGCCTGGTGAAGTAGTGAGTTGGATTCTTGCGCTCTCCACCTCACATAGCCAGGTACGCCCGGCTCATCGGGGATTGTTCTGAGCCAGGCGTCTAGTCTTCTTTTGAAGATTTCCACTGCAACTCCCTTCGTGTTTCTTAGGTCTTTGGGCAACTGATTAAACAGTTTTGGTCCTCTCACTACAAAACTATTTTCTTTCAGGGTTAAGGATGTTCCCTGTCTCGCCTTCAATTTGGGAAATACGACACAGTCTACCGCTTCTACTTTCCATCGTTGTTTGGGGAGTTATGGGATTCAGAGTAAGATTAGGGACTAGTTTCTCCATTATTTTCCAAGTGTAAATAATGGTGTATCTCTCTCTTCTCCTTTCCAGTGAATATAGGTCTAGTTCTCGTAACCTTTCCCAGTAATTTAGTTCTTTGCACCCATTGATCTTGGCTGTGAAGCTTCTTTGGATCCCCTCCAGCTGTCTAATGTCTTCTTTTTATATGGGGAATTAGGACCGAGCAGTATTCTAATTTGGGTATGATCAGGGTTTTCAGTAGAGGAATCATTACATTCCTATCCCTTCGTTTAAAGGTTCTCAATATCTGACCCGTTATTCTCTTTGCTCTGTTTACTGCTATCTTATTTTGTGTTTCAAATTTCGCATCATCTGTCATTACAACCCCTAAATCTTTTGCTCTGGAATTTCTCTGAATTTCCTGTCCATTTGGGGTATAATATTCCATGCACTTTAGGTCTTCTCTTTTTCCGTACCGTAATAGCTGAAATTTCTCGGTGTTAAACTTCATATTGTTGTCTTCAGTCCACTTGTAGATTTTGTTTATGTCGGTTTGTATATATATATATATATATATATATGAGATTGTCGTCGATTACGCAGGAACTAACTAAGCATTTCGAACCCCCATTTTTAAAATCCTAGCGATGGGCTTGCCATAGACAGTTAGACATAGAGCAACAATTTAAATAGGTCTCACCGTAAAATGATGTGGAGAAGGGAAGAACTTCTTAATTTTTCGTGAGAAGGATAAAAATGAGGAGTTATCCTTTTCACAGTTTTATTTCACACGATAGTTAGTTCCCTTCTCAAGAAATTAGATTTCAGAGGGCAAAGTTAAAATAAAAATTTAAATTTTATCACTACACTCGGTTAGAAGGTTGTTAACAAAGAAAAAATGCTTTCCCCACAAAGTTATCCAACCGACATACCTTTACCAATGAAGACACGAACTGACATTCCCTCTCACCATGCCCTGGAGAACTCCCGTGGTGTCACATTTACGAGACATTATTAAAGTTGCAAAATTTTGTATAATTTTGGTTTTATACTTAATTCTTTAATGTGATTTATCTTAGCCGAAAGGAATACTTAGAATTTAGGAGTCGCCCTTTTAGGATTATAGATTTGGCAACTGTGGATAGTGTCGTTAGGTTTATCAGAAAAGCTGCCAGACTTCTACTGCGGCTTCAAGACAACTTATACAATATTAAAAATTAAAAGACCGTTCCCTTAATTTATAAAAACAGAATAATATTTTTAAATTTTAACAAAAATTTATTTCCCGTGGAAAACCTTTTCCACATGACTCCCCTCCCAGAGTTGAAACTAGGAGGTTCATTAATTAAAAAAAGTAGTTGGATGTAATGTTACACAAAAACAAAAGAAATAGTTAAAGAAAATACACCTACTTAATCCACTATACTAATCAGTTAAATCTTACACCGAAGTCAATACTTATGCACCGATGAGCACTTATAATTAACTGTCACTTTTGTATCCTTGAGCACTTCGAGTCTGATTTGTCTAGGTTCACTTTTGCTTTGGTCTAAGTTCACCGTGTGTGTATGTACACTTTTAAATCAAACGCGATTTTCATCAAACTTAATGAGAACAAATTGAGAGAGAGGAATTGTAATGAGCTATGGACAAAATACTTAGTGAAATTGATATGATTTCTGCGAGGTTTAAGCGGTTATCTTAGGATTGGTGAGGGGTATGTACGATTCGTACGAATGTATATGAAGATGGGGACTGAGGATTGCTTTACTGAATATATGTTCGTTCAGAGGGACAAATCTCGCGTGGCTGCTATGAATTTATGGAAGTTTGCACGGTAAATTCTGGGTTGTTTGAAACTTTTCAGAACTTTGAAATTGACTAAACTAGAAAATTTCGAGGGTGTTGTGTGATGAAAAGGTTACGTGTGGGCATTGCTCAAAGTTTTGGATGTACGCATTAGTGGCTATTTACCTCCGTCATCATTCATTCCACGTCGCGAGCGTATTTTAGTAAGTTACTGTGTCAGGCATGAATGCACGAGTATTGCCTGATGCGTATATGGAATACGTGTAGCGGTAGATCTTGAACTGAAAATAAGGTTAAAGAAGCAATTATGTAAATGGGGTAAACCGACCTTATGATTACTGTTCTTCGTTTCGTGTATTTACTCCTTTCTGAGGCTACGAGAGTGACCTTAATGATGGAAGTTCCATTTCTGAAATCAAAGTAGCGGATGGCTCAAGAAAATTGTGACGAATCGAAGTGTTCTGGAACGGGTTGGGGTCCGAACCAGTGGGGTCAATCTAAGAGGTAGGATATCCTTAATGGGCGGTGGCCTATCGGGCGGCGAGATAATAGGGATATAGAAAGGTAAGACAGGACTTGAAACAATTATATTATTATTGGGATGACAAAGACGAAGGAATACGATGAAATCCGAACACAAGTATTCACAAAAGATTTTTTTGTGGTGGTAGAAAGGAACATTTAGTGGAGAAGAAATGTCGTGGTCAATGCCGAGGTTCTCGATTCGCGGTTTGACCTGAGGAAGGACCAACAAGGGGACAGGAGAAAATTAGTATTTTTTTTACTGGACGGAAGACAGGAGAAAAATAAGTTTTCTGTTTAGTAGAAGAAGAGGAAGACTTTATGCAGATGTATGAAGTGGCACTGCAAAATTCCGATTTCCAAACCTTCTAATTAGAAAGATAGGAATCGAGTGGACGATGCCCTGGAGAACGATGCAGAGATGCATCACTCCCTGTAGTAGGAAGAGAAGAGTGGTAATTCCTTTCCGAATTCGTCACAGACGCGTTGTTGGTGCGTGTGAACTTGCCATTGGCAAGATTTGAACCTCGTTAAGACAATGAGACTCGAATTCATAAGCCGAGCTTGCATCATGTCCCTCAGACATAAGCGAATTTTCAGTGACCTCGCATGAAGTCACATAAGAAGGGGGGTCCTTCGGTGAATCCGCGCAATGCTCATTATTCTTCCAAGTATGAGCAGAAGTGGAGTGATTAAGGACTTCATCTGGGACAATCTCGTCATAGGACACGCACCCCAGGAAATTTTGGTAATTCCCCCCATCGAGAACTTCCTTCGTGGTGTTTGGGACAGTCTCTTCATAGAGAACTTCCTTCGTGGTGTTTGGAACAATCTCTTCATAGAGAACTTCCTTCGTGGTGTTTGGAACAATCTCTTCATAGAGAACTTCCTTCGTGGTGTTTGGGACAGTCTCTTCATAGAGAACTTCCTTCGTGGTGTTTGGGATAGTCTCTTCATAGAGAACTTCCTTCGTGGTGTTTGGGGTAGTCTCTTCATAGAGAACTTCCTTCGTGGTATTTGGGATGGTCTCTTCATAGAGAACTTCATTCGTGGTGTTTGGAATAGTCTTCATAGAGCGCTTCCTTCGTGGTGTTTCGGACAACCACTTCATAGAGCACTTCTCTCGTCGTACTGGTGACATCCAGCGTTTCGTGCATGCTACACGAACTAACTGGACGGACAAGTGTATTCCGTGCTTACCTTTCCGTGCGCACAACTTCCGACGGCGGAGCAGGTTCGGGTTCGCTTCCGGCACCTGTACGCTTAGTCCCAAAATTGGGTGGAGAATTCTCTCCCTTTGAAAACGGAATCAAATCATCTTTCATAAATAGGAATTCAAGCGAAATGACCAAACCGGAACTCGAAGGAGGCGAGTTTTCAGATTCATATGGGATAACCGAAACTATGGGAACTTCAAGTTCCTGTCTAACTGTAACCTGAGGTGGTGACTCGCTCTCTTTAGTCACTGGGGTCTACATTGAAGACATTTGAGTCTTTGTGCTCAAAGTTACCGAAGGTATTCTGGCTTTCTGGAACGGAATGGAACAATTGACGATTGATGGATAATAATCTTTCCCAGCTTATAGCCGTTCCACCGAAAAATTTCGGCTTTTGGGACATGGGAGAAATGAGGAACTTAAACAGACAGCATATTATGCCCCAAACAGACAGAAATTTCAGAGAAGCAAGAAAGCAATAGACTTGGGGGTTATAATGACCAATGATGCAAAATTCGAGATACAAAATCAGATAGCGATAAACAAAGCAAAAAGAGTCGCGGGACAGGTACTAAGAACGTTCAAAAGAAGGTACAAGACAGTAATGATTCCCCTGCTGAGAACACTAATCATACCAAAACTTGAATATTGCTCAGTCTTGACGTCCTCATATAAAAATGAAGAAATTAATAAACTAGAAGAAATTGAGAGAAATTTCATAGCCAAGATTGATGGCTGCAAAGCAATCAAGTACTGGGAAAGACTGTGTAAACTAAGTCTGTATTCGCTGGTAAAACGAAGAGAGGTACAGAGGTACGTGTACACTTTTCACCATAATTTACATACGGAAAATGATCGGAAAACTGGGACCAAACCTCAAACTTAACCCAATTACCATCCAAACAACACTGGAAAATAGGAAAGGCAGAATGTGTAGTGTTCCCAAATTAAAGGCCCAACAAGGGACCTCCTCAACACTGAAGGAAAACAGCTTGGTTGTCAGGGTACCAAGACTTTTTAACCAGCTTCCAAAGGACCTCAGGAACGTCGCGTGGGTCAAAGTTGGAGTCTTCAATAGAAGATTAGATGCCTGGCTCAGGACGGTACCAGATGAGCCGGGTGTACCTGGTTATGTACAATGCAGAGCGCAAGATAGCAACTCGCTCCTCCACCAAGCGAGGCCTAGAGGTGGGGTCATCAGCTTGACCTTCGTGTGAAGAGAGAGCAACGCACGGAACTGCTACGAGGCATATCCCCGACAGGAATATAGAGGGTGTAAGAAAAGTCCGTTCTTATAGGGAACTTATAGGGAAATAAGATGTAACAGAATTTATCGTGATGATAACTGACAGCTTACAAAGACGAGTAGAAATGTGTCAACGGCTTCATGGAATGCAATTTGAGCATGTACTGGAGTAATTGGTAAGTTGACTATTGTTTGTAATGTATAGTTAAAACTATTTTCTCCTTCAATTCCGTCATATCGTATTTCCCTATGAGAACGGACTTTTGTTACACCATATATATATATATATATATATATATATATATATATATATATATATATATATATATATATATAGGGTGTCCCATAAGTACGGCATCATAGGAGAAATTCATATTTTTCTCTTTCTACAGGCCATAATGTCTGTGAGCAAGGAAGAACGAATCCAGATAATTCTACTCATAGGAAATTGGAGTCAAAGAGAGGCCGCTGCTGAATTTAACAGACTGCATCCAGACCGCGATCCAATAACACAGAGTTGTGTTAGCAGACTTGTTGCAAAGTTTAAGGAAACAGGATCCATAGAAGATAAACCACGCAGTGGACCTTCAAGGAGGTTCACTGACGATGATACAGCGACTGCTATCCTGGCTCATTTTAACAGAAGTCCCAATAAGTCTCTTCGGCGATTGTCCGCCAAGACAGGAGTGTCGAAAAGTAGCATCCATCGCATTCTTCAGGCTCACAAATGGCATCCACATAAACTTCAGATCCTACAAAAATTAAGCGAAGATGATCCCGACCGGCGGATGGAATTTTGTGAATGGGCTACGGAACAATATGCTCGGGATGCCAATTTCTCGTCCACCATTCTGTTCAGTGACGAGGCTGTTTTTTATGGAAATGGTGAGGTAAATCGACAGAACACCCGCTACTGGTCTCAAAACAACCCTCACTGGTATACCTCTTCAAAGGAACAAGGTGCGTCTCGGGTGATGGTATGGTGTGGCATTTGGAAGGATCGCATCATAGGCCCCCTCTTTTTCGATGAACATGTCACTGGAGGCACCTACCTACGTACGCTCAAGGAAGAAGCATTTCCAAGTGTCTTGAACGAAGAAGGAAATTTCCCAACATGGTTCCAGCAAGACGGCGCTCCTGCACATTACAGCACCCAAGTAAGGGAATACCCGTACCAACAATTCCCTGGTCATTGGATAGGACGTCGAGGGCCTGTGGAATGGCCAGCTAGAAGCCCGGATCTCACGCCACTAGATTTTTATCTCTGGGGCCACTTGAAAGCGCTGGTATACGCAGAGAAAATTAGGAGTGTTGAACATTTGCGGCAGCGCATGTGCTTGCTGACTGGTGAATTTGTGTATTGAAAACATTGGTGGGCATATTGAGCACGTTCTGTAAATAAAAGCTTTTGTTTTGCCTTTTTTTAAATTATTTTTCCTATGATACCGGACTTATGGGACACCCTGTATATATATATATATATATATATATATATATATATATATATATATATATATATATATATATATATATATATATATATATCCATTTCCCAAGAAAGCTAAACAAAAGCGATCCGATAACGCGCACGTTAACAAATATTGAAAAAGAACAATTGCTAATATGTGGATAATTTTACAAACGAACTGAAGGTCACAACTGACACTTGAGTTACTAAAAGAAATCACACACCCTCTTTTGTGGTTGTTTTTCTTTTGTTATAGAAATAAATAGAAAAAAATGCTAATAATTACATGGCCTGCGAATGAGCACTTTCTAAGCGTTGTTTTCTTATTAATAACTTATTTTATATAATTCAACTACGCTCATTTCGAATAAGGTGTCCATTTTTTCTATCACGTAAGGATTTTCTGCAAACTGGAAGGGAAAAAACAACATAAATAAACATTATTTATTTCAATTTACATTAGGTACCTATTTCGCTTTGTTATACTAATTACAAATGCGAACAACTTTAAAAAGAAAGAAGACTATTAACGTCAATTACATATTCATCTTTATTTGTCGCGAGTTTTCTCGCGAGATCTCTGCCTTTTAGTCTAGAACAGGGGTCCCCAACCTTTTTGTGCCGAAGAGCACATTCAAGACTACCGGTAGTGCGGCGGGCACCATTTACTTTTTCAAGGCAAATTTATAGTTGGACTTAATAATGAACATAATACACAAAAAAAACATTTAATTCCTATGTAAAATAATGAACATAATACACAAAAAAAACATTTAATTCCTATGTAAAATAATGAACATAATACACAAAAAAACATTTAATTCCTATGTAAAATAATGAACATAATACACAAAAAAAACATTTAATTCCTATGTAAAATAATGAACATAATAAACAAAAAACATTTAATTCCTATGTAAAATAATGAACATAATACACAAAAAAAACATTTAATTCCTATGTAAAATAATGAACATAATACACAAAAAAACATTTAATTCCTATGTAAAATAATGAACATAATACACAAAAAAAACATTTAATTCCTATGTAAAATAATGAACATAATAAACAAAAAACATTTAATTCCTATGTAAAATAATGAACATAATACACAAAAAAAACATTTAATTCCTATGTAAAATAATGAACATAATACACAAAAAAACATTTAATTCCTATGTAAAATAATGAACATAATACACAAAAAAAAACAAGGATGGGCTAACTAAGAATCTTAGAAAAATTATCAAAACGATAACTTAATTTATTTATAAAGAAATAATTATTTTCAAATAAATGAGTATCTGTTTCCGTAATTAACTACTAAAATTTAATAAAATGTTAAGTATGTTACATATTTTAAATATTTAGTAACAATATTTAAAATATGTAACATACTTAACATTTTATTAAAAATTTAAATAAAAACTTATCAATCGTAGTCAGTCAGTGGCGGGCACACGCAAAAGGGTCGGCGGGCACCATGGTGCTCGCGGGCACAGGGTTGGGGAACCCTGGTCTAGAATGTACGCGCTGTTCCTTTTGTTTTATGTAATAATCCTGGAGTATCCCGTTTCAACATCCGGCAGTAATCAGCCATCATACTGATGTTACCACCTTCCTCGATATCTCTTCTCCATTTCTTTGACGTCTTGGTGAAACCAAACATTTATAGGCAGTAGTTTTTAATCAAAATTTAATGAAAATTCCTTACATACGTAACATGAAATTTGACATTTTGCGAAAAATCTGTACGTGATGGCGAAAAATGAATATTATTTTCGGAATCAGCGTGCAAAAATTACTATATAAGTGCTAAAATATTTCGCACAACAAAACCATCGCAGGCCTGTGAATTATTTATCAGAGACAAAGAGGTAAATTTGTCAGCGGAAAGACATTCATAATATTCGCTGAACAAATTAAAAACTAAATATGTAAATAAAATAAAGACTAAAAATAAACTTAAAGTTGAATCATAAAATAGATTATGGTGTTTCATTAATTAACATTTGTGGTGAGTAATGAAGAAGCAAAAACTCGTAGTTAATAATGGTGTGAGAAAACGCGAGAAGAGTAATTTATGAAGACAACTAAACAAAATTGGAGAATAAAAAAATATTAATAAATCAAAAGCGGTTTCTTTTAAAAATAACACAATGACTAAAACAGCTTTTGTTTATGACGTCTGTTTGTGACGTCTGTTTATATTTATATATATATATGTGTGTGTGTGAATATAATTAAAGCAGTTGTTATTATTATTATTATTATTGTCATTATTGTCATTATTATTGTTATGGAGTAATTATAGACCGGTTTCGTATAAAGTAAGTAAACTTTTTAAACAGTTTGTTTCCGTATTAGAGGCCTATATTAAACTAGGTTAAAGAGAGGTTCCTCTCAGAATTAATCCCCAAAGTGGGGACCACATTGACACTAACAGGGAGCTTAGTGGCTCTCTTTTTGAACCTATATACCAGTGGTTCCCGACCTTTTTTTTTAAGCCAACGCCCCATTATGTCCATCAATATTTGCCGGTGCCTCCTCGTAAAGATAATAATATAAGAGGATAGTTGATGTGATTTATTAATAGAAGGTAACAATTTTACAGTTTTCCAGCGCCCCCATAAGATTCTCAAAAGCCCACCGGGGGGGGGGGGGGGAGGGCGCCTACGTTGGGAACCACTACTATATACCAAAAAGCAAAAAGGGAACCTATTCGATCATTGTTATGAACTGTTTATTACTTTGAACTTGAAAGTTACACAAACACTATTTAATTACTTCGACATAAATACTTTAGGAACTTTTCTGTGTATAGTGTATGTTGATGATGATGATAATAATATAATAATAATAATAATAATAATAATAATATACATACATACACTATTACAGATAGATAAATAATTTGTGTGGCGCAATTTTTTTTTTATATGTAATCTAAATGCCGCTTCCCTCTCACCCCTTATATACGAGTGTCGCCGCGCTGTAGGGGGCCAGGTACCCCGGGGACTATTTTGGTTGTAGGCCCGCGATGCGCAACGGAACGAGTCTGGCGGTAGTTGCTTGTCTGCCATTTAATTAAGCCGCTTCTCATTATTCACATTTTTAAAAATTTGTATTCCAATATGTTACCCTTCCAATCTTCTTCATTTATACTCTTATAAAAAATGTAAAATAAAGTACAGAAAAAACGTTCTGCCTTTTAATATAATTTTTTTTTTTTTTTCCTTTTTTTTTTACAAATAAAATCAAATAAATTCATTCGAAATTTTTTTTGCAGCCACTTACAGAAAAGTTAAATGAAAGCGTTAACAAATAAAGATAATTTGCGGAGCCTTAATTATTATAATAATAGATAGCAAAGCAATAGTAATGATTATGCAATCAATTTCAAATTCAAAAATTAGTCGAACGAAAAGGCATATGATTGTTTGTTATTATTATTATTATTATTATTATTATTAATATTATTACATACAGAAACTTTTTTTTTTAATGATATGTCATACAGAAAGAAATTCGGCAGATTTCAAAAGCGCAAGATTTGCAGCTGTAAATCTATCAAATTCAGGCAATATGGAATGGCGATTTTCGATGGTTCCCAGTTTTGTATTTTCCAAAAAGTGGCTGGGATTTTATAGTTAAATCACTAACTAATTCTATTACAGCCCAATCGGATCATTTCGAGGGTGGATAAATCCTCTTTAAGATATCTGATTCGTACAGTTACGTTATAACGTGAACCAATCACGAGTTAAGTTTATCTTGGGTCATGATCCATAATCATTCGCTAGATAAAGGTTTTTGATAAGAGCTTTTAATGTTTACGTCTCAAATTATAGATGTAGAGTTCATCTTTCTCGGCCCCACGAACGAGGAATTTGCGTGCGAAATAAAATTGAGTTTACGCGCGTTGAATCTGTGTACGCAAGTTTTATACGCATAAGGTTGGAATAAAAAAAAAATTACGAACGCGTTGCAGATTTTCTACTTCTCATATCAACCGAGTTGATACAAGGATATCGTTATTTCATGTCTTGAATATTTTAATTCAGAAGAAATTTAGAGAAATTTCACAGCCAAGATTGATGGCTGCAAAGCAATCAAGTTCTGGGAAAGACTACGTAAACTAAATCTGTATTCGCTGGTAAAAAGAAGAGAGGTACAGAGGTACGTGTACACTGTACACCATAATTTACATACGGAAAATGATCGGAAACTGGTACCAAACCTCAAACTAAACCCAATTACCATCCAAACAACACTGGGAAATAGGAAAGGCAGCATGTGTAGTGTTCTCAAATTAAAGGCCCTATTTCCCAGTGTTGTTTGGATGGTAATTGGGTTTAGTTTGAGGTTTGGTACCAGTTTTCCGATGAGCCGGGTGTACTTGGTTATGTGCGATGGAGAGCGCAAGAGAGCAATTCGCTTCTCCACCAAGCGAGGCCTAGAGGCGGGGCCACCAGCTTGACCTTCGTGTGAAGAGAGAGCAACGCACGGAACTGTTACGAGGTTACGAGCTATATATATATATATATATATATATATATATATATATATATATATATATATTCTGAAGAATATATATAATATTCTGAAGAATAATGTCATTTGTAATTTAAATTTCAAGACAAGTCATTTTAATAATTTTTGTTAATTACAATAACATAATTCATTGTGAACTAACATATATATATATATATTATATATATATATTATATATTATATATATATATATATATATAGTCTCTACTTCCGTTTTAGGTTCAGATTTCCATCAGTAACCAATTTGCCACATCCTTTTTCCAGCAATTACTTGCCATCACATCCTTATCTGAGAGAGAGAGAGAGAGAGAGAGAGAGAGAGAGAGAGAGAGAGAGAGAGAGAGAGAGAGAGAGAGAGAGAGAGAGAGAGAGAGAGAGCAGTTATTGATGCTAAATCAAAGTAGAAGAGAAAATTACCTTAAATCGGTCTAAATCCAACCAAAGGTAATGAGTAACTGCCCCAAATTTCACTCAAAAGAGACTCAGAAACAGAAATTTATCGAAAGGAAAATACTCGATCCCAAATTTTGGACATTAACCCCAAAAAAGGAATTTGATCCTTTGAATGGAAATATCGTTTGTGAGTCAAGATTAAATTTCTCGAGTAAAAGAACCATTTCTTAACCCCCAAAAAGGGGGGAATATTTAAATAAATCTTTTAAAAAATTTGGTTTTATTTTTTTATATGGAAGTTAAAACTGTAAAATTAGGTTAAAAACTGCGAAAAAATTAAGACAAAATAGAATTCAAATTCTGTAAAATTTCGAAACTCTCTTAATTCCAAAATGCATCAAAATAAACTTAAAATTTTTTTTTTTTAAATTTATCCAATTTTTAGGAATTTATTTTTAGGAATTTTTTAGGAATTTATTCCTTATTTGAGAGAGGAAAAAACATCTGTCGAAAAGGAGTCATTCCGCGACCGCATTTCTTCATTATACGCGTATGCGGGCATGTGGGATGGGGGATTATGAGACTATGCGGTTACAATATGGGTATAATGTCAGATGTTAGAGGCAGCAAGGTTTCTTTCTACTTTTGACCATCGTTGTGGCATTGGGTTTTTTTTTTAACCATTCACTCATTTCGAACATTTTGAGACTAAATGGAAAGTGGTTCTCCTCTTCTTCTTTTTTTTACTTCCACCAAAGGAAGGTTCGGTAAAGGCTTTAACATTTCTGTTCGTTATGGGCAGGTGGCGCGCAGCTCACCCAGCTGTTCATTCTCCCTTTAGTTGGCAGATGAATAGATACCATAAAAATATATCGAATAGGGCAGAGTGCTGCAGCGTGGTCGAACGCAGGTCCTTTCTGAACATGTTATATATATATATACAGTTTTATTATACACACTTTGGTTGAGTTCCAACAACTGTTGAGGGTCTATATATATACAGGGTGGCCCAAAAAAAATGGCACCAATTTTGAGAAGTGATATCTCAATAACCATTGCAGTTAGGGATTTTAAAAAACAACCAATGAAAGATAATTCTTTTCTCTTTAAATACTTATTCAATAGCTTGATGGTTATAAACCCATGTAATGCCAAAAATTGGCTTATAAGAAAAATATACAAAAAAAAGTTGCGCATTTATATTTATTCCTTTTATTTTTTCTAATTAACTATCTTCTAATTTACAGTCTTTAAACGAAGTTCTGTGGTTTTAAGTGAAACCTAATTTTCAATAAATGGCTCAATCTGCCCTCCATTATGGTCAACCACAGCCTGTAATCTCGCCCTCCATTTTGAAATTGCCTTTGAGATCGTCACTTGTGAGAGATTTTCCCATGCAGCCTGAATTCGTTCACGAAGATGGTTCACATCACGGATTTTCTGACCATGGTAGACTTCTCTCTCTAAGGCAGACCACACAAAGTAGTCAATGGGGTTTAGATCTGGGCTGCATGGTGGCCAATTATTTGGTTCGACAAAACCAGGACAATTATTATTGAGAAATGTTATTGTTTCCTTGGCTGTATGAGATGGGGCTCCATCTTGCATGAAAACAAAATCAGTGCTCGTCTCCTTGATCTCTGACAACATTGGAGACAAAATGTCATTACAGTAGTAAATTGAGTTAATTTTAACGCCTCGCTGAATAAAAATGATGGATGTTTTGTTCTCAGATGACGCTGCAAGGGAAACCATTATCGAATCTGAAAAGTGTTTTTTTTCACGCAAAAGTCGTTTTGGGTCAACATGAGTTTTTGTCGCCACTGCTGCACGAACCCGATCATTTTGGGTATTTCGTGGTGTTTCGACCGTAAATCGTTTCTCATCAGAAAACCAAATTTTTTTCACAGACTCATTTGACCGAAATCTTCGCAATAGATTTTTACATCGATGGAAACGTCTTTCTTTCACAGGCTCCGATAAAGCAGTAACCTTCACCCTCTTAAATGTTTTCAACCCAAGATCTTTTCGAATTATTCGCTGTACTGATGAACGTGAAATCCCGGTTTCTTTCGCAACTTCACGTTCACTTTTACTTGTTCCCGGTTGTTCCTCTTGACTTAAAACCATTTCATTTACTTTTTCAATGTTTTCTGGCGTTCTAATACTTTTTGGTCGACCACTTCCCGGACGCCGTTGACTGCTGCCGGTTTCTTTAAATTTTTGTAAAAAATGTGCCACAGTTCTTTTTTTCCAATTTCTATTTGGAAATTCGTAAAGAATTCTGTTTAATGAATATCCTTTTTCTTCACGTAGTGCTTGTATAATGTTCTTATCAGATTCTCTCAATCCCATCTTGAGGGGTCTGGAATAGAAAAATTTCATTTAAAATTAGGATCAAGGAATAAATATAAATGCGCAACTTTTTTTTGTATATTTGTTTTGGAAGCCAATTTTGGGCATTATATGGGCTTATAACCATCAAGCCATAGAATAAGTATTTAAAGAGAAAAGAATTATCTTTCATTTTGTTGTTTTGTTAAGTCCCTAGCTGCAATAATTATTGAGATATCACTTCTCAAAATTGGTGCCATTTTTTTTGGGCCACCCTATATATATATATATATACTGTATATATATATATATATATATATAAAGATTTAAAAGGCTAAATAAAATGCATTATGACCATTTCGTACCTTTTAATATGAATATTATAAATAAACTACTTCATTTTATACGTTTAACCTTTTCTTTACTGACTTTCACTACGCCTTGTACATGGGGCCATTGGCCATTTTGTCTCTCCACATCAGAGACAAAAGGTTACGCGATATATATATATATATATATATATGGGATGAATTTCACACTTAAGCACGTGAAATGAATGAATGATGCAAACCTACACAGGGAATGACGAGGTGTATTGCTGAATACACGAGAGGCCTCGGAATCATTTTTCTTTTTCCTTGTGGTTGGGTTTGCATCATATACTGTATATGTAAACAAAGGCATAAGTATTGGAAATTGTAGTTTTTAGGATTAATGTACTTTGTATCTTACGAGTTTGAACGTGTTTAATCGTTGTAAATAAAAATTTTGATTTTTCGGAGATAAGTTTGACTGCGTATATGGAATCCGGCTATTAAGCGATTATCCGTCAAGTCAAATTTATAAAATCCAGCGTGGATTAACTTATATCTCTTTAATTTGTTAGAAGAAACTATCCAACATTTCTGAAGCGCAAAGATTTCTAATTAAACTTACTAGAACAGTTCCCGTCACTTCGCTGACGGTTAGACAGGCTAAACTGCAAAAAAGAACCCAGCCGTGAAAATTTTGAGCTTCACATTGTCAACATTTCTGAATCTGGTATCTCCCAAAACCTCCTCACCCCCATTCATACAACTTGGGGGCTAACCCCCTCCCCCATTACCCCCACCCATCCCTCATTACCCCCACCCTTCCGCCCACCCCAACCCTTCCCCCCACCCTCACCCTTCCCCCATTGCTAAACTACAGAAAAGACCACAGTCATGAAAATCTTGAGCTTCACATTGCCGCCCGTAATACAATTTCTGAATTTTTTTTACAATTTCTGAATTTTTTTCTCACAATTTTTTCTCACAATTTCTGAAAGTGTGACGGACAGACAGACAGACAGACAGACGGACGGACAGCTCTCTTATTATAGTATAGATTATATCTTTACATATTGATCGATGTAACGAAGCCTTTCTTTACGAATGTCTAGGTCAGTATTTCTCAGCCACATTTTCCCCACGAGCCCCGTTTTACGGTCTTAGGTCGGCGCGACCCCTTATCATCCTATAGGGGTAAACAAATTCAGGAAGCGGGTTTCTTTTTTGTTTTTGTTTTTTCGCACAAATCACTACTACAGGGGTAAACAAACTACGACCCGGGAGTCGCGACCCACCGTTTGAGAAGCACTGGTCTAGTCCAATGCCAGGTTTGCGTTATAATTTCTTACAAACGATTTTGAACGGAAGTTTTTAACGCAATGAGACCTTAACATTTACTTTTAACTCATGAGGCGCGTAGATTTTAAATGCAGCTTCACACATTTTAACCCACTAATGGCTTCGAATGCGAAGCTCACACTTTTGGTGGTATTTTGTAAATGTATTTATTTATTTATTTATTTATTTCCTGAACTTCACAAAAATGTTTGAAATTTTGTAGAAAAATGAAACACACTTGGTTGACTGTTGACTTTAATTTGCTTTAATTTTTACCTTTTCTCGTCTATTTTACCTTCTATATTTTATATTTGAACATATCTGCCTTCTTACACCAACTCAATTGGGAAACGAGATTTTTTATGATGTATATATGTATGGTTACTGTTTAAGGTCTCCATCAAACCCTACTCAAAGCCTAACTACATCTAACCTAGACTTTGATCTAGTCAGTGCACATTTTATTAAAATTTCACACGCTTGTGATACGCCAAAAAGCCAGCCTACCAACAAAATCGCCAAAGAACGCAGCTGTCAAGATTTGGGCCTCCTCCGAAGCCAGTGAATCAAAATTTGTGAAGCTGCATTTAAAATATAAATGCATCTTGAGCTTCGAGTAAATGTTAAACTCTCATTGGCTTAAAAAAATTCTGTTTAACATTTTTGCATAAAAATGTTCGCATGATTTAATGTTAGCACCGGACAGTCCTCTTTTTAGCAGCTGCCATAGACGGAAAAAAGTATGAAAAATTAAGAAAAATTAGATTTGATCAAATAAACGTAAGTTAAAATATTGTTTCGTTTATCATTTCGTTATAAAATTGTGTAGATATTACAATAATTTTTTTTTAAAAAAGCACTTAGGGGCCGTTCAAAAATTACGTAACGCTATTTTTGCTAAAACTTGACACCCCCACCCCCTTGTAACGTTCCGTAACGCTAGACCACACACCCACTAAGATGTTATGTAACCCTTAATAGTGGGTGTCTGGTCTAGCGTTCTTCTTCTACTGCAGCATTATTAGTCCCATTTATATGGGGTCGCTGTTGCGGATATTTCTTCTCCACTCCGCCCTATCCTGTGCCGTCTCCTCCGTCAGGTTCTTCTCGCTCATATCCATCCTCATGCGATCTCTCCACCTCATCCACAGTCTTCCTCTCTTCCTCCTCCCGGACACTTCCATAGATAACACCTTCCTCCCAATGTAGTTCTCGTCTCTTCTCATTACATGCCCATACCAATAATTAGGGCGGGTCATACTATGCATTTTTTTAAAATCAATGGAGAGGGGTGTTCAAATGACATATTTTGGTGTATAGAACACAATTCTGAAGAAAATATTTAATTCTGATAACCCTAACCTACATCATTTTGCAGTTGATTATTATTAAATTGTTGATTATTTTACTATTGTAGTTACCCCAGAATATGTCTTCTCACGTTTTCTATCATGGCTGCTCACGTTATCTCTCATAGAGCATTGTTCTAACTAATTCATATAAACACACATAATGTAATTCATATAATAATAATAATATTTAAATACTCAAATAAAAAGGTGTGCCATTCCACTTAATTGTAATTATCATACAGTTTGGTATATGAAATATTTTGACGGTTTTCTGGCGCGCATAAGGCCATTTTCTGAGCCACCTTTCTCAGAGGCTAGAATGTAACGTTTCAGAACATTCTAAAACGTTTTGTGAAATATTTGAAGTGACTCATGATTTATGAAGCTATTTTACCACCTCGGCTTGCAGTGAGGGGATAGATTTAGTGATTATCTACTGATATTTTTTTTGTTGCTGTTCACATGTGAGTATTATTCTGTTATATTTTAGAAAAAGCTATTTTAAGGTATGGCATAGGGCTGAGGCCAACTGCAGCGATAGCAACAGCAGCTCTGATTGACGCAGGAATCATCACAGAAGACAATACAAGTAAAGTGATTGATAAGAGCAAGGTCAAGAGAGCACAGGAGAAGTTGATGAGAGAGCTGGGGGAACAGTTTGAGAAGAAGTGCAGGGAGGAGGGGGGGATCTCTTGCATCCTCTTTGATGGGCGGATTGACCTGACCAATGTGATGATGGAAGCTGAGGGCAGTGACCAATCTTTTCCCGCAAAGATCAAGGAAGAACACTATAGTGTTGTTAGTGAGCCTGGCAGCTACTATCTGTTCCACTTTACCCCAGAGAAAGCAACTAAAGAGGAGTCACATGCGGAGAAGATTGCTAAGGTCCTGTTTGCCTGGCTGAGAGGGGTTATGATAAGACCTTGTTGGCCATTGGAGGAGACTCAACAAATGTCAACACTGGTGTGAAAGCTGGAGTAATGCGGAAGCTGGAGCTGCACCTGGGGAGAAAGCTGGTCTGGTTGGTGTGCAACCTGCACACTGTTGAACTTCCCCTGCGCCATCTCATTGTTGACCTTGATGGCCCTACTCTGTCAGACAAAAAATTATCCGGGCCAATAGGAAAGCTCCTTGATTCTGCTACAGACTTTGATATCAATCCAAACTTCACCCGAATCTCTGTTGGCCCTCCACTGATCAAGCTTCCTGACAAGGTCATTCAAGATCTCTCAACTGATCAATACTATGGCTATAAAATTGTCTGTGCAGTCAGGGATGGAGTACTTCCTGCAGGGCTGGCTCTGTTAGAGATAGGACCAGTAAACCACAGCGAACAGACTTCTCAGGCTCTTGGTGTCAAAGCACGGACTTAAAGGAAAGAACCTGAAGATTCTGCAATTCATTGTGGAATTCATCATTGGAGTGTATTACCCATGTTGGTTCAACGTGAAGGTCAAGCACTCCTGGATCGAAGGGCCTAGGCACATCCTCTTTCAGCTGGACTGCCTCAAGTCCCAGAGAAAGGAGGTGCTGGATATTGTGATGCCAACTGTGAGAAGATCTGCTTGGTATGCCCACAGTGAAGTCATCCTCCAAACACTACTCTGCTCTGAGGATCAGAAGGAGAGGATTGAAGGGGTGGAGAGAATCCTGGCCATCAGGGGAGAGGGGGACCCGGACACTCAGCAGGGGGACTCCTCTGTTAGGAGCAGAAGGACCTGACATCAATTGTGATGCTTCCAGCATCGGTGACTTGATCAGCTGGTCAGAAGGTGTGTCAGAGCCACCTCTCACCTGCTCTCTAAGCACCTCAGAGGTGAAAAACTTCATCAACACCCCCATGGAGGTGCGCAACTGGCCTTGCCACACACAAAGCATTGAGAGGGTTGTTAAAATGGTGACTGAGGCTTCTGCTAAGTACTTCTCACAGGAAAAGAGGGATGGAGGGATCAGGGCTCAGGAGACCAGCAGGAAGCTGATGTCCAAGTCTGAGTCAAAGCAGGATTTGTGCAACCTGGCAAAGTTCAAGATGTCAGGAGAATGATCTTTGTAATTATATCCAGTGATATACATGCAGTTCACCTATTAATAAATATATGTAAAGTTGATTTGGCCTTGTCAATATAAATGATTTACCTTACATCTTTTAATATATTATAAAGGGGTTCAAAAGGGTAAAATTGGCAATTTAGAAATACAAAATGATGTAGGTTAGAGTTATCCTATCCAAAAAAGAAGCTCATATTTGAATTCCCCATGTAAAAACACATAATTTAGACACCCCTGATGGTAGGATTTCCTTCAGATTCATGTTGTCACCTGAGTACGACCCGCCCTACATACCATGCCAGTCTTCTCTCTCGAGCCTTCTTTGAAATTCCTGTTACTTTCACCACCCCTTGAGACTCTGTCGTTCCTTATCCTGTCTCTTCTAGTTACACCGCACATCCACCTCAGCATCCTCATTTCCGCAACCTCCAATTTCCTCTCATGGCACTTCTTCATTGGCCATGATTCTGCCCCATCCAACATTGCAGGCCTCACAACTGCCTTAAACACTTTACTTTTCAGCTTCATAGGCATCCTCCTATCACACAACACTCCCGAGGCCCTCCTCCAGTTATTCCATCTCCTTTTATCCTGGTCTAGCGTTACGGAAAGTTATAAGGGGGGGGGAGGTGTCAAGTTTTAGCAAAACTAGCGTTACGTAATTTTTGAACGGCCCCTTACACCGAATTAAAAATTTTCATAAATGCGTCCTCTTTTTTTCAATATTTGCATAATGGCCACCCTAATGGACTGACTAATTATGTTTCTGGGCTTTGTCTTAACCGTGAAAAACAAATTTTTCCGAATCCAATTGGTTCATTCAAATACTGATTGACCAATCACGAGAGAGATTGCAAAATTGGTGTCGATGTAATGATTTTTGTCGAGAGTTAAGTTTTAATGCCCGTTTCAACGTGTATAATACAATGGCTTAAGTTTACCTTAAGTTTTTGTATATATAAAATATAATATATAAAATGGATTAATCAATAGGTACGAAGTTTGATCAAGAGCAGCTATAGTACAAGTACAGTTCCCGAAAAAGTTCGCCTAGAAACGATTTGTAAAAAGGCTAAAAATTACTATTTGGTAATTTTGTTTTTCTTTGGACATTTTATTCGTTTTGGTGACTAATAAAATTTCGAAAAACCATACCCAATCATTACTAATTCGTAATTTTTTATGCTTTTCTAAAAAATATTTGTTTCTAGGCGAATTTTTTTCCGAAACTAACTTACATCTTCCCATTTTATGAGAAAATAAAGTTAGTTTTCAATGTCTTTGTTTATTATACATTGAAAGAATAATTGTCTATGCACATAAAACGTATTAAAGGAAATAATGTAAAATATATATATATATATACACATACAGGGTGTCCCATAAGTCCGGTCTCATAGGAAAATTTATTTTAAATTAAATTTACAAAAATAATACATTACAACTAAAACAAATGTTCAAATTGATGTCTTGTTTTGGAACCTTTTTTTTTGTTGTAGGTAGAATAACTCGCTTCCATATTAGCCATTGCGTGTTATTCTACCTGCAACCCCCCCCCAAGTCCCAAAACAAGACATCAATTTGAACCTTTGTTTTACTTCTAATGTATTATTTTTGTAAATTTAATTTAAAATAAATTTTCCTATGAGATCGGACTTATGGGACACCCTGTATGTATATATATGTATACACACAAATTGAACACGTAACAAAATTGAAGATTAGTACAACATTCACGCACTTAATAATAATAATAATAATAATAACAATAATAATAACAATATGACTAATTTTACAGTGTTCGTTTATTAAAGATTAGAAAAAGTATTGGCAGACGAAAAAGTCTTTCTCTTCGCAAGTGTAGTCGTATGCCCTATACCCAGCACGCTCGTAAAGCCCCATGCAATTGCCGATGCCCTCTGGAAGCTCTTCGTTCCACGTATTCTGACTCATGTCCACCGGTGTACCACTCTGGAAAGATGAAACGGAAATGTTTGGTTGGTGTGGCTCATTGATAGTCATCGCTTTTACTCGTGACGTCATTTCTCAAACTTTACTCGGCTGAAAGTGATGAAAAGGCGCTCTTTCTGAGACGATCACTCATACATATATATATATATATATATATATATATAAACTGTATTAAAGTACACGTTTTAAGTTTTTTCGTGATTCAAAATTTTGAAACTCAAAACGCTTTTCTGTTCAACGCATTGTCATTCTGGGACATGAATTGAGGTTTAGAAATTGTCTGCGTATAAATTCAGATTTGCTTTTATTGAAAAAAAAATGCTAATTGTTGTTGTTGTTGTTGTTGTTTTGGTAATGAGATCAACAGATAAGAGAAAAGTCACTTATAAGTGCTAACTTACATACGCTGTTTTGAATATTTTGATCACGGATTAATCCACATTTTCAGCGTTTTGTCACGCGGAAGTTAACAAAGTTTTTGAAGTTGTCTCAGTTCCTTCGTAACATTAAAGGTCGTGTAAAGTAGTTACATTATAACCCATTAGTGCCCACTGGTAGAATTCCCGTAGGTAGGAAATTCTACCAAGGGGCACTAATGGGTTAAGAGATACTTTTGGCGCAATTTCCAAACGAGCAAATGTTTACTAAATTACCATCCGTTGCCCCAATTCGATTAAAAACGAGTTTTAGTTAAAACGTTTTCGAAACTAATGAGGTAGATTCCTCCACTATTAGCTAATGGTAAGTTCACTTCTGACACGAGAGCTTAACATCCATATAGGCGCTTTTTACCCCTCCCCCTCGACGCCGACCACTGCCACCATAGCAACGAGTCTCTACGTCTCACGAGGGATAATTCTATCTATGTATACGGTACTAGGTAGTACCTGACTTCCGGTAGCCCAGATCCAGGTGCCGTCGTTGGTTTTGGAGCCTCCGACCCAAACGTACTCTGGTCTTCTCTCATCTGGAACGAAAATTAAAAAGGAACAATCAGCATTATTCATATATATATATATATATAATATATATATTCCGCGCAAGATGAGAACGAAAGAACGAAACAAATGAAAAAACGAGGTTTGTTTCGTTCTTTCGTTCTCATCTTGCGCGGAATATCTCCTATACAAAGCGTCGTTCTTTACGTTAATTATACTGCGTGTTTGCAGTTATAATGTATACAATGTACGGCATGCGGGAGGTGCCCCTTTGGGGCATTGGTTTCTGCGAGTATGTAGAAGAATTACGACGTTTGATTAAGCGAGGCCTGTGGTGTAGTGGTTAGCACATCTGACCGGCAATCGGAAGATCCTGGGTTCGATTCCCGGGCGGTTACCTCGTTTTTTCATTTGCTTCGTTCTTTCGTTCTCATCTTGCGTGGAATATCTCCTATACAAAGCGTCGTTCTTTACGTTAATTATACTGCGTGTTTGCAGTTATAATGTATATATATATACAGTATATATATGTTCAGTTATTGATTTCGGGAAATCGAAATACTGAACTGTGTTCGGTTTAGATATGTCTTAATTTAAGTTTCTTAGTACAGTATTATTATTATTGTTTTATTGCATATTGCATTTATATAACCAACACACACACACACACACACACACACACACACACTCCAATGTTTAGCTGCCTACCACGCAAAAGATGGTGAAGAAACAATCACAACACAACATTGAAAGCAGTGAAGTGCCTTTATGAATAAACGTTGGTCTGCGTGACACTTTTTCATGCCATTTGTCACGAGGAGAAAGGCGAAAGAACTCGCGCGGATTTACTTACTGGGAAGATTTCGCAGATAGGTGCGGAGAGAATCGAGATCCCTCGGCGAAGTGAGGTCTCCGCCTATGCGGGCGCATTCTCTGCGGGCGTCTCTCCACCCTCGCTTTTGATCCATTGACGCGTAAACGCACTCCCCGTCTATCGCTTCGAAGGGCGTGGGACAAGCGCTGAATCCGGGTTGAGCGAACGACCCCACCGAAGCTGACGAGGGAAATTCATTGGTTTTATAGCGATTTTTCGAGAGTACTTTTTAACTTTTTATCACCCAGCGGTACTTTACCAACTTTGTTCCGATTAACGCCAGACGATTTTACTCTGTTTCAGAAAAGACCCCGGGATATTAAAGGGTTAAGCGAGAAGTAATATATGGTAGTCGGTATAAATTCTTAAGTTTTTATAAAAACATGTTTTGGTTTTTTAATAAAAGTATACTTACAATTTTTAATTGTATATATTGTTTTCAGTTTTAGAAATATAATATTAACACTTGGTATATTATATTTAATGATATTTTATTACGATGCTTTACCATCGTATATAATATAACATTCTCCGACGTTTCAGAGCATATAAAGGGCTTACTCGTAAGCAGTGAAATTACTAACTACGGTATTAACATATTTGCTTATTCTCTAAAGAAATCTGATGACTCAGTCCCAAGATGAAAATCAATATTAAATGCAAAAAACTTAACTTTTTTCTACGCGAAGGTCAAAATATGATAATTAAAACCCACTCTAATAGAAGATGCCAGTGGGCATCGAAACTGTTGTGGAAATAAACTCTGTCTATTAGAGTGGGTTTTAATTATTAAAATCAATATTGTTTTTATGAATGAAACGAGAAAGAGTTTCTTAACACGAATAGATTTACGAAGAAACTTAATTAATTACCATCGGGTTTATTGTACCTTTCGGTCAACCACTGGACCTTTGTCAGGTCACTTTCCCCATATAAGTCTTCGATGCTGGATTGATGGCAGACTTAATTGCTACTTGGCATTCACGCGGAAGGCTTTAAATAAAACTTATTTAGCTACCTCTCGAGAACATCTCTGTCTATTTAGTACGTCTTTCACGGTGGAGGAAGTATAGGCCTACCTGATCCATCGTCCCGTTGTCTCTCCAAACGTAGCTGCCATTCTTCAATCTCTCTGATTCTCGTCTCGAGGTCTTTCACCTTCTCGATCTCCTTCTTCAGAGAAGACATGTCCTCTTGGTAGCCATTTAGAGATGTCTGCGGGAACGAGGACTAACTGGTTTTAAACATCAAGGTTAACTCATTTTAAATACTTTTCTTATATAATAGGAAAAAGTCTATTACTTTTTAGTTAATTTTAGGCAAATATAAATGTCAGTTTTATTAATTTTAATTCAACGCTCAAAATAAGAAATTAAAAGCTTTAAATTTACTGTTTATATAATAAAATACCTGAACTAATTTGAATAAATATATGCGTATCTATCCGTAAATAAAAAAGACTGCGCGGTTTTGAGCGCAGTTGAGCGGAGTAACAAATTATCTCTCGTTCAGTCACCCGTTATGATTGGCTGACTCGCGTAAAGTGGATGGAGCTAATGTCTCTCGCTCAGTCGCCCGTTAGGGTCAGATCTATCAAGATGAGCGGCGTTAAAGATCACGAAGTGATCACAAGCCCTATCCGTAGCGTAGGAGCCGAAGGCGCGGCTTATATATATATATATATACGTATTTTGTTTACAGTAAGTTGCCGGCTTTTCTCGGAGTAAAATGTTAATGTGAAATGTGAACTTTCCATTCTCGTCTACGCTGATTATGTAATTGTTGTATCGTTGCCTTTATATGAAGCTGGTTATTGCTTTAATTTTTGTTGTTTAGGTCATCGTCCTTATTGTGTTATGTTGGGCTCTGTGAATCCTAAAGCTTAAGGGCTTTACAGAGCATAGAATATAATAAATAGTCCAATTTCACAATTATTTACGTTAAAATTATTGTGACAACGAAAATTTTGATATTGTATTTATTTCATGAATAAAGAATTGTTTAGTCATTCATTCATTATCTCTAATCAGCCATTAATGGGCCAAATAAATGACAGGTTTTTTGAAGAGATTCTCTTTATTATACAGGGTGTCCCATAAGTCCGGTCTCATAGGGAAGTTTATTTTAAATTAAATTTACAAAAGTAAGACATTAGAAGTGAAACAAATGTTCAAATTGATGTCTTGTTTTGATACAACAAAAAAGGTCCCAAAACGAGACGTCAGTTTGAACATTTTAGTTCTAATGTACTACTTTTGTAAATTTAATTTAAAATAAAATTTCCAATGAGACCGGACGTGTGGGACACCCTGTAGATTTTATCAGGTTTCCAAACTGTAAAGGATCTCTTGTACAGTTCGTTATGTCTCCTACGGTCGCAGCATGAGAAAGAGCCTTTCTAATGCTCATGCGCGCGAACGCTTTTAAGCGTGATACGAAAGTGATGTTTGATATTTAAGACCGTCCAACTCACCAGCATAGTTTCCACTCGAGAGTCGAGTTTCGAATCGGAAGAGATCATGCTGTTGATTGTGCTTTCGACGAATTTCATTCTGCCGTACAGTTCGTCATGGTTCTTCTTCTCCATCAGGGCATCAAATATCCTCCAAAGAGCGCGTGTGATGAGACGATGTCCATCCGAAATGCCCCCCCTAGCAGGGGCTTGAACCTTACCAATCGCTTTCTGACCATACACGATGGGGTTTTCGATCGTCATAATTGACAGAAATGCGAGTAAAAACGTTTTCGTGTTCATGATTTTGACTTGATAATTCTTTTATTCGATTCGTCCTACAAAAGATTTGGAAAGAAAATGAGGAAGGAACTCGACTCAAAAACCGAAGTTACAAATAATGATTGGGGATGTTTGGAGTACGTATCATAAGAATTAAGTGGTATTTGAGCGCCTTTAGAACGTTCCTATTATTTATATCTGTCACGTATTTATGGTGGCAGCGACAACTCCACTCCCCCTACCCCCGTTCAAGTTTGGGATTTTTTTTTTTTTTAATGGGACAATACACGAGTTATATTTGCCATATAATGTTAGCATAACTAACCAGTTTTTAAGACTTTAATTATTAATAATTAAATATTTATTACCTATTTAATGACTGTTTAACTGACATTTTGCTTTGAAAATTCTCCTCTGTTGCGTCATTTAAAGAAAACTTAAATAATGGAATGATTTGTGTGATTGAAAGCGCAATTGAAAAATATTCTTAGTATTTATTGAAATGTGGTGATTGCATCGTCGCCAACCATCGCATTCTTGATTGGTTTGTAGAGCAAATACGAATTGCATCTTAAGATTGCGTTTCAAAAACTAATATTTGGACTAAGAAATCTTCTGTCATTAATGAAATGTCTGTGATGAAGTTCATAGATTTACTAGATTGAAAATTATCATTCTCTTATTTATAGTGATGAAAATTGTACAACAACTCGCTTTGAGGAATCTCTCTCTCTCTCTCTCTCTCTCTCTCTCTCTCTCTCTCTCTCTCTCTCTCTCTCTCTCTCTCTCTCTCTCTCCACGAACGGGCACATGCATTTCCTTCCTTTTGGTCTCGCGTGGCGCAGAATTTAATATTGGAATAAAAGCACGAACAAAAGCATTTTTTCAACAATGAAAATTCATTGAAATGAGCGGAAATGACTACAGTATCTCACCTCGGCAAGATTTATTTTAAAATTTAAAATTGAGTTCTCAACTAATAATCTTACTAAAGGGATGGGATCAGCTTTATAGCGTTAACGGAGATTACAGCATAGTCTATTATTATCGCTTTTCTATGCTAGGTATGTATATGAAGGCATTACTGTCCCATTTATCTGAAGTATATTGGGTATGTATATATTATATATGTAGCGGATCGACAAGAAATAGACCAACAAATCGACAGACATACTTTCTTTCCACGCTACCATAAAACAGTTGGAACACACGTGGGCAAGAGTAAACAATGGAGCGTCTATTTTTCCCCAATGGGAGCGAACAAAAACCGTTAACAACTAAAAGACGCGTGGACAAACGTCTTAAGAATGAAGTCTACGTCACAGGCCTACGGTATAAAAGGAGCTTCCACTTTATACTCACTCTCACTCACTCACTCTCACTCACACTGGACGCACGTCATCACGTGAGCAGCGCGTCCACCAACCGCTTTCCGGCCCCCTGGCCGAGGGGCCGTGGCCGCTACTTTCTTCAGGGCCTACAATTTGTCTTCACGTAAGATCTAAAGACCACCTGCAGAAGCAATCCAACGAGGCCCAACCGGAATCACTTCGGGCCTGCGGTTTGCCGGGTCGGCCTTCAAGTTTCTCCATTCCTCGAGATTTCAGCATATCACAAGGCCCCTGCACCTCGAGAAGTAACATCACCTCAGGCCTCCACGAAGCCTACATCCATCATCTCAAGAGGCTTAACGAACAACGACAGCTCGAATCTGCGTAATAGGTTCTGTCTTCAGCCCGTCTTCAAGTTTTTACATCGCCCTAAGCTAAGTACATCATATTCGTAAGTACCTCAGAAACCTACATTAGCCTACCGCCGAACGGTAGGCTATACTCCCAAAGTGTGTAATCACGCGTCCATTGACTCCCGTTAATAACGCAGTAGGCCTATCATCCAATTCAAGTGTCAATTCAATACCGTTTATTCCGCGTACCATCCGTCATTATGTTCAAGTCATATAAATGTGTGTTTAAATAAATGTTCTCTTGACGTAATCACTTAACATCACATAATGTCCTTTATATAAATGATATGTGCAAGCATTTCAATCCATTATTATTAGGCCACATCAATTATTCTATGTGCATCCATGCAATCATTTAGCCTACTTAATCAGTGTCATGTTTTCCATTCAATGTACCAAACGCACGTGCATTCTTTATATCATTAACTAGGCCTATTCAATGTTACATGTCGCATGCCATTTACATACCATCGATGAGTATTACATTATTTATTACGTGTCAATTAAGCTATTAACATTTCATCTTATTAGCTAAGCCTATGCCATAAGCATAACGTAAAACTACCAATTAATTACTGTCAATTCTTTGTTATATCACAGTGAATAAAATAACGGATTTATTTTCATAATAAACTACAAAAGTAAGGTGTCTTTCATAACCTTAATATTAATTTGCTTTGGCCGTAAACCAAGCTGGTGACCTCGCTGCCATTTCGGTCACTTCCAATAGTATGGTGGACTAATCAAATAACCATTCATTCCAATCGGTGATACTGTATTACATCATAAATTATTAACCCAGCCTATCATTATAAAGCAATCAGTCATTGCCTAAATCAATCGTTGCATACAATTAAATCATTATCACCTTAAACGGCTAAAACTAGCTCCACTATAAATTGGTGTAACCCCGGAGTGACTCGATCTTATTTTACGTTATTTATTCACAGCGATCCTTGTGTTAGCTATTATTGACCATTTCATTTTTTTGCAGCCACATTAAATAATTTCTATGTAAATACGGTATTCATAAATTCAATGTGATTTTCTGCAGCATATCAAATAATTTCTATGTACGTACGGTTTCATAAATTCAGTGAAATTATAGGCCTACTTGCAAACAGTGATATTCGTTCCGCGCGGTACTTTAATGCCTTACTGTCTCGCGGTCATGTGCCGTCGCACAATCACCGCAACTTTCAAATTCCCGAGTGCGTCCCCCTGAGTCGAGTCTCACTGCCTCCTGACGGCAGGGGCGCGGCGACCCCTTGGAGAAGCCACCACTGGCATTGGGTCCTGCTCCGCCGTCAACGGATCGTGGAGGGACTCACGAAATCACCACCTAACGCCTCAGGACAACACTCACCCCCCACCCCCCCAGCGCTGCAGTCAGTCCCAAATTCGTTTCAAACGGCGCATTCTTTCGTCACCACCTCGTCCAAAATATTCAACGGTCCCGTCTCGGCCGTTGTACGGTAAATCATTTGGCGATAAATCTGGTGACGCGCCTCATTGATCAGCGAATTTTTTTTCCGTAAGCACGACGGGTTTTCCCTTCCCCATTCCCTACGGGAAGGCCTAAAAAGAAAGCATTCTTCAATCAACGAGCAGAGTGCACACATGCCTCCACGCAACAAGCAAACTGCAAAACAGACACTTCAGGCACAGGGTTGGCGATCCCCTGCCTTCATCAACTGTCTCTTTGCATCATTCCGTGGATTAATTCCTGCTGCTCGTGGACTCGAACGACGTTTCTTTTTCTCCCTTCGGCAGGAGCGACCTCGACGACAACATCCACACGACGAGTTACGGGCACAGCATTCGAACTCAGACAGTTCCCCGGCCCCTCTCGTTTCCTTCGTCCACTCTTCATTGCTCCACATTCCTGCCGAAGTCCAACCCCTGCGGCAGGAGCGACCTCAACGAGAACCCACGCGACGAGTTACGGGCACAGCATTCGACCACCAACACAGTCCCCCCGCCCCTCTCGTTTCCTCCGTTCGCTCCTCACTGTCCCCCATTCCTGCCGTACCCCAACCCCACCCCCCTGCGGAACCCCCACCCCATACACCAGCGTTTCCTCTTCCGAGCATCTGACGACCCTTCATTCCTTCCTGCGTCAGGAATTCCACGACATACCAGGCCAAGCGTCAAATCTCGGAGTGGCCTCATCAGGTCTCCCAACAGAATGGTATTTCTTCTCAGTATCGTTCCTTCGTCTCTGAGAGGGAACTACTTGTAGCGGATCGACAAGAAATAGACCAACAAATCGACAGACATACTTTCTTTCCACGCTACCATAAAACAGTTGGAACACACGTGGGCAAGAGTAAAAATGGAGCGTCTATTTTTCCCCAATGGGAGCGAACAAAACCGTTAACACTAAAAGACGCGTGGACAAAGCGTCTTAAGAATGAAGTCTACGTCACAGGCCTACGGTATAAAAGGAGCTTCCACTTTATACTCACTCTCACTCACTCACTCTCACTCACACTGGACGCACGTCATCACGTGAGCAGCGCGTCCACCAACCGCTTTCCGGCCCCCTGGCCGAGGGGCCGTGGCCGCTACTTTCTTCAGGGCCTACAATTTGTCTTCACGTAAGATCTAAAGACCACCTGCAGAAGCAATCCAACGAGGCCCAACCGGAATCACTTCGGGCCTGCGGTTTGCCGGGTCGGCCTTCAAGTTTCTCCATTCCTCGAGATATTCAGCATATCACAGGCCAGCCTGCACCTCGAGAAGTAACATCACCTCAGGCCTCCACGAAGCCTACATCCATCATCTCAAGAGGCTTAACGAACAACGACAGCTCGAATCTGCGTAATAGGTTCTGTCTTCAGCCCGTCTTCAAGTTTTTACATCGCCCTAAGCTAAGTACATCATATTCGTAAGTACCTCAGAAACCTACATTAGCCTACCGCCGAACGGTAGGCTATACTCCCAAAGTGTGTAATCACGCGTCCATTGACTCCCGTTAATAACGCAGTAGGCCTATCATCCAATTCAAGTGTCAATTCAATACCGTTTATTCCGCGTACCATCCGTCATTATGTTCAAGTCATATAAATGTGTGTTTAAATAAATGTTCTCTTGACGTAATCACTTAACATCACATAATGTCCTTTATATAAATGATATTTGTGCAAGCATTTCAATCCATTATTATTAGGCCACATCAATTATTCTATGTGCATCCATGCAATCATTTAGCCTACTTAATCAGTGTCATGTTTTCCATTCAATGTACCAAACGCACGTGCATTCTTTATATCATTAACTAGGCCTATTCAATGTTCATGTCATGCCATTTACATACCATCGATGAGTATTACATTATTTATTACGTGTCAATTAAGCTATTAACATTTCATCTTATTAGCTAAGCCTATGCCATAAGCATAACGTAAAACTACCAATTAATTACTGTCAATTCTTTGTTATATCACAGTGAATAAAATAACGGATTTATTTTCATAATAAACTACAAAAGTAAGGTGTCTTTCATAACCTTAATATTAATTTGCTTTGGCCGTAAACCAAAGCTGGTGACCTCGCTGCCATTTCGGTCACTTCCAATAGTATGGTGGACTAATCAAATAACCATTCATTCCAATCGGTGATACTGTATTACATCATAAATTATTAACCCAGCCTATCATTATAAAGCAATCAGTCATTGCCTAAATCAATCGTTGCATACAATTAAATCATTATCACCTTAAACGGCTAAAACTAGCTCCACTATATATATATATATAGTCTATATATATATTGGTATATATGTGTATGTATAGATATATGTACATCTGTATGGATGTATGTATGTGCATGTGCTTGTCACATGCACATGTATGTATATATGCTTCCTGTAGCACCTGGTATGCATGAACAACACTTATAAATACAATAATAAATTGTAATAGATATTATTATTGTTGTTGTTGTTACTATTTCTTTGCATTGTTATTCTGCTACGCTACGTATGCCTTCGAACGCAATAACTGTCGCACTATCAACCTTTCAAATGTTCCGTGCAATGATTCCTCATTTCAAGAAGGTCAGGCTTGTTGCCGCTCCTCCCCCAAGTGTCGTTCTTTAGTTAATTATACTGCGTGTTCTTTGCAGTTGAAAATGTATATATATATATATATATATATATATATATAATATATATATATATGTGTGTGTGTGTGTGTGTGTGTACCTATTGTATGCCTTATACATGTAGTACAGAACAATAGATTATTATTATTATTTACAAATGCGTCTTATATACACTGTATATATGATTAATGATTATACTTGTATGATTTTTAATGCAAAATAGCTCCATTATTATAGGTAATAGAGTATAACCCCATAATATTATGGGTTATATCATATAATATTATGGGTTATATAATATTCTTATATTCTTATTGAATATGAGAAAAAAAAAAACTGGTACGTAACTTCACTGAACGTTGCGTAAATAAGGCCAATTTTGTATAAAGAATTTCATTATTATGAAATTTAATTGATTTAGTTTTTGTTAACTAAATATTGAAGTTAATTTATCACATAATTTATCACGTACTTTATTTAATTTATTATATAGGGCTTTATTACCAGAGCTGGGCAGTATTTAAATACATTTGTATTTAAATACGTATTTAAATACACTTGTGTATTTAGAACTGTATAGTGATGTAGCGGATGTCATTTTTTTCACATCCGCGGATGAGGATGTTTGATTTCAACATCCGCGGATGCGGATGCGGATGTCTACATTTTCGTTATTTTTTTAGGATATATTCGAGATTTGTTGTGTTTAACGTATATAATAAGTTATTATATAGAGAGAGCTGTAGCTATAATGTAGTATAATTGATTAATTGTACAATAATTGCTGTACTTTTCCCTGAACATATAACATAATAGCAAGCATCTAACTAATATAGAAATCAATTAGTGAATTCGTCTGCAAATAAATTCGTTATATTTTGTTGAGTTTCAGCCACAATTAGAAACCATAATTGTGTTACCCGACCTCTTTCCCCAACCTCCACCCTTATAGAAAGAGATCTTTAATTAGCTTGATAACTATTTATATTAAGTTTAAAGTTTTATTAGGCATATTTATGAATGAGTAATTAAAATAAAGTAAACTAAGATGTTCATCGTTTAATATTCAAACTTAATTATAGGAAGGTTATGCTTAAGGAACATTAATTTTTCTGCCTTTTCTGCTGCCAGTCTGTTTCTCTTTTCATCATATATTAATCCAGCACTGCTAAATAATCTCTCGCTTGGTACGCTTGTTGGAGGACGTGCTAAATGTTTCCTTGCAAGTTTACTCAAGTATGGATAGATATTCTGCGTATTTTTCCACCAACTAATAGGATTGTCACATGCAGCCAGGCGTTTTTCTTGGTGATAGCTCTCGATCATTTTTACTACATCTTTTGACATCGCGTAGGTCTCGTCATCGCTGCTTGACTCAAGAAACTGAGAGAGAGATTCTGTGATAGATTTGCTTGTTGAAGGTGTTGGTTCTGTCACTGAAACTTTTATTCTTCTGGTGGGTGACGAAGCGACAGATTCAAGAGATTGAAGCTCTTCAACTGCTTTGCCAAGTGATGATTTAACTCGTTCTAATGTACTAGGTGAAAATAACTTAGCTTTGTAACGTGGATCTACTGTAAGTAGGTTGCAAGAGAGTAACTTCATACAAGAACAGCCTCTCGTCTTGTCGCTTGCATCACTTTTGCGCACAATGAACTAGTTCTATTATTATAGTAGAATTTGATAATTTCCGCTTATTAATGACGTTTTATCTCAACGGTCCACATCCGTACGACATCCGCAGTCCAAAGTGCGGATGCGGATGCGAGAAAATGTGCGGATGTTCCGCGGATGCGGATGCGGATGTGACCTACATCACTAGAACTGTATTTATAAATACATTGTTTTTCATGTATTTAAATATAGTATTTAAATACAATGTATTTAAATACTCAAAATATAAAAATGTAAATACTTTTACTGGTTTAATACACGTTCTGTACTAGCACAGTACGACGCGTCGACAGTGTAGTACAGCATGGTTCATGTTTCAACGTGTCAGTTCAATCAGTTGTGTGCCACTCTTAGTCGAAAGCGGTTGATTTCTTTA
Source organism: Bathynomus jamesi (assembly GCA_023014485.1). Taxonomy (NCBI): domain Eukaryota; kingdom Metazoa; phylum Arthropoda; class Malacostraca; order Isopoda; family Cirolanidae; genus Bathynomus; species Bathynomus jamesi. The sequence continues at coordinate 189,601 of JAJOZX010003628.1, read as the reverse complement.
AAGTGCACCTGCTTGCTGTGTAAACACGAAGTCTCTGCTGCAAGCAATGCTACAACGAATCTGTACACTCATCTGAAGGTAAGTGTTTTTTTAGACATCAAAAAATATCTTGAAATTGACCGAATAATCGTACAAAACGGCTCTGCCTTAAGTGGGCCTGTGTAACTAACTCGTTGCAATCAATCCAATTTGCGATGGAAAATTCATTGATAAAAAAGCTTTTAAAATCGTCTGATCTATCGAGTGGTGTATTTATTTCGAAATTCACCGTGTCCCCTAAAGTAGAAATTTATCAAAAATTGATATCAATGATTATTGATTCATTAATTACACTGGTATGCATCAATTTTGCTGTCAAGGGTTTTGTAAGTGATTCTTATAGTGTTTCCTGCTGATTTCGAATCTGCAATCCGTTTTTCTCAATCAGCTCAGGTTATCCGGCTATGGCCTCATCAGTAAAATAGAATTTTTCGTGATTTTGTCAAAGCGGAATTGGAACAGTAACATCTATCATCACTTGTTTCACTTGTATAATATCTTTTTTTACTTTTCAGGCATATAGATAAAATATTTCATAATGAATAGAGCGTGTAAAAATGATCCCAATAGATTCTGCTACATATGTGGGACGGTTACCATGCCAAATAACCAGTCCCAAATCACTAAATTTGTGAAGACAATGTATAGAGCATACTTTGGAATTAAGCTAGGGGACCAGGACAAAAATTTCGCCCCTCATATGTGCTGCAAGACGTGCATTGAAAATTTGAGAAGATGGAGCAAAGGCAGAGCGAAATCTTTGCCTTTTGGAATTCCCATGATTTGGAGAGAAGGAAAGGATCACGTGACAGATTGCTATTTCTGCATGACAAACCTCCAAGGTGGGCTTATAAATTTATTTTTCTTAAATATTTTGAAATCCTCGTATGAAACGACATAATATTCACCATAATGTAATATTCACCATATATAGCATAATATTCACCATAATGGTAATCATACATTTACATATACATATTGTTATAGAAAATACATTTACACATACATATTGTTATACAAGTTACATTTACATATAAAATGATTGTATATTTTCTTTCTTTTTCATTCATATTGTCCCCGAAGGGACAATATGAATGAAAAAGAAAGAAAATATACAGACTCCATCGACCTATTTCATATCTTACAGACCGCAGCCTTCCCTCACGAGCCGCCACTGTCTGAATGCTTCTTCTATTTCATATGCAAGTTTTATATCCATGTTTCTGTGTTTCTATTTTCAGGAGTTAACAAGAAGAAACACATTGTTGTATACCCTGACATTCCTTCTGCTATGAGACCTGTACCCCATGGTCCTGGAATTCCAATACCCGACCCACCTCAAACCCTGGACTTCGATGATTCTGATGATGAATCAATGACCAATGCCAATGACCAGTCCCAGTCGTATATACTCAAAATACCGCTTCAAATGAGCCGAGGCCTCTCAACCAGGCCAAACTTAATGATCTTACCAGGGATTTAGGACTTTCCAAATTAGCTGCCGAGATCTTGGGCTCACGACTTCGAGAGGACAACTTGCTGGCTCCGGGAACAACATTCTCCTGGTATAGGAAACGAGAGGAAGAATTCCGCAAGTTTTTTGCAGTGCACGAAAATACCTCTTCCTTAGTGTACTGCTGCAATGTTGAGGGGCTAATCGAATCCTTGGGCCTGTCATATAACGCATCAGAATGGAGGCTATTTATTGACTCGTCTAAACGAAGTTTGAAAGCAGTACTTCTCAACATTGGGAATAGGGTTGCATCAGTCCCTGTAGCACATTCCGTACAACTTACTGAGAGCTACGATAACATGAAAATTTTACTGGATGCTCTCGTATACGACCAACATAACTGGAGGATCTGTGGAGATTTGAAGGTAATACTAATATCATAAGTAAACTATTGCTATTGACTATGTTGTTTTTCCAAAGGTTATTTGAGAGCGTATAAGAACACTTAACTTCCCCACAGAAGTGATACAGTCCAATGCATAGATTTTTTATCTGATAGAACAAATTCTGTAAATTCTTTAAATATTTTCATTTTTTTTCAGATTGCGGCATTTGTATTGGGAATGCAAGGGGGATACACGAAATACCCATGTTTCCTCTGCAAATGGGATAGCCGAGCGGATGAGAAGCACTATGCACAGCGTGAATGGGCATCCAGAGAGAATTTTGAACCTGGGTCACATAATGTCGTTTCAGTGCCCCTTGTACCACCAACAAAAATTTTGCTCCCACCACTTCATATTAAGCTGGGCTTGATGAAAAATTTCATCAAATCAATGAATAAGGAGGGTTCAGCATTCCGATAATCTCGAGAGTAAATTTCCTCATATATCTGATGCTAAACCAAATGCTGGGGTTTTTGATGGTCCTCAAATTCGAACTTTGATCAAGGATACTCAGTTCGAAAACGCAATGACTCCAACTGAGAAGAATGCCTGGCAGGCATTCAAATCAGTTGTCACTGATTTTCTTGGCAAGCGTAGAAGTCCAGAATACGAGTCCGTTGTCGAAAACTTGATGGAAGCTTTCAAAGCTCATGGGTCGCGCATGTCCATAAAAATACACTTTTTGTGGTCCCACTTGGACTATTTTCCTGAAAATTGCGGGGATTATAGTGAGGAACAGGGTGAACGATTTCACCAAGATATCAAAATAATGGAAGAGAGGTACCAGGGAAACTGGGATATCAATATGCTGGCGGACTATTGCTGGTGTTTGAAGCGAGACGTGCCCGAAGAAAAACAGACGGAAAGCCAAAAAAACTTCATTCCTTCCTCAATAAACTTTTTTTATTCATTGTATGAATAAAGGTATTTATTCACACAATGTTTTCATTTTTCACGAGTGTTCTTATAATATTACTCGTATCTACAGTGTTTAAGCTAAAAAAATCAATAAATTTGGGGATAAAATTGGACTTATAATAAATGGCCAATAGAGAAAAAACCTGACCTGATTGAGGAAAACCAATGTCATTTTCGAATTCAGCATGGTCGAATTATATAATATGAGTTGAAAAAACCCTCACAGCAGACAAAAAATTTCATATGCATACCAGTGTTATCGATCATTATTCATTAGGTAATTCATGTTTATTTTTTTCACAGCGTGTCCACCCTGGCATGATTCAAACTGTGCTAAAGTTGAGTATAATATGTCACTGGTTGAACATCGTAAGTTCTAAGTTCTTTTGTTTTTGTTTTGTTCTAAAAAGGGAAATATATAATCGGAAATTAGATTGTACTATTTCTTTATCCTTTATCAAGCATTTTATATTGTTGTTACTCATGAATTAGTGAATGCATATGTTAAAATTTGTATGTATTTAAAATGTATTTACAAATGTATTTAAATACAATTGATGTATTTTGTATTTAGTATCTAAATACATTCGTAAAATGTATTTAGTATTTAAATACATTTCTCCCATGTATTTAGTATTTAAATACATTTCTCCCATGTATTTAGTATTTAAATACATTCAATGTATTTATTGCCCAGCTCTGTTTATTACTTTGAACAACATTTGAAAAGAGCGAATCAGTTTCCATTTTTAACTCCAACAACCACTGTGGCGCGCGCATTATCTATAAGAACCCATTCCCCATTCTCACTGAAGTGGGTACGACGCTCAAGTTCAGCATTGACAACACCCAAAGGTACAAAAGAATCCCAATTGGGTATAATGTACTACCCCGACCTGGGGATCCATTCTAGTAGTTTTTAAAATAAAATTCGAAAGAGCAAATAATAGATTCGCATTTCATTCAGTAAGAACAAAAGTTGCTTATAATGATGATGATGATGATGATGATAATGATTATGATGATCATGATAATAATGATAGGACACGGGGTCAGGTCCGCTTTCTTTCTATCGTAGCTGAGATAACATTAGGGTGAAAATCGTCGAAAACAATTGATAAGAAAGCGGGAAATAATGTATAAAATTACAAAGGTACATAACCTGTCCACAAAAGTTTATATATATATATAATATGTATACTTAGTTATCTTACGTCTTCCCGATAATCTTTAGGATGCACACGCTACGTGCGTGTAACGACATTAAGTGTCGCCATAGATTGATTTATTTTTATTGAAAATTATTTGTCACGAACAAAAGGGATATAATGAAGGTCAGGTCAATTAGGTTAGGTTAAGTTAAATGTCTTCATCCACAACTGAAAATGTGAATATGTTGTGGTTTATTAAGGCTGCCAAGCGTGTGTGTGTGTGTGTGTGTGTGTGTCAGCAGGTATAGAATTTCACAGAAATATATACGCATGATACAACTGGGAATGGTTCCCAGAGATTATATATATATATATATATATATATATATATACTGTATATATATATATATATATATATGCACACGAGGAAGAGAAATACGAACAAATGAAAAATGAGGTGACCGCCCGGGAATCGAACCCAGGATCTTCCGATTGCCGGTCAGATATGCTTCCTCGTGTGCAGAACACTCCTCTATACTTACGTCGTTTCTCTCTCTCCTCTCTCTCTCTCTCTCTCTCTATATATATATATATATATATATATATATATATTATATATATATATATATCGGCCTCTGTGGTGTAGTGTTTGTCGTCGCTGACTACGAATCCATCGGCCCCGGGATTGAGACCCGGTGACCGGCAGGCGGCGCGCAGAAAACCCATCTGTTCATCCTTTCACACAAAAAATTGGTTGGTAGATAAATGGGTACACTGTGTAGTAGGGTGGCCCACTTTTCAATTTTTGTTTAAAAGTATACTAGCACATTGGTACCATTTTTACAAAAATTGATCAATATTTAGGGGTCTCGCATCGACCTTGAAATTACGAGTTTTTTTTTAAAATGCGTACTTTTTAACTTTTTACTTAATCAAGATAAATCATTAAGTAGGGATGTTTTCTGAATCCTCTTGATGAGAGAAGTCGTTTGGTGTGCCTTCCAATGTCATACGACTAACGGTTTAAAAGTTGTGCCTGTATACAGGTAATACCAATGTGCTAGTATAGTGCCAAATAATGGGAAAAACCACGATCACCTATACTTTTCAAAAAAATCAGCAAATAGCAGACAAATAAGGAAGAAAGAAACAATAACTTAAACAATCACTTTTGCATTGTATTGACCACTATCACACGTCACTGGCTGCAACGTTGTCCCTCTGTGCTAAGTCATCGTGGCGAGTGATGACTTCTTGAAGTCGCCGAGCTCTTTCCGGTTCTTTTCCACCACTTGCAGAAGATCCTGCAGCTGTGCCTCGTCCTTTGTGACCGTGTTCGCATAGTCTTGTATCAGTTGGACTCCTCTTTCAGCGACGTCATTGGTGACCTGGAGATTAGAGATCACATCCTTCAGACGACAAAAGTCCTCGTTCTCGTCCCACTTATCAGTTGGCAGGGTGAGCCACGAAGACCCATACATCTTCAGAACCTGCAAATAAGAACCAGGAGGACTCGTCGATCAGTCGGGGAGTAGCGTCATCTCGTCGACTGAGACGTTCTCGTATGTGAAGTCTTTGGGTACAGGGAGGTGGGACAGCTTCTCTGCCATCTGTTGCTTCACAGTGCCATCCACCTTGTTGCTGCATAGAGCGAAGATGACGGTCTGAGGCCTCAGATACCAGAAGTGCCGCCTCATCACTGCCAGTGACGCTTCTGCCACCTCGCGGTCCACTGCCCTATACCTCAGAAAACGCTGGTATAGTACCAGGTCATTCAACGGCGCATCAGCTGCTACAGGGGCCGCCAACCAAGCTGGTACGTACAGAAGAGCGATGAACACCACGATCCTTTCTTTTTACAGCGAAAACTTTATCGTTCCCGCTCATCGTTGCCACCCGAGGACCACGTTGATCGAGGTAGAAGTCAATGTCTTCTTTCTTGTCCTTGTCGGACAGCAGTCGATTCTTCTTTATATCTTCAACAGCGTCAGATGCTCCGATATCCCACAGCTTGTCCACACTGTCCGAAAACTTCTGCCGTTTTCCTCCGGCGTCAGTTTCTCGTTTTCTGCTCTTTTGGAGTAAGTGCCACTCTTTCCACAATGCCTCTAGCTTCCGTTCGCAGTTGAGCTTTGTGATTGTTTTAATGCGGGCCATGTTCCAAACCTTTAAGACGTTGTTTACGGTTTCTTTGAATGCGTCTTTCCTGTTAGCAGTGTACTGGATAACACTGAAGAAGTATTGCAAAACCTGCCGTGTTGTTGGCAATTTGCTACCACTGATGGAGGACGACGGTTGGCCAACTAAAAAAATTTTCGAGGCCGATCTTAGAGAAGGTAGCGATGTTATTTTCGCCTTTCCTTTTGATGACTCTCTATTTGTAGCTTCAAGAGTTCTTCCAGTTATGGTTGCCATCGATTTGTCCATGACAAAGGATGAGGAACGCAGACAGAATTTCAAAATGTTATGATCTGCAAAAAAGAAATAGGTTAGGTACCTGGCACAGGCATAGTGCATTTTCTAATTACCTATATACATTATACATTCCGCCCGGGTATGGTGACTCATTTTTTTGAAAAGTATAGGTGATCGTAGTTTTTCCCATTATTTGGCACTATACTAGCACATTGGTATTACCTGTATACAGGCACAACCTTTAAACCGTTAGTCGTATGACATTGGCAGGCACACCAAACGACTTCTCTCATTAAGAGGATTCAGAAAACATCCCTACTTAATGATTTATCTTGATTCAGTAAAAAGTTAAAAGTACACATTTAAAAAAAAAAACTAGTAATTTCAAGGTCGATGCGAGACCCCTAAATATTGATAAATTTTTGTAAAAATGGTACCAATGTGCTAGTATAGTGCCAAATAATGGGAAAAACCACGATCACCTATACTTTTCAAAAAAAATTGAAAAGTGGGCCACCCTACTGGGTAGCATAGTGGATAAGACGCTGGGCTGCTGATGGGCCGTGGTTCGGATTCCACGTTAAACTGTAGGTCTAAGGTGGAGTGACAAGTTTGACCTTCGTCAGAATGAACAATTCAGGCGAAAGCAAGACCAAGGTTAACCAAGCACACTCATCGGCAGGACCGGACAAATCGAATGCCACACTGATCAAAACCTGCAAGAATGCAATCGCTGAGCCCCTATATTGGATATGGAGACGATCACTAGACACGGGAGAAATATCGGGCATCCTGAAGAGAGCGAGCATAGACCCAATATATAAAGGAGGAGATCGATCTGAGGCCAAAAAGTATAGGCCAGTGTCGCTTACATCTCATCTCACTAAAATATTTGAAAGAATAGTTAGAGAAAAAATCTATGACTTTTTGGAAACTCAGAAAAAATTAAATGATAACCAACATGGGTTTCCGTCAGGCAGATCATGCCTATCACAACTAATGGAACATTACAACAAAACATTATTGATGCCCTTGAAAGTAATGAAAACTATGATGTAATATTACATAGACTTTGCCAAAGCGTTCGACAAGTGTGACCATGGAATCATAATACATAAACTGAAATATATGGGAATAACAGGAAAGTAGGGAAATGGATATATAATTTCCTTAGTGAGCGGCGGCAAGTCGTTACATTTCAAGGAATATCTTCATCAGAATCAGAGGTCCTCAGCTCAGTACCACAAGGAACAGTATTAACTCCACTACTCTTCATAATCATGCTAACTGACATAGATGATGACGTTACCAGAGACAGCACAGTAACATCCTTTGCCGATGACACAAAGATCAGTAGAAAAATAAGAAACTCACAGGATATAGGATCTCTACAAACAGACATGAACAGAATCTACAAGTGGACGGAAGACAACACTATGAAGTTTAACACTGAGAAATTTCTACAGTTACGGTACGGAAAAAGGGAGGACCTAAATTCCATGGAATATTATACCCCAAATGGACAGGAAATTTAGAAAAATTCTAAAGCAAAAGATTTAGGAGTTGTAATAACCGATGATGCGAAATTTGAAACAGAGCAAAGAGAATAACTGGGCAGATACTGAGAACCTTTAAACGAAAGGATAGGAATATAATGATTCCTCTACTGAAAATACTGATCATACCCAAGTTGGAATACTGCTCGGTCCTAACATGCCCATATAAAAAAGAAGACATTAGACAGCCAGAAGGGATTCAGAGAAGCTTCACAGCCAAGATCAGTGGGTGTAAAGAACTAAATTACTGCGAGAGGTTACGCGAATTAAACCTATATTCACTGGAAAGGAGAAGAGAGAGATACACCATTATTTACACTCGGAAAATAATGGAGAAATTAGCTCCAAATCTTACTGTGAACCCTATAACCACCCAAACAACAGTGGAAAGTAGAAAAGGAAGACTGTGTCATGTTCCCAAACTAAAGGCTAGACAGGGAACATCCTTAACCCTGAAAGAAAATAGTTTTGTTGTGTGAGGACCAAGACTGTTTAATCAGCTGCCCAAAGAACTAAGGAACACGAGTGGTGTTGAGGTCGACATCTTCAAAAGAAGATTAGACGCTTGGCTCAGAACAATTCCCGATGAGCCGGGCGTACCTGGCTATGTGAGGTGGAGAGAGTACAAGAAACCAACTCTCTACTTCACCATGCCAACTCGAGAGGAGGGGCGACAAGCTTGACCTTCGTGAAATGAGGAATCGTCGCGCGGAACATTTAAAAGGTTGAAAGCAAAGGTGTGTGTATATATATATATATATATATGGGATGAATTTTACACTTAAACACGCGAAATGAATGAATGATGCAAACCCTCAAAGAAAAAGAAAAAAATTATTCCAAAGCCTTTCGACGAGGTGCACTGTTGAATACACGAAAGGCCTTAGAATAATTTTTACATTTTCCTCGTGGGTGTGCATCATATATATAATAATTTATTTTTCACGACATTAATGGGTTGATTTCTCGCAGTTGTGTATTATTCCATGTATTTATATACTTATACTTAATGTCTGCACACATTTTGTTAAAATATTTAACGTAATAAATTGTTTTAATACAAGCGGGATTAAAAGATACATGTAAATTGCTTAACGGGTTTTGACACTACGATTCTTATCTGCGTTGAGGATGTCGTAACGAATTAAAGTAAAACGTCACATTCTACACTAAACATTGTTGAGTTATTGCGCTTGTCAGACTTGCCTTGTTTTATCTCTTATTGCCAAGTTTTAAGGTTTTTATGTAATGGTTTTGAGTGTGTGTGTGTGTGTGTGTGTGTGTGTGTAGCCCTTGAACGATGGAATAGAGTCGTCTGGCGTTCGCGAGAATGAAACGGGAGAATGGCTACCAATAGTCAAAGGGTTAATTATGAAGAATAATAATGTCTGGGTCTGTAAGCCTTCGTAACGAGAGAAGTCACGTGACAGGGGATCTACGCCTTTACGTGGGATTCGAATTATCACTGGCCAACAAGTACTTTTCATCAGATATAATTATGGGTGGGCTAGATAGCTGTTGGTACGCTGATTCCAAATCTGTTTTCGGTTTTTCTCTAGCACGTCAACTCGAGAGGAGGGGCGACAAGCTTGACCTTCGCGAAATGAGAAATCATCACGCAAAACCTTTGTAAGGTATATATAATATATATATATATATATATATATATATATATATAATATATATATATAATATATAATACTATATATACACAATATATAATATGCGTCCTTTATACATGTAGCGGAATATTTTGTCGTTGCAGCTTAGGTATAGGTTTTTGGTTTGCTGTTTCTGCACCCTCATGTATGGCATTTTGTCGTTTCAACCTAGGCTTTCCGCGGGTTGTCTTGTGGTATTTTAGGTGAGAGCAGTTGCTGGCCACAAATTTGCAAACGTTGCACATGTACACCCTTTTATTCTTTGGCGTAACAGTCACATGTCTAGTTGTTGTGTTGTTTTTGTTTTGTGTCGCCCACTTACACATTTTATTTTTTTAGGTAATTTACATCGACCCACTCATCGATCATCATGCCTCGAAAGGTAGTTTCTGTTACGTGTGCGGTTCGTTCGCGACTAAATCACAACGGCGTGCAATCACGATGGATCTTCGGAAAACTTACCGGTTATACTTCGGCTGTCCACAAGGCGACCAAGATAAGGCGTGGGCGCCACATGTTATCTGTACCGCTTGTTCGAATGAACTACGTGACGCGTTGAACCAAAGGAAAAGGTCGATGCCGTTTCGCTATACCATGATATGGAGGGAGCCGAGAGACCATCATGGCTATTGTTACTTTTGCAATGTTAACATAACTGGATTCTCCGTGAAGAACAAGCATAACATCGTTTATCCGAACGTAGACTCCGCGATCAGACCGATTCCTCACGATGACACGATGCCAATTTCGGTACCTCTCCACAGCATGGACTCAATTCTTCAGAAGACGAAAAAGAATCCGACGAAGGTGCGATTGGCCGAGATGTGGAACCTTCGGCCGATCTTGACTACACACCTGACGAAGAGCAATCGGAGCCGGAGAGGCTTACCCAAAACGAGTTGAATGACCTCATTAGAGACCTAGCCCTCTCCAAAGAGAAATCAGAACTTCTCTCCTCGAGACTCAAGCAGAAACACTTACTTGAGAAGAACGTCCGAGTGTGTCACTGTCGAAAACGAAACCATGATTTGGCGACATTCTTTACAGTAGACGGTCCGCTCTGCTATTGCCATGATATCAATGGACTTTCCGAGAACTTGTCACAGGTATACACACCATCTGAGTGGAGCCTCTTCATTGATTCCTCACAGCGAAGCTTAAAAGCGGTTCTCCTACATAACAGGAACTTAAAGCCGTCCATCCCGATCGCCCACTTCGTTCATCTAAAGGACGTACGATAACATGAATATACTACTCGAAGCAATCCAATACAGCACTCATCAATGGAATATCTGTGGTGATCTCAAATTCATTGGTATGTTAATGGGCATGCAAGGAGGGTTCACGAAATACTGTTGTTTCCTATGCCTATGGGACAGCCGTGCTACCGCGGATCATTACATCAGACGCGACTGGCATCAAAGAAGCACATACGAGTCAGGAACGGGCAGTGTCCAGTTTGTTCCTTTAGTTGATCCAAAGAAGATTTTCCTGCCACCTCTTCACATTAAACTCGGTTTAATGAACAATTTTGTGAAAGCGATGGGTAAGGCGAATTCGAGAGGGTTTCGATACCTTGTTGAGAAATTTGCAAACATCAGTACCTCGAAATTGAAGGAGGGAATCTTTGTGGGGCCCCAAACCAGGGAGGTTCCGCAGGATGAAGGCTTTGAAGAAAGCCTCAATGCCTTAGAACTAAAAGCATGGCAGGCTTTCAAATGGATTTGTGGAAACTTCTTGGGTAACCACGAGTCTCCCGCATACAAAGATGAAGTTCAGAAACTGCTTGATGCATATCAAGAAATAGGCTGTCGCATGTCCTTGAAAATACATTTTTTACATTCGCATTTCGATTTCTTTTCCGAAAACCTTGGCGTAGTGAGTGACGAACAGGGGGAATGCTTCCATCAAGACATCCAGTCAGTGGGAAATCGCTACCAAGGTTTCTGGAACGAAAGTATGCTGGCAGACTACTGCTGGATGTTGTACCGCGACGATCCGGACAAGGTTTACAAAAGAAAATCGTACTCGCAACGTTTTTAGGTTGGTGTACATTTCTTTTTATGAATAAAATTGTACTTTTACGATAAATTGTACTGAAATTAACACGTCATATTTCGATAACTAGGTGTGTTAGAGGAAACCCGAAAACAGATTTGGAATCAACGTGCAAAGCTGGTCTAGAAAAGTGTGTATACATCTTTGATGAGATAAAAAAGTTCGATTTTGTCGACCAGTGAATTATCAAAGGGTAACTACATTATCTGAACGCAGCGGAGGATACCTCATCACCTACTGAACTGACTCAACGTCCATTAACCTCTTTGCTGATCTAACTGGAAGCGGTGTTGCGACGTAGCCACGGCGTAGTCAAGTGGGAGGATATCATTTTGGTCATTGGATAGTTATTGCTACATGAAAGCTGTTACTCATCACGAGAACCAACAAGAATATAAGTCCACCCTAGGCTAGTCTATAAAATATGATGAGAAATTATCTTTACAAATTCAAACCTTTTTAAAATATTAATGAGTGTTAAATACAATGATGCATTTTGCTGCGTGTGAAAGAACATTTCACAAAGTTTTTCTTAACATGACGACGGTTGCTGATATTGCGGACATAAAGAACGAGATTACTGATGCCATTACGACCGTCAATGCAGAAATACTGAATCGAGACTGGATGAAGATAGATCAAATATCGCCTCAATGTGTTACTGGGACAAAGAGCGTTCACATAGAAGTGTATTGACCTTGACAATAAAACTTTGTGAGATGTTCTTTCACGTGCAGCAAGCCGCATCATTGTGTATCATTTCATTTCTTTTTTATTACTGGTTGAAGTTATATATATATATATATATATATATATATATATATATATATATATATATATATATACACACATTTTAACTGCAAACAACACACAGTATAATTAATGTAAAGAACGACGCTTATGTAGAAGAACGTTCCGCACAAGATGAGGAAGAACGAACAAATGAAAATGAGGTTACCACCCGGAATCGAACCCGGGATCTTCCGATTGCCGGTCAGATATGCTACCCACTACACCATGGGCCTCAGTTAATCAAATGTAATTCTCCTACATACGAGCAGAAACCAATGCTCTGAGGGGGCACCTTCGCATGCCGTACCTATATATACATTTTAACTGCAAACAACACACAGTATAATTAATGTAAAGAACGACGCTTGTGTAGAAGAACGTTCCGCACAAGATGAGGAGGAAGAACGAACAAATGAAAAATGAGGTTACCACCCGGGAATCGAACCCGGGATCTTCCGATTGCCGGTCAGATATGCTACCCACTACACCATGGGCCTCAGTTAATCAAATGTAATTCTCCTACATACGAGCAGAAACCAATGCTCTGAGGGGGCACCTTCGCATGCCGTACCTATATATACATTTTAACTGCAAACAACACACAGTATAATTAATGTAAAGAACGACGCTTGTGTAGAAGAACGTTCCGCACAAGATGAGGAGGAAGAACGAACAAATGAAAAATGAGGTTACCACCCGGGAATCGAACCCGGGATCTTCCGATTGCCGGTCAGATATGCTATCCACTACAGTGACTACACCATGGGCCTCAGTTAATCAAATGTCGTAATTTTCCCGGGTGGTAACCTCATTTTTCATTTGTTCGTTCTTCCTCCTCATCTTGTGCGGAACGTTCTTCTGCACAAGCGTCGTTCTTTACATTAATTATACTGTGTTGTTTGCAGTTAAAATGTATATATAGGTACGGCATGCGAAGGTGCCCCCTCAGGGCATTGGTTTCTGCTCGTATGTAGGAGAATTACGACATTTGATTATCTGAGGTCCATGGTGTAGTCACTGTAGTGGATAGCATATCTGACCGGCAATCGGAAGATCCCGGGTTCGATTCCCGGGTGGTAACCATTTTCATTTGTTCGTTCTTCCTCCTCATCTTGTGCGGAACGTTCTTCTACACAAGCGTCGTTCTTTACATATATTATATATATATATATATATATATATATATATATATATATAATCCGTTTGGTTGGTTGGTTGTTGACGCAATAGATTTGTGTTAGACATTTATTTGGTACATATTTAGTGCATTGCTGATGTATATTCATTTCGAAAAAAAAAAATGTTCCTCACCAATCAATATCAAGAGTAAAAAGGGTGATGCATCCTCAGAAGATTCAAGTCTTCAACCTTTGTCTCTTACGACCTGAATCGGATACGCACGAATGCGGATGAAATCACATCATCTTTTCCAGTCTGGATGGGTAGCGGAGGATTCCCCGAGGGAAGAGAGAAATGACGGAGTAATATCCTGTGATTTCATTTTGAAAAACGTGCGTATACGATTCAGGTCGTACGAAACGAAGGGTGAAAATGCTCTGAAGTCGTGTCACCATTTTTTCTTTAATTAAGGATTGGTTCAGAACATCTTTTACGAAATGAAAATACACCATCAGCAGTACGGTAAATATACGTCAAAAAATTGTTTGACATAATCTGATGTGTCAACAACCAACCAACCACCAACCAACCATATATATATATATATATATATATATATATATATATATATATATATATATATATATATATATAATATATATATATATATTATATATATAATATATATATGACACACACACACACACACACATATATATATATATATTATATATATATAATATGGTGTTATAGTGGTTAGCGTCGCTGACTACGAATTCATCGGTCCCGGGATTGAGACCCGGTGACGGGAGGCGGCGCACAGCAAAACCCAGCTGTTCATCCTTCCACACAATAAAAAAAATAGGTTGGTAGATAAATGGGTACCGTGGGTAGCCTAGTGGTTAAGACGTTGGGCTGGTGGTGGTGAGTGGTTCCGATTCCACATTAAACTGTAGGTCTAAGGTGGAGTGACAAGCTTGACCTTCGTCAGAATGAACAATTCGGGTGGAAGCAAAACCAAGGTACCCAAGGTATATATATATATATATATATATATATATATGGGATGATGATAATGTCTGTTCGTTTATAGACGTATAAACGGCCACGGTAATCTGCACTAATTTTAGCATACAAATCAAGGGAGAATCAGGGAAGGTTTTAGTGATACATTCGTTCCTTCCAGTCATCCCTAGGTTGTGTTTCGGGAGGCTTTGCAGGCATTCTAATATATATATATATATATATATATATATAAGGTAAGCAAAGCAAGGAAGCTTAAAAATGAGATTGGCGTAGTCCCAAGTTGTTCGTGCAGATAATTCGCCTATCACATTTAAAATGCTTTTTCTAAATTATCTCTACGCTAATAACTTTATATGCAATAGCCCCTGCGGATATATTAGTGATACTCTGGGGCTACCAGCGAGTGAATCACCCTGTATATAAATTAATTAATAATTCAAGAACTGTCAGTCCGTCACATACACGAACTTTTTTGCTCTCGTCGCCTACACGCACTTAAGGATATGATACGTGATGGCCGTATACGAGTATAGCCTTCTTCAGTAGACATATTTTTTTATATTATATTATACGCAGATAATTCTTTAGAATGTGAGACGTGAGCGAAAAAGACACTTGACAAATCTCTCGATAAATGGTATTTACCTTCTCTTTTATCTAATCTCTAAAATATAAATACTAAAAAAGACAGAATTATAATCCGTTACCAACTTCTAGACTATATACGGCATTTACCCATCCCATATAGTTATTTTATATCCTCGGCGCAGTTATATGATCAAGTTCTAATTGGATCAGTTAATAATAATAATAATAATAATAATAATATATTTAGGGATGTTTAAACCTCTTTCATAACAGCAAAGGTCACGTAACGTAGGGGACCTACAGCTTCACGCGGGATCCGAAGAACCACGGGTCGCTGCATCATCTGAATGAGGAAGATGGTCATACATCGAACTACTAAACAGACCCAACGTCGCTTAACCCCACTGATCTAACGGGAAAAGGTGTTGTGTCGTGACCATGACGTAACTGTATTAAGCGTACATATATAATGTGTGTGTTAACCATGACGTAACTGTATTAAGCGTATATACATAATGTGTGTGTGTTAACCATGACGTAACTGTATTAAGCGTACATATATAATGTGTGTGTGTGTGTGTTTTAACTATTTTAAATTAACTTATCAGTCATGCTTTGAGTTATTTTTATTTTTTTTTTGAATTGACACAGTTAATTAAGTTAGTGGAAAAATGTGTATTTTGCGTAGCAGAACGTATATGACACAAAGTGTTATTTTAAGACCTAATAATTATTAAATTAGTCTTCCTTTTCCTGTGGGTAATTCTGTAAATTGAATAATGAAAGTTAATGTAAAGATAGTGATGGAAAAATATTACGCAATTATGTAAAAATATTATACCTACGTTATAAAAAAACTAAAATGATTGTTATGAGGGTTTGCACCATTATTAATGAATATATATATATACATACAGTATATATATATAAATAAACACTCCTTAATTCCCACGGACATACTTTTACACACTGAATATTATTAATTACCTAATTAATAACTATTTGTGAATAAACACGAAAGAGCTTACACGATATGTTGGCAATTTGCACAAACTAAAAGATCGACCAAACAATAATGGCGTAAGATATAGATTTAATTTTAAGTCTCATTATCTCGAGATACTTGATTTCTTCTCTATTATCTTACAAAGGCTTTTCAAGATAAATTCAGTTGATATCAATAACAAAAGTTCAACAAAGAAACGGGTTTTTGCACAAGGTATGAAGCTTATCGATTTAGGCTGATACACCGTTTGTATATGAAAATCTAAATAAAGGGGATTTTTTGTTTTTATAAATACGCTTCGGTAATATAAGATTTTACGATAATAATAATAATAATAATAATAATAATTATTATGATGATAGTGATTGTAAGGCTTTTGGTTTCATTCCATTCGATATAATTCATATTTGATTCTACGCTCAAGAGTGAGAATCTCGAATGAAGCAATTTTCAAATTGATTTGTTCCCATTCCATGACATTTTCATTCTTAGCCACAGTTTTCCTACTTTGGGCCAGGTTAGATTAGGTTAAGTTCAGTTAGGTTAGGAAATATTAGGGATTCTCATTTGACGCCTTTACCCCAAATCGAGAAATTCTTTTCTCAAATGTAAATGTGTATTTCTCATTTTGTTCATTTTCATTCACGAAAACCGCGATTGGGAATGAGTGACTGAGGAATAATCGGGCTTTTTAATTAAGTCGGCTCAAATTCACAATTTAGTCAAAGTTTCATCTATTACCAAAGTGATGATTATACTCTGAAATACGCCTACCACGGTCCAGGGTATCCCGCCTTTTGTAATCAACTGTACATTGACAACTTTATTAAGGGGTACATAAAGGAAAAATACCTCATTACTTTAAAAGTGAGGAAGGCAATGGAGGCAAAAGAGGTTTTTTAACAGACAGACAACGGACAATCAGTTGTCATTTTTTACCTCATACACTGAAAATATTTCTTTCTAAACACCCCAAAAATTGGGGTCAGGGACTGCTATATCATCTAATGAGAAGGCATAGTCCAAGGTTGAGCACGATTGAAAGCCACGGACCGTTTGAGTTTATCAATTCTTGCAGTCGGAGAGACTTGAGCGTGTCGCAATGAGAGAGTGAAACATCACAAGTTTATCGCAGCGTTTCTCTAAGTCCTAAGAAATCGCACGAAAACAAAAGGATAAATTATCTGTAAAACACCATTCAGCGACGATGACTCTGGGTAATAGTTGAATGGGTGATCATCCTCGGCACCCAGATTCTGTAGCAACCCGTAGTTATTCGGATTTCACGTTAAACTGTAGGTCCCCTCTTTCATAAGAAGGGACTCGGGGTCTGTGTAGTAGTAGTAATAGTTGAATGGATGACGCTCCCCTTCTCCCAGATGATGAAGCGACCCGTGGTTGGTATAACGCATTAAAAACTAGGTCTCCTCCGTCATTGAGTGTCCGTACGTAATCTAGATTCTAGATGATGCAATTAGTAACATAATCATTTGTAGTAAAGTGCCCATTGGTTGAGGTCTTTTAGGAAGTGTAATAGTTTTGTACCCTCTAAATGTGACCAATTTGTTACAGAAGAGGAAGTTGGGCATTGCCATAGAACAGTGCACAATGACCAAAACGCCAAATCAAAACAGGAGTAGAAACACAGATTTTTTTAAGGACGTAGTTTTAGTCCATTATAATGAAGTTTTGAACACAGTTCAGCAATGGGTTGTTGGTCACGTGTTATTGTTGTTAACTTTTCATCAGTTGTTAGACTTGACTTGTTAATTGGGGTGGTTGATCCGCCTCTTCGGTTGATTGGCTCAAATGTTGGCATCGGTTATTGCCTTTGACTGTGAACACGTTATGTTTATTTTTTAACATGACTACTGAAAATAATAATAATAATAAAGTATTATATATATATATATATATATATATATATATATATATATATGCCTCGTTGGTGTAATTTAGCATAGCTGACTACGAATCCACTGGCCCCTTGTTCTATTCCCGGTGAAAGTAGTCGGCGCGCAGCTTAACCAGCTGTTTATCATTCCAGAAAATATATGTTGGTAGATAAACGGGTACCTTGGGTGGCCTAGTGGTTAAGATGTTGGGCTGTTGATCGAGAGGTCGTGAGATCCAGGCCGGAGGAGAACTTTGTAATTTCTGACCACCCGTGGTGGGTCGTCTGAATGAACAATTCGGGCGGAAGCAAAACTAAAGTGTGTGTGTGTGTGTGTGTGTGTGTGTGTGTGTGTGTGTGTGTGTTCCATTAAAACACGTTATAAGCAGATGAAGAGTGACGTGAAATGACTTAAATTAACAGTTTATAACTTCCGAGCCTCGGGTAACACGAACCTTAATTTAACGTTATTGGTATGCGAATCTAACCCTTCTAACCATTCTGCCAGTCAACCGAGAAAATTAAATACTCTTTCAAGTGTTTTAAACTTTCAGTTTACTGAATGACTCGCTTCATAATGACTTAATAAAAAAAAAATAAATAAAATAATATATATATATATATATATACACACAGGGTGTCCCATAAGTCCGGTCTCATAAGTAGGAAAATTTATTTTAAATTAAATTTCCAAAAGTAATACATTAGAACTAAAACAAATATTCAAACTGACGTCTTGTTTTGGGACACTTTTCTTTTGTTGCAGGTAGAATAACACGTAATGGGCACTAATGGCTAATATGGAAATGAGTTAGACTGGTGAGGAAAAGACCTTTTCCTCACCACTGTAACTCCAAAACAAAGACATCAATTTGAACATTTGTTTTAGTTCTAATGTATTATTGATTGTAAATTTACTTTAAAATAAATTTTCCAATGAGATCGGACTTATGGGACACCCTGTATATATATATATATATATATATATATATATATATATATATATATATATATATATATAAAAGACCCTAACTTTGATAAGAGTAAAACTGCTTTAGAATTGTTTCTAATCTTATCAAATGAGAGTCGTAGTAAGGGAAAAAAAAAAGGTTTGAACATCAGTCGAGATATTGATCTTCAAAAGAGGAAATTGAAAGAAACCGAAATATAAATGGAAATATTGAGTCGAGTTCCGTTTTCGTTGTTGTTTTAGGTGTCGTTTTGCTTAAAAGGGCGAATAATACGAGGCGAGAAAGAACGAACTCTCTCTATCGTTTGTTTACGTTAATTCATTGAAGATTTTCTTTAAAATTTAACGTTATTAGAGATTGATTGATCGTTTCATAATGGCCGACTGTGAGACAGCGAGAAGAACGCAAAGTCCAACTAAAGTCACGAGCGAGAATTGCGCGTGGCGGAAGATAGAATGAACTTCTTCACTATTAATTATTACCCGAAGTGAATTCGGCGTCGTCCGTTATACGAAATGTTAATAATAATATTAATAATTAAAGCGTTGGTCTCGTGTGTTCCGAGTATGTCCTTGTGAGCGGAATGAGTAGCAGAAAAAAGAACTTATAATTTATAGGATAGATTAAACTTTATAGATTCTTTTATCTTCACAAATAATCGAGGACGCAACTCAACAAGGTCACTCATCTCTTTCTTCAGTAACTTTTTCAAACGAATCACATAAATTAGAAACAAAAGCTGTTCAAGACAGACATCTTGGTGTATATATATTATTATTATTATTATTATTAGAAAACTACACTAATCCCAGTTTGGTTTTAATAAGGAAATTGAAGTAAGATGCACAGAGGAGGTTTCGTCCTTCCGTCGTTGGCCCACTACGTCCAATACGTCTCCGTCTAAGAAACAAAAAAAAAATCCTTTTGAGTGTAGCTTTTGAGCTACACTTGGTTTCCTCGATGGTGCAGTGGAGAGAAACATGTTCGGGACGTGTCCCAGCGACACAGAGACGAAACCACCTCAGTTTTGCACATTTTATTTCACTTTTTGTATATATATATATATATATATATATATAGTTTCACTCGTAGTTGTTGAGATGATACCAAAAGATGTTTGGAAATTCAATATGTATATAGTATTGCATTACTAAATACTCTGGTAGCATTAATAAATTGAACGACTTAGTTTATTTTCCTTAAACCTCAGTTGAAGTGGTTTGGTGAACTTTATTTAGCAATTTATCACTTATCACGAGTGATTCTTCGGACGAAGATATCTTTACTCGAGAGGTTTCATTTTATGTAGCGAAAGAGCTTCGATATAATTTTAAATGTTCGCCATAAAACCTCCAACGAGGAACTATTTAAAAACTAAGGAGGAAGATATAAAACGTTAGAGGGAGAGCCGTGTTTTACGTACAAACTTAACTTTGGCCGTATGTTTAACGTTATTATGGTAAAGACTGCGTCTAAGTTTATTATAAAAAGAAAAAAGAACGTGGTGCGGACGTGGGCAGACTAGAATGCGCACGCACATTGTACAAATCAAAAAAAAAAAAATTTGTCGTCGCCTTAGTTTGCCCACGATTACTCCATTCAAGTATTTAGTTTCGATGACACCAAGAAGTGGTTCAAATTTGCTCTGTTCAAGAACTTTGCCTATCAGATTTAATGAGATTGTGTCGCGTTCCCCGTTTGTGATACGTACGTGAATAGCGTTTTAACTTACGAAGTACCGCCACGAGAGAGACGAGTGCAAATTAGTAGAAATTAAAGTGAAAAATGAACTGAATTGAACTTTGTATTCTTTTTATGCAAAGACTTTTACGAACGTGTTAGCGTGTTCTTAGAAACAGTTAAGACGATCTTCAAAGCGGCAAGGTCACGGAAGTAGTACATTTTTAAATTCAGTAAACACTATTGCTCAAGTTACGTTGTTAAAAGTTAGAATTTAGTGTATTGTAATATCACTTAATTTCACTTATTAAGTTATTAAAAAACACTATAATTTTTCTTTAGAAAGTCGTCATCATCGTGAATGTGGATAATTAACATCAGATATCGTTTAGTTCAACATTAAAAGGATGAAGAAAGAAGATTGTTCATCTGGCGAAAATAGTGGTGAGTGACAGTGATGATAATCATTAATTTCCACAATTTTTTTTTTCTATATTTAATTGCATTCTTGCGAACTTCTTCGAAAAATGGTTTCGTCAAGTGTTTGGCTCGTCTCTCGAACCAGCGTCAGTAGCTCGGTGGGTAACGCCGTTTCACTGTAAGCGAAGTGAAGATACTGAGGTCGGGGTTCGAATCCCGATGATACTGGTAATATATACTCGTAATAAAAGAGTTAGCGCGATGGGTCGCGTTAGTTTCCGTGAGTATCGTGCCAGTTTCTGACCCTCTTTACTCGTTACTATTACCCATCTGCCACAAACTATTCCTAATTTCACTTTTCAAAAAATTGCTGGCGCACCTAAAGCAAAAGCATCCCTTGTGTATTTCTTTATTTATGGTGAGATTTTTATGAAATTTTCAATATAGAGGTTTCCAAGGCGGGCATCGGAATAATGCACACCATTTTTGAAATTTTTTTTAATTTTTTTTCTGAAAAAACGGCCATACAGTTAACCTAACCGGGCCTTCACTGTTATTCCGATGTCCGCCATTGAAGACCCGGTTAGGTCAACTGTACGCTCTTGACAATTTGTTAGGTTAAGTTGTTATTTTCGTTAGTTTTAACGAAAATAACGCGACTTAACCAATTGTCAAGGGCATACAGTTGACCTAACCGGGCTGAAACCTATAAATCCAAGAAGTTATCAAAAAATAAAATGTTTTTGGAGATGGTGTGCGTTATTCCAATGTCCTCCGTTTTTTCAAATTTTTTTTTTTTTTTTTTTCAAAA
Source organism: Bathynomus jamesi (assembly GCA_023014485.1). NCBI lineage: Eukaryota > Metazoa > Arthropoda > Malacostraca > Isopoda > Cirolanidae > Bathynomus > Bathynomus jamesi. The sequence continues at coordinate 167,597 of JAJOZX010003628.1, read as the reverse complement.
TTTTCAAAATTAAAATTTTGACATTTTCTTGGTATTTAAAAACCTCTGTATTGAAAATTTCATAAAAATCTGACCATAAATAAAGAAATTACACAGGGGGTGCTGGATCTTTTCGGTTTTAGGTCCGGCATTGGATGTTTTTCATATTTTTGGTATAGACGTAGATTTTTACGCTGCTTCCATTTCCGCAATCCGTTTCTTGGAGAAATAAACACGAAAAAAGTGATGGGCAAGTTTATTATGATTACAGGTTTCCACAACACAGAACAGAACACAAACCAAAGTTTGCTACTTGCTAAACTGCACAATATCGTTCAGCATTTGGCGCACCAGATCTTTGTCTGTGTGTCGGCGACGCCAGTAAAACTCGCAGAGATACGAGTCGATCATGGAACGGTGCGTACCACACCGGCGCTTGTTACCGCGTTTGAGTTGGTTCCACGTCGACTCTATTCGTTGCGTGTGTGCTCCAGTTGAAGGGTCCACGATGTTTTCGCTGTGGTTCACTGTTTTGCGACTGAAGCTGTACCCTTCGAGCTGTTCGATATACAAACAGAAGTAATTTAGGTTAGGATAGGTTAGGTTAAGTATAGGTGGATATTTGAATACAAGTTTTGGGCCATAACGTTTTTCGTGTTTATTTCTCCAAGAAACGGATTGCAGAAATGGAATCAGCGTAAAAATCTACGTCTATACCAAAAACAAGGAAAAAATCTAATGCCGGACCTAAAGCCGAAAAGACCTGGGGTGCTTTTGCTTTAGGTGCGCCAAATTACTATCCTATACTTAACTTTTAAAGCCATGGTGCCATAGTGTGGGGAGTTGGGTTTAGGGAAAGAATGGACCTAGCAGGGCCTCGCTTAAGTTTGACTAAACTAGCCATAAATTTAGTCTAGGATGATGATGTTTCAGTAGGAGTGGAACTGTAACCCCCCCCCCCCCCCCCTCCCAAAATATTTATCTTACTAAAATGCAACTTTTCTACACGTTTGATATAGGTTTAGTTCAGATGTCGGAAAAGAAAGCCGAAATAAAGTGATTAGTTTCTAAAGATTTTAGTTTCTAAAGATTTAAATTTTGAGTAAAAATAAGTCTCAATACTTTTTGGTTTAAAAAAAAATATTATATTTGATCTTTTCCTTTAGAGCACCACCATAAAATTATTGAATGCCTGATTAGGTCAACGGTAGCCCTTGACGATTGGTTAGGTTAAATCGTGATATTTTCGTTAAAACTACCGAAAATATCACGACTTAACCGATTGTCAAGGGCGTACAGTTGACCTAACCAGGCATTCAATAATTGTTGGATTCTGGTCACCGGAAAATTGAATACATTATTTTATATTCTAAATTTTTTTTGTTCCTATTTTTTTTGTCTTGTGTCAAAATTGTTACCAACTGAAAAGAAGAAATTGGGGGGCTACAAAGGAAAACCTCCAAAATATGACGGAGGGTACCTACAGCTTTATGTGGGATCCGAGTAATTTACTCTCATCAAAGGAGGCCTGGAGAGGCACCGTGGGTAAAAGTTGATAATAGTGGACAATTTTTTTTTAATTTAAAAAATAAAATTATCAATAAATCCCAAATAGCCTTTTATGCCATGAAAATAAATTGGTTTTATTAAATAGAAGTTGTAAATAAATCTATAAATAATAGTTAAACATGGTACTAGTTGATGTAACGTATAGAACACTAGTTGTAAGAAGAGTCTATTTTGCCATTAAAATTCATTGAAAAATGAACCTTACTGTAAACGTGGTAGCTATGCGTGCCAAGTCGCAACTTGGTAAGGACTATTTAGATATTTGGGCGATTAATTATTTTAGCCGAAATCCATATTGGGCTCCAAATGAATGTAACTTAACTTAATTTACGAGAAAATGTGTACATGTGACACTCATCTCTATAAATTATATTTTATTGGATAACGCATCAGCCAATATATGTCACTACTGTGCAAAAGTCTTAGGCAGGTCTGAAAAAATCTTGTATCGATAAATTTTCTCAATTTCAAAGGTTAAAATACACGTGTTAGCTTCAAGATTTATCATTTATTAGAGAACCATCACCATAAGTACTGAAAAGTTATATACAATTGTCGGAAGTCAGTATTTTGTATGACCGCCCTTTTCCTGCAAAACTGCTGCGATTCGATTTGGAATGCTATTTGGAGTTTTTGTATGAAATCCGTTGGAATGTTGTTCCATGCATCTAAAAGGACCTGCCATAGCTCTTCTCTCGATTTTGGTTACTTTTCTCGCTTCTTTCTGTCTAAATAATCCCAAACAGCCTCAATAATATTTAAATCGGGGCTCTGGGGAGGCCACTCCATCAGTTGCGAGTCTCCACGTTCCTTTTTATTCTCCAAATAGGTTTTGACTACATTGGCAGTATGCTTAGGGTCATTGTTGTGCTGAAAAATAAAATTTTGCCCAATTAATCTCCGACCTGATGGCACAGCATGATGATTTAGGATCTGTCTGTATCTTTCTGCATTCAGTATTCCATCAATTTTGATAAGATCCCCAACACCTTTTGATGAAATGCAGCCGCAAACTTGGATAGATCCTCTGCCGTGCTTAGTTGTTGGCTGCAAACACATTTCCTTGAATTATTCTCCGTTTCTTCTTCTCACATACTGTCTTCTCTTTGTGCCAAAAATTTCAATTTTACTCGTCACTCCAGAGGACCTTTTCCATTGGTCAGCATTCCAATTCTTGTGCTTTTGAGCATATTTGAGCCTCTCTGACTTATTTTCTTTCCTGAGAAATGGCTTTTTGATTGCCACTCGACCATTAAGACCATTTCTGATGAGTGATCTCCTCACGGTAGATGAGTGGACTTGTGATCCTGAGGTCTGGGCAAGTTCTGCTGAAAGTTCTGCACTGGATTTTCGTATATTTCCGAGAAATGCTAGCTTAAGGTGTGTGTCATCGTTTTTAGAAAGTTTCCTTGGCCTCCCACTGCTTTTTCGATCTTCAACTTTGCTTGTTTCGCGCTGTTTCTTCAAAATTGCTTGAATACCACATCTTGATGCCACAGTTTGTCGCGATATCTCTGATTGAGATTGACCCTGCTCGTGCAATAATACCACCCGGTGTCGAGTTGCAATGAATATTTTAGCCATTGCTTAACCAATGTAAAATTTTATGCCTTTATCTGGAAAAAAGAGAGAAAATTAACAATTAAGAAATTTTATTAAAAAAAATTAAATTTCATTTATTTAGGAGCATTAAACAATTACAAAAACATACAATAGAAGTTCTGTTTACAAACTGTTACTGAATGAGCTTAGAATATCTTGTAAAATAGTACCTAGAACGGAATTTGACACAAAGCTTCTATCTCCAGCAGTAGCACGTTTTGATGAAACATCCGTTTTCTTTGTTAAACTCTAATAAATGAGATTATTCACAATGACTATACATTATAATTTATATTTATAATAAAACAACACTAACATGCTGAAATATTCAACATTATTATTAAAAAAAAGGAAAGAACGCAACTGTACAAGGGTCCTAAGACTTTTGCACAGTAGTGTATATAATGAATTTAAGCCATCGAGCCGCCATATTGGTACTCCCACAATAAAGACTTCAAACATTTGTCCGCTCCATATCTTCTGAATAAATGAGAGGATTGAAATGATACTTTGCACAATTGTTACCCACCCCCAGATGATTTGTCATCGCTCACTCCCGAGGGTCATATTTTCAAGGTCAAGGTCACAACATGGATCAGAAGGGTTTTTTGTGACAATTATTTCTAAATTCATTTCTAAATAGAGACAGCTTTTTCGAAATAGCACGATATAGTAGAACTAGAAATAACGGGTGTAAGCTGACAAGTAGAAGGTTCGAGACAGCAATTGCCAAAACCTTTTTACGCATAGAATAGTAAATAGCTGGAATACAGTAGTTTGCCGGTAGAAGTAATTAGTAACAAGTCTATAAACATGTTTAAAAATCGATTAGACGCACATGTTCAGTGCCGGCTCCAACCTTTTGGGGGCCCTACGCGCAAATATCTTTGGGGCCACTAATATATATATATTTTTTTTTCGCACAATAAAATGGTTTATATACAATTAAATACACAAAAATCTAAAGTTTATTTAGATAGATATATATCACATACATTCAAAACCTTTCTCTCCTGGCTTTTTTTATTGCAAATTCATTAATAATTCACTGGTCAACACTCATTTTATTGCCAATCATATTAGAGTGATTTTGGGGTAACTTTGTGGTGCTGATTCCGAATATGACATCGGTTTTGCTAGATTAGCTCTAATTTATGAGATAATTGGTACCCCATTGAAACGCGTAAAAATGCAAAAAATTTAATGTTCAGGCGGAGCCTACTTACAAATCGCATTGAAATTGTCTCAAATCATACAAAAGTAAACACATTGTTGGTTTTCGTCGTCGTCGTCGTTGGGCCTAGGCAAGCTACGGCTTGGGACCGTAGCGCATCTATCCGGTATAGGTTAACCTGGATGATGTAGCCATAAGCACTGCCGCTGGTTAAGTGCCAACCAGTGATTATCTCACTAGCCGTATTGAGTCCGTTAGGCGAAACTGCGACAGTACCAAAGATGGAAAATATAACCCTTGGATTTCTATTATAAGAGTATTCACTACAACATGAAATACATAATGGCATTTTATTCGGTATAATAACAGATAAACACAGTAAGCTGATTCGCATAATTACAATTAATGTATAGTAAATCTCTGTCTGTACGATTCTTTTATGTGGGTTATCAGGACAATCACGTTGGAGGTTCCAGCAATAGTCTGCCATCATGTGTCTGTCCCATCTGCCTTGATACCTTTCCTCCATCACCTTGATATCTTGATGAAACCTCTCCCCTTGTTCCTCGCTAAAATCACCAAGATTATCCGGAAATCTGTGTAAGTGGCTATGGAGAAAGTGTACCTTTATGCTCATATTAGTACCCAACTTTTCAAAGTTTGTGAGCATATTTTGCACCAGTTCTTCATAATTGTCTGCTTTGTGGTTACCCAAGAAGTTCTTGACAACTGAGACATAACCACCAGGCAGAAGCTTCAACACCATTCATAAATTTTGTGAAATTAGAATCCTTGATAAGTGTACGGATTTGAGGGCCATCAAAGATTCCAGCTTTTAGTTTTTCCATACTTAGTCCAGGGAACGATCTACAAATGTATTTGAAGCAATCGCCATCTTTGTCCAAGGCCTTAACAAATTGTTTCATTAGTCCCAGCTTGATATGAAGTGGTGGGAGGATGATTTTTTCCCTGTCAACCAAAGGCTCGTTAATGATGTTCGCTGCACCTACAGTCATGTTTTCTCTTGAAGGCTATGTCGCTTTTTTCCAATGATCTTGCCTTGCCCTACTGTCCCATAAACAGATGAAACAAGGGTACTTCGTATATCCACTTTGCTGCCCAAGCAAGAAGTTTACCATCTTTACACGTACTGCTCCACTGCCAACTGACTACTGGTTGGGTGGCCGATGACTTATATACGGAGGGGGAATATTCTAGAATGATCGCGGAGTAAACACTAAGAATATTCGCGTGTCTCACCATCTAGAATGTTCCGGTAGTTTCCCATATGCACGCGTTATGGTTACGTTTCCTATTAATTGAGGGTATTCATTATCTCAAGAACTAGAGCCAAATCGGAAAAACTACTTTCATTTTGGAATTCAGCAACCCCAAAATACCCTAAATTCGTACGAATTTCCTTGGCAACGAAACAAATTTTTTTTTTGTTGAGCTGTGTAATATCATCATAGGATAGCTTCCGGCGTACCTCCCGATTGATGCTCATGCTGGCAAGACCACTCAGACGTTCTTGTGCCACTGTTGACCTGAGGTACGTTTTAATTAGCTTCAACTTGGAGAAGCCCCTTTCAGCTGTGGCTACGGTCACTGGAAGAGTGACTGCAATTCTGAGAGCAATCCATAGGTTTAGATATAACTCTCTCAGCTGCTTCTCGTGTATGTAAGTCAGCAATTCCAGTGCAGTCATCTTCTGAGATGGCAGATCTGATGGCACACATTAGGCGTTTGTTTGCATTTTAATTTTTATGATTTTAACAACAAAAATTTGCTAGATTTTATATGGAAATAAAATGAATGGCGCTGCAAGAGTTTTAAAAAATAAAAATTTGGCCCATTTTTTTTATTTCTGTCAATCATTCATTAATTAAATTTTTTATACCGCTCGCTGGGGGCTCTCCCGCCTCGCGGGACCCCACGCACACTGCGTGATCTGCGTAATGAAAGAGCCGGCGCTGCACATGTTGATAGAGTGGGCATAGTTTAAGATAGCAAAATTAAGGTTTTTGTGGTTCGGAACCCACGTAAAATTGTAGGTCCCCTCCGCCACTACGGAGGACATGCGCAATACACAATTACAAACACGGTTAGGTAGACCAGCCATGAGTGGATCCTAGGGTCTTTGTTGGTTTGAAACATTATAACATAACTCTTGAGTAAGTGAAGGGATTGAAATAATACTTTACACAAATGTTACCCACCATCAGTCGATTTGTAATCGCCCAACCCCTGGGTCATGCCCTCAAGGTTAAGGTCACAGCAGGGGTCAATGTTTTTCGTGTCTGCTCCATTACTTTTGAATAAATGAAGGGATTAGGATGATATTTTACACAAATGTTACCCACCACCAGATGATTAATCGCCCACTCCCTGGGTCATACATTCAAGGTCACAGCAGGGTCAGTGTTGTAGGTAATTAAATAGGAGCAAATTTAACTTTTAAGTTCAATTTCAGTTTACATTTTAACTTTATTTTAATATTCTTTTGGAATGGACACCAATTCAGAGAGGCTGGAACCTCCTTAATTTTGCATTCATTTCAAGAATATACAGGGTGTTTCAGGTATACCCTACATACCCGTAGTCACGTTGCGGCAGACGAGGTGGCTGCCTCGTCTGGCTTAACGGACATTTTGGATCAATGTGGAAATTGAATTTCAAAGGAAATCTGAGGAAATTGACAGAAATAGGATTTTACCTGTCTCGTACAAATTATATTATTAATTATTTATTATTATTTAAATAATTATAATTATTAATAAAATTATATATAAAATAATTAATAATTTATTATTATTATTATTAATTGTTAAGTACAAAAATTCGATTTTACCTAGTCGTACAAATCCAGCGCTCTTTAGCATTTTTAGGTAAAAGTTATTATTGTCCAATTCACTCAGTTACCATACGCTCAAAGTGCATGATTTTGTGCTAGGATTAAAAAAATCTTCTGAAGGAACATGGCCCCGGACACCCTAGTAAGGCTATTTTCGCCTCGTCTGTTTTTAAGCTCTGGCTACGGCCTTGCCCTAGAAATACCAAAATACCAAGATTGGCCGAATTTGTAGTTTGTATTTGGTATTTGATATTTTGGTATTTCTAGGGTCGACCTGAAACACTGTGTATATATATCTAGGGGCACTCAATATATTTTGCCCCAACCTTTTTTCTTAGCTAAATAATAGGCCATGGGACTGAAATGTCTTTTGAGCCGTAAGTTTGAACTTTCTGCGAGTTCTTAACCGCAGAGAAGGAAACAGTTGGAAATATTCACAAACGTCTACAAAACGTTTACGGAGATGCTGCTGTTGCTTGAAGCACAGTTGGACGCTGGTCTAAACGTGCGAGATCATCGGAGAGAGGGAGAGCCAGCCTCGATGATGAGCCACGCAGCGGTCGCCCGGCATCGGCTGTGACATCTCACACTGAGCAACGTGCTAACAGCATCATTCGATCAAATCGGCGCGTCACATTCGAGGAGTTATCACTGGAGCTAGGAATTAGTGAAGGAAGTGTGAATACGATAATTCAGCAACTGGGATAGTCAAAAGTGTGTTCACGGTTTGTTCCTCGCGAACTGACTGAAGATCACAAAGCCCAAAGAAAAGAAATTGCTTCCGAGTCGTTGGTTCGATACGAGACAGAAGGGGATGACTTCCTTTCACGAACTGTGACTGGGGATGAGACTTGGGTACACCACTTTGAACCTGAAACAAAACGTCAATCCATGGAGTGGCATCACGCAGACTCCCCGCGCAAGAAAAAGTTCAAAATGGCTCCCTCTGCAGGAAAGGTTATGGTCACCATCTTCTGGGACATGAAAAGGTTGATTCTGGTGGAAGGGTGAGGGTAATGGGGAGGGGGGTTAGCCCCCCAAGTTGCATAAAGGGGGTTGAGGGGTTTTGGGGGAGAGGGAGAATAATCTCCCCCAAAGGTGTAACCCAGGCACTGAAGGTGCCCTCGCCGTAGGCGAGTTTGCGAAGCATAAGCAGTGAGCCGAAGGCTCTGCTTGTTAGAACAAAAAAAAAAAAAAAAAGTAATTTTGGTTTAGTCTATCCTGTAAATTAGGTTTAAATAGTCTCTGAGAAAAAACTTTCATTTTCATTCCTTCCACTGAATGAAATGCAAGAAATCTTGGACAGAAATAATACTTTTACAGTACTTTAATTCTGAGGGGATAATTTGAGGGAAAAACTTTATGCGTGTACATTACATGTACTTCGACTTCGTTTACTTCGTTGACTTTGCTCAAAACTTCTTGTACCCAGGGCCGGCGAGAACTGCCCCGGGCCCCGTGGAAGGATTGGTATATGGGCCCCCCTGTTTACTCAGTATTTTATTATGAATGTTTTTTGTGTACATACCGAGCAAACTGATTATATGTCAGTCACTATTCAAAACGTACAGTATGAATAAACAACTAAGAAGAAAATGACCATTTTATTTTTCGAATCATTTATATTAATTGTATCACCATACAATTTACAAATGCAGTACTAGTCCATGCCAGAAAGACAATTGTTTACTGCAAGATTTTCATAATAGAAGTGTACTTTCTTTGCATTCTCTTTAGCCAAATGGTGAATGATTCTGATGAAACTTGAAACTTAAAATATGGGTTAACTGGCTTTCAATTACAATGGTTCCCAGATCTGTCAGTCGGTCTTGGGCATTGGTGGACCGCAGATAATATTTTATTTGTTTCAGTTTGATTATGATAATCTCTATAAAATGTATGTTCATTAATTATATTTCCTCTTTATTTTATCAATTGCTTTATTAATATTTTTAGATTTTATCCCCCCTCTTTCTGGGCCCCGGGGATTTAACCCGGCTTCCCCGCCCTCTCGACGGCCCTGCTTGTACCCCAATGTATACAGTTCATTTGTCGTGGAACTACAAGATGTATAATATAAGAAAACTGTGTTGCCTATAATGTTTTTAGGAGTTTATTAAGGACTCCTAGATTTATAAATGGTGCTCCTTCTAAGGCCAGTATGCTGTTTGTAGTCAATAAGGTGCCTAACTGTGCCAGTGTCGTACGTAATTTTGTATTTAGATTTATCACTATGCTCGGGCAGCTCGGCGAGTCAGTGAATAAGATAACGGAAGACGTGGTTAGTGGACTGATATCCAATATATTTTATAGATCTCAAATCTGGAAGTGTTGGCGTAGGTAACTGTATGTTCATTATTTATAGCGTTCAGCTGGCCTACATAGTCACTGCTTCAGACAACTATCTCTTAACCTTCTATGGACTACTTATATAATGTTTGTACCCATTGAGTCTGAAATAAAGTTTATTAGTTTGAGAGGAGGAACATCCTGGGTTTTAATGTCCGTAAACGAAGTCGAAATATTTCATAAATTAAATAGAATTTACACTACAAAATTTGTGATTTTAAATTTTAATGAATGGATAAATTTATTCCTAGCAATGATATGAACCGCGTAATAAACTATCTTTCTTTGGCGCATTGAAGTCAAATGTTGGTTAAAAAAAAAAAAAGGCCTGAGAAAAGATGTCTCCCAAAGAGAGTCAAATCAAGCGTGTTTTCGCAGCAATTATTTATTATAAACCATACTACATATGTACTGTTTCGTAGATTCTATTTGTAGTTGCGATAGTTCAAATCATAACCGTTTGTTATGGGTGTTAATCTCGCTAGTACAGTAGCTGAATATTGTTCGGCTAGTTGCCCAACTTAAAGATTTTCTTCGCTGCACGAATTGCTCCTGGTTTTTCTTTCTGGTTCGCCTACGATACCACCACCTTGAACTGGTCAAATACTGCAGCATCGAGCTGCATACAGTCGGGGCTATTGGGAGGATACCCGTTGACATGTTTACGACGGGCCCTGCTCTTGGATCCAACCACGAAGAACACCTTGACAGGACGCATTGCCAAGGATCAATTAGATAAGTTTGTGTTCTTCCATGAATGGGAAGATAGTCTTCTGGAGGTCGTCCTTCAAAATTTCGGCATTGACTGCGACTTGAAACGCACGTTTCGCTAATGTCCCGCCATCTCTCAACCACCGATAAACGTCATGTTTTCAAAGTTCGAAGTTTTAGAAATGAGCTCACAAAACACAAACATGATACTTGTTCCAAAACCTGTTCCAATCGAAATTTATAACTTGGCAGCATTCGAAAAAGTTTAAAAGGAAAAGTATCCTACAAAAAGTTGTTGTTGTCGAGTTTACCGCATTTCATATGGTTCATACTGATACGAATTTTGTACTCATCGTACGGAGGTCAGGCTCGCGGCCCTGCCTCCAGAATTTGGCTTGGTGTGAAGGAGAGGGTTACTCTCTTGATCTCCATCTCGTAGAGCCAGGTACACCCGGTTTCTTTAGGATTGTCCCGAGCCAGGTGTCTAGTTTTGAAAAGATTTCCATATCGACGCCAGTCGTTTCTAATTTCTTTTGATGTTCCTTGACTAGCCTTTACTTTGGGAACAACACTGTACATTTTGTGTATTCCTTTTCAATGTTGTTGGAATGGTTATAGGGTTCATTTTTAGATTAGGAACCGGTTTTTCAGTTATTTTCCACGTGCAAATTATGGCGTCTCTCTCTCTCTCCCCCCGAGCCAGGCGTGAGGCACGAAGGTGCTGGCCTGGATAGTGTTAGATGTACCGCGACAGTCGTTGCCGATAGAATAGACAAACTGAGCGCGTTTAAGGCTCCTGGGCCAGACCAGTTTCTCCCCAGAATGTTGCGAGAAGTGCGCGACGAGGTGGCTCCCCACCTGGCTACAGTCTTCAACAAATCGTTGGTGATGGGCCAGGTGCCTGGTGACTGGAGGGAAGCCAACGTGACCCCTATCTTTAAGAAAGGGGATCACGAAAGTCCAGGGAACTATCGTCCCATTAGTCTTACTTCAGTTGTAGGTAAATTATTAGAAGGGATAATAGCTGATAGGATCGTTGACCATTTGGATTCCTACAAGCTGCTTGGGGACTCCCGACATGGGTTTAGACGGCATAGGTCGTGTCTCACCAACTTGCTCGAGTTTTTCCACGTCATGTTGAGTGAGTACGATAAGAGTAGGGCGATTGATATACTTTATCTCGACTTTCAGAAAGCCTTTGATAAGGTACCTCACCGCCGGCTAATGGCGAAAGTGCGCGCGCTGGGTATCGGTGGGGAAATAGGTAGGTGGATTGAAAACTGGCTGAGGAATAGGCGGCAGAGGGTAGTAATTAAAGGGGCTAGTTCGGGTTGGGCCTCGGTCACTAGTGGGGTTCCTCAGGGTTCCGTTTTGGGGCCACTGTTGTTTATCATTTACATAAATGATATCGACGGTGGCATCGTCAGTCTGATCGCCAAATTCGCTGATGACACCAAGCTTGGGGCCAATGTTGGGACGCCCGAAGCGATCGAGGAACTGCGTGCGGACCTAGGTAGGATAGGAGAGTGGTCCGAAAAATGGCAAATGCCGTTTAACTTGGGTAAATGCAAAGTGATGCACATTGGCTACGCCAATCCCAAGTCGGACTACTCGATGTTGGGTAGTAATATCGAGGTGACTGATTTAGAAAAGGACTTGGGTGTGCTAATTAGCAGCGATCTTAAGTTTACGAAACAGTGTGTAGAGGTGGAAAAGAAAGCCCAGAAACTATTGGGTTATATCAGGAGGCAATTACAGTTTCGGAACAAGGAGATTGTGCTCTCACTGTACAATTCCCTTGTTCGGCCGCACCTGGAGTATGCTGTGCAGTTCTGGTCGCCCGCCCTCAGGCAAGATATTGAGAGGCTGGAGCGAGTGCAGGCGAGGGCCTCAAAGTTAATCCCTTCCGTTAGGCATATGGGCTACAATCGACGGTTACGCGCCCTGAACTTGTTTTCGCTTGAAACTCGGAGGCTGCGCGGTCAACTGATCGAGGTTTTCAAGCTCTTACGCGGGTTCAACGATGTCGATTTTAGAAGTATGTTTAGTTTAAATGATAACCCAACTCGCAACAATGGTTGGAAGTTGGAATTGAAACGGTTTAGGACTAGTGTGTGTGGGAATTACTTTACGTATAAAATCTGTGACACATGGAACAGGTTACCTTCGGAAGTTGTGAACAGTTCCTCTGTGGATCAGTTCAAGAAAAGGGTAGACGAAATCTTGCACACTATTTGAGTGTGTAAAGACATTTAGGACCTCAGTCTGCGGAAATTTCTTTTCCTATAAAATAGTTAATATCTGGAACCAACTTCCCTCAGAGGTTGTTTCCAGTCAAAGTGTAAATGTGTTTAAAAGTAGGCTAGACAAAGTACTGAATACTCTCATAGTTTAAGACTAAAACATAAGAAAACTCTGCAGGAGTTCGCTTGCACGGTGTCTCTGTGAGCAAGCTAAATATAGAGCTATTTATATATTCTCCACTTTCCTGTAAAATTTCCTTGGCTACTTTTCCAGGGTCAAGGTATTTTCTTCAACCTTTTTCCGTACCTGCCTCTGGCAGGGAGGGAGCGGAGGGTGGGGAGAGAGCCTTCTACTTTTCTATCCAGTTTTCTACTACTGCTAGGATAGTTGAAAGAAAAATACTTTTAATAACAGGAACCTCCCAGAGTGGACCGAAAGGTCTTTGAGGCTTCCTCTTGTCCTTGTAACTCTCTCTCTCTCTCTCTCTCTCTCTCCCTCCTTCCTTCCTTCCTTATTTCCAGTGAATATAAATTAATTTACGTATTTTTCCCAGTAATTTACATCTTTGCATCCCTGACTTTGAAGTTTCTTTGAATTCGTTCTAATTGACTAATTTCTCTTTTATATTGGAACGTTAAGAGTGAGCCAATAATACAGTTCCAGCGTAATCAGGTTTTCAGAAATAAAGTAATTCTATTCTTGTCCCTTCTTTTAAAGCTTCTCAGTATGTGTCCAGTTATTGTTTTTGCTTTGTTTCCTGCTGTCTTATTGTGCGTTTCAAATTTCGCATCGTCGGCCATCATAACTCCAAAATCTTTTGGTTTTGAGTTTCGCTAGATTTCCTGGTCATTTGGGGTGTATAGTATTCCATGGATTTTGGTTTCTCATTTTTTTCATCTTGAGTTGAAAATTTTCGGTGTTAAATTGTTGTCTCTTGACCATTTGTATAGTTTTTGTGTCCATATTAGTGATGTAGGTCACATCCGCATCCGCGGAACATCCGCACATTTTCCCGCATCCGCACTTTGGACTGCGGATGTCGTGCGGATGTGGACCGTTGAGATAAAACGTCATTAATAAGCGGAAATTATCAAATTCTACTATAATAATAGAACTAGTTCATTGTGCGCAAAAGTGATGCAAGCGACAAGACGAGAGGCTGTTCTTGTATGAAGTTACTCTCTTGCAACCTACTTAGATCCACGTTACAAAGCTAAGTTATTTTCACCTAGTACATTAGAACGAGTTAAATCATCACTTGGCAAAGCAGTTGAAGAGCTTCAATCTCTTGAATCTGTCGCTTCGCCACCCACCAAAAGAATAAAAGTTTAGAATCTCTCTCTCAGTTTCTTGAGTCAAGCAGCGATGACGAGACCTACGCGATGTCAAAAGATGTAGTAAAAATGATCGAGAGCTATCACCAAGAAAAACGCCTGGCTGCATGTGACAATCCTATTAGTTGGTGAAAAAATACGCAGAATATCTATCCATACTGGAGTAAACTTGCACGGAAACATTTAGCACGTCCTCCAACAAGCGTACCAAGCGAGAGATTATTTAGCAGTGCTGGATTAATATATGATGAAAAGAGAAACAGACTGGCAGCAGAAAAGGCAGAAAAATTAATGTTCCTTAAGCATAACCTTCCTATAATTAAGTTTGAATATTAAACGATGAGCATCTTAGTTTACTTTATTTTAATTACTCATTTATAAATATGCCTAATAAAACTTTAAACTTAATATAAATAGTTATCAAGCTAATTAAAGATCTCTTTCTATAAGGGTGGAGGTTGGGGAAAGAGGTCGGGTAACACAATTATGGTTTCTAATTGTGGCTGAAACTCAACAAAATATAACGAATTTATTTGCAGACGAATTCACTAATTGATTTCTATATTAGTTAGATGCTTGCTATTATTTTATATGTTCAGGGAAAAGTACAGCAATTATTGTACAATTAATCAATTATACTACATTATAGCTACAGCTCTCTCTATATAATAACTTATTATATACGATAAACACAACAAATCTCGAATATATCCTAAAAAATAACGAAAATGTAGACATCCACATCCGCATCCGCGGATGTTGAAATCAAACATCCTCATCCGCATCCGCGGATGTGAAAAAAATGACATCCGCTACATCACTAGTCCATATGTAAAGATTTTTTAAACGGTTTCTACAGAGTGGCTAAAAAGAAATAAATAAATAAATGCAAATGATTAGAGTAGAGGGTACATTTTATTGGGCAACTCTGTATTTTTGTCTCCAACCAAATAAATTTTTGGAGGGGTCATGCTGATCTGTCTGCCTGTCACACTTTCCTGTCCACGCCATAACTTTTGGACCGCTCTACATAAATTGGTGAAACTTCACAGACGTGTAAATGGTTGTAAGACGATGCTTTTGAACAAGACTTTGGTCCATACATCAAAGATCAAGGTCTCAAATAGAGGTAAAAGGTCAAATAGAGCTTTCTCGTGCCCGCCCCTAACTTTTGAATTGTTCACTATAAATTGCTAAAACTTCATACACATATGTATCATCACAAGACACTGTGTCCCGAGCAAGAATCAGGTCAGGGTTACAAATAGAGGTCAAAGGTCAAATCGAGGTCCGCGCCATAACTTCTGAATTGTTCAATATAAATTAATGAAACCACACGCACGTGTACCATCACAAGATGTCATGATCAAGAATCATGCTCTTGCACCAAAGGTCAAGGTAACAAATATAGGAGTGGACATTGATATCGTTCCCACATAGTTTTTGTTTGTGCTAGTTTTTGTATCACCAACAAAAGATGTTACTGTGTTTTTATTGATTACTTCATTATCTATATCGGTTAACTTAATTATGAATAGTAGTCGAACTGATACCGTTTCCAGTAGTACTGAGCTATGTACCTCTGATATTGATATAATAATAATTAGTAAGGAAGTCTAGAAACTGGTACAGCGCTCAGGCCATGTAATGTGGCCCATTGCGCTACCCAGCAAACACTACGTAAATACAACGTTGTATCCTGGTTGAATCTTGGTCATGTCAGAAATTGACGTTGTATTGACATAGTTACAACGTAAAACTTAAATGTTATATTGCAACGTTGATACAACGTTGCATAATGACGTTGTATACACGTGAAGTACAAGTAAACTTCTGACGTAATTTTTTGTACGTAGCAAAGACGTTGTCTGCACGTAAGGTTTTACATCCATGGCATATAGTTTCGTATTACATTATTCTTTGTTACGAAATTGTAACGGAGTTACATACGGCATACTACTATTTCAAAACGGGTGCCTTTGTTGGACTAAATTCTATCTTTGAGACGTTGTTGTATCTACGTAAAGTTTACGTAATATCACAACGTGGCGAAGACGCGAGTGAGACCACATAAATTTACGTTGTATCTACGTCACAGTGCTAAAGTGCAATCTTGTGACAACGTTGTAACTACATAAAATTGTTAGCTGGGTAACTCCTATATTATTATCATCACCACCATCAAGAGTCGAACCCCCGATCTCAGTGTCTTCACTTCGCTTGCGGGGAAATGGTGTTACGCACTGAGCTACGGGTGCTCGTCCTGAGGATGATATACCTTTGCTGATGGTCTCAGAGGAAGTTATATATCTATTTTCCTGCTTTACTCGTTGTACCCTCGTGTTTCATTATACAGGGTGTTTCATAACATGTGGGACGCACTTTCAGGATGGATTCAGGACCTGAAAACGATGAAAAACGTTTATTAAACGTATGCCCGAAATCGCTTTGTTTCCGAGTTACACCCGTTTTGTGTTCCAGCATTCTTTCCGCAAACTGTTTACAAACACTGCTTGGCGACATTGTGAGTGTGTACGAGACTTATTTCATGTATGACCTTGCCGATTGTAATGTTTCGTACACTCTGACATGTTTCAATATCGTTGAGTGTAGAGCCATCAGTCAGTCAGAGGTGCATCGCGGTGTTTCACTGTTCGTATTCGTAACTTCTTACCGTGAATAAGTGCAGGCTTGTGAAAAAAAAACCTTAAGTTTTTGTGCTATTTAGTGATAGTGTGCATTTGAAGTGAGAATGGAGGCTTATCCAAACAGAGAAATGGCACACATGCATCTCGTGTAGGGACTTGCCGAGTGTAATGCGGCCGCAGCAAGACGTCTGTATGCGGAAAGGTTTCCGAATCGCTCGCCGTCTGCCAGATAAGACCTTTCAGAGAATAGACGAGCGTCTTGGTGATACAGGATCATTCAACAAGCGAGTTCCAGATGGTGGTAGACCAATCAGCGCCAGAACTGTAGAATTGGAGGAGCGAGTCCTGAACCGCGTGGAGGAACATCCTGGTGTCAGCACCCGAAGGATAGCAGCAGCAGAGGGTGTAAGATACACAACTGTGTGGAGAATTTTATGGGAAGAATAACTTTACCAATATCATATTCAGAGAGTACAAGGCCTTACTGAAGCTGATTTCCCACCACGAGAGGCTTTTTGTACTTGGTTCCTTCAACAGTGTGCTTGCGATCCTCTTTTTCTATTTCTGATGAGGCTGCCTTCACAAGAAATGGCGTGATCAATTTTCACAACACTCATCACTGGGCCGAAGAGAATCCGCAAGCCTTCATCTAGTCAAGGTACCAACAACAATTTAGTATCAATGTATGAGCAGGACTTATTGTCGACAACTTAATCGGTCCTTTTGTTTTGCCTGGAAGATTAACAGGAGAATCCTATTCCAATTTTTTAAGGAATGATTCAAGCGATTTACTAGATGAAGTTCCTCTTGGTGTCCGACGTCGTATGTGGTTTATGCGTGACGGCGCTCCGCCTCATTTTAGTAGAGTAGCCAGAGACTATTTGGATGACCATTTCCCTGATAAATGGATAGGCCTTGGAGGACCCATTGCGTAGCCTGCTCGTTCTCCGGACCTGAATCCACTCGATTTTTACCTGTGGGGTCATCTGAGATCCATCGTTTACGCGACACCCATTGACAACGTTGAAATGCTTCGCCAACGTGTAGAACAAAGATGCCACTAAATCCGAGGAATACTTGGAATGTTTGAACGCGTCAGGCAGTCTATGACAAGGCGTGTTCAGGCGTGTATTCAAGCACAAGGCGGTCATTTTGAGCAATTCCTTTAAAGGTAAGGCGGATACTTGCTGGAACACACAACGGGCTGTAATTCGGAAACAAAGTGATTTCGGACATATGTTTATATAAACTTTTTTCATTGTTTTCAGGTCCTGAATCCATCCTGAAAGTGCGTCCCACGTGTTATGAAACACCCTGTATGTGTCATTATTCCATGATCACACTCGTAGATTGCTTTTACAAAGTCTTTATAGATTACATCATAATTGGATTTGTTTTCAGTATTATAATGTTCTATTTGTTGTGGTAGGCACTATCTTCCTGATCAGAAGTCCAGGTTGTTGAACCTTTCTTGTCTCCAAATTGTCGTAGATTTTTTCTTTAACTATTGGTTCGAATATTTTGGTGATATATACAATCAAAGGTGGGCACCCGGGCCTCAAAAAGGACCGACGGTCCCGGTCCTTTCTGAAGATAGGACCTAGGAACGACTCGGTCCTCGGTCCTTATATATAATATAAGTGAAAAATTTGATTAAAATGAAATTAAAGACACCGGAATCTTTAATTTTATTAACGTAAATTATAATTAATACAATACATAAATGATGAAAAAAAGTTAAGTTAAATGCTTGAGTTTCCCTTCCAGAAGACTAGCATTTCAAAATGGCTGTCACTGAGCCCTGACCTTTTCGGCTTGAGGACGTCCTTCCCCAAAGAGAAGAGCCTCTCCACGGCGGCACTGGATGGGATAGGCGTGTTAAACTTGATGAACAAGTCCTTCAGTTCAGTCTCAGTCTCTTTCTGAGTCTTCTGGAGGAAAGATCCATGTTCTTTAGAACTTCAAATAATCACTAAACACACTAAAAAAGACCGTCCCGACCGGACCGTCCGGAATTGCTTAAAAATGGACCGTCGCTCCTCATTTCGGTCCTCACTGAGAAAAGGACCGACTTTCCCGCTTACGGTGAGTTCCTGGAGTTCAGTCCTTTTGGAACTCGGTCCTGCCCACCTTTGTATACAATGGATGTCAAAATTGAGAGTCCAGTCCAAATTTTCAAGACGGCTCAAAAATAATAATAAAAAATGCGATGGAACTTATTAATTCATAGTTTAATAACAAAAGAAAATTAATATTAAAAAAAAGAAAAAAAGTTGGACCATAAATGAAGGCTATAACTTCGTATTTTGTAAACACCCTGCACCGCATAAACCCTTTGAAACATGCTGCGGGTTTCATAATGCCGTACCAAGTTGTCAATGCCAAGCGAATCTAAGATAATGACAAAACAGATAATTCCATAATGCGCTAACCATTATGGAATGAGCTGCACAGTCACCTGATCTGAATTCATTTAAACTTTTATGGACATTGTTCATACCTGAAATGTAAAAGGACACTCCTACTGATCTGTGAGAACTGATGCAACAAAGCTGGAACAACAACAATAATAATAATAATAATATTAATAATAATAATAACAACCAAGATAACCATTAATAAACCAAGTGAATCAGTGTTGTATTGCTGCGAAAGGGACAATAAAAATGAGATTTATGGTCCAATTTAATTTTTTTTAATTATTATTTCCTTTTGTTATTGAATTGCAAATTAATGAAGTTCCGTCACATCTTTTCATGTTATTTTCCAGCTATTGAAAAAACTTGAGAGAAGTCAGTTTGAGCTATTGCGTGAGTTTCTCATCATAATATGCGGGGCTGGTCTTTTACCCCCGACCCCTCGTGACATTCAAAATTTCCTGAAACGTCACGACGGAGTTAGATGAAAATAGTTTAGTGAACTTTAATAATGAATCAAAATTGGCTTAATTTTTTTTTTCTTTTTTGAAGAAATATTTTCTTAAAAATACTGTGGTGTAAATTAAAAAAAAACACACATTCTGTCTCTCATTTGAACGTGGATAATATGTAGTTAGCAGTCTTACATTTTATTTCTTTTTACTTCAGTTCTGAAGGTCTTGTATGAAATGTTCGAATTTTTAGGAAGACGCAGGATGTTACAAAATCTAGAAGAGGAATAGCTATTATAAGCACTAGTCTAATTAATGCACGTAGTAGGTTTATTGTAGGGTATCCGAAAGGTCTCTACCTAAATGGTTCCACAAATAAATATATTTGAGTTTGTGTAGTGGGTAGCTACTTTTCGGACATCCTTGTACATAGTTCAGCCTAAATGAGAACCAACTCTTTGTAATCGTTTATTTATTTATATAAAGTCAAACAATGACAACGGTCTTCTGAAAAAGGAATAAGCATAATAAGTAATCACTTGAATAAAACATAAACATAATCATTGTCCTCTATCTCCTCCCAAGTCTTTGATACTAGATGTGATATGAGGTAATTGCAGTACAGTAGTGCAAAGACTTATATTGTTTTATAAAGTGAATACAGTATAGTACTTTAACCCTTTGCCTGTCCCGTGCATCACATGTGATACATGCATCACATGTGATACATGCATCACATATGATGCACAGAGCGCATCATAAATAATATTTAGTGTGATACATTCTATGATCACATATTAGCCACCAACTAAACCAAATAAACCTCCTATAACCAAAAGTCTGAAAACGAGCATGGACGTTTGGACCAAACTTATGAAAATGCTTTGGACAGGCAAAGGGTTAATAGGAAAACATAGATACTAGTTTATTTAAGAGTAATATGAGAACATAAGGCTTTGCTATTACATCATGATGAATACGATACTGTAGAAACTAAAATATAAATACTTATGGAATTATACAGTACATTATATCCAATCAAACATATTACAATACAATTAGAGAGTTCAGCGAGAGATTGAATCGTATATTAAAATAAGGGTTGTACAACGGTATTCCTGACAAAAGTAATAGTACAGTAATGAGGTTACAGCTGTATTGGGAACACAATATAAAGTTCTTAGTAAGTAAAGTGTAAAGTGTACTGTACCCTATCTCTCCCCCAAGTCTTTGAGCCAGCAATTTTAAAAGATGATTATTAAGGATAATATGGCAAAAAAAAAAAAAATTTGTATGTTTACGGATAAAGACTAAACCTTATTTTGTCAGTGCCCTTAATTTAAAGCATACTTGATTGGTTACTCTTCTTGATTCATATGGTAGTCTTCATGCCAGGTAGGGGGGCGTCTGGTACGGTTCGAACGCCTTAGTGGAGTTGCAGTTTGGGGTGCCGTACCCATTGGCCTAGGGGTGGGGGTGCAGGTGGTAGTATGTCGATGGGCGGCGTTGACATGTCTTCTTGGGTGGGGGGTGTGGTCTCTTCAGGGGTCGGGTGCCTGCGTTCAACGTGTGGGCTGGACCGTGTCGGACTACGGGGTGAAGCGGGTGTCTTTGGTCCTGGTGCTGACCTGGCAGGTGTAGGTGGTGCAGCAGGTGGGCTGTTGGTGGGCACCGCTAGGAAGTTCTTCAAATGTTGGTCTATGGTCATCTTTGGAGCAGGTGTGCTGAAGGGTTCATATTTTTTAAGGAATTTCCTGTTCCTTACAGTTACCCTCCCAGATCCATCGACCCTAACCAGTACTGGTCAAACTGCCTGACTTCGATGACCACACCTGTCTTGTCCCATGTACGGGCGTGTGGACCGACCTGGTTCTGGATGCGTATAAGGTCTCCGACTGCTAGTGGTGGGAGTCTCTTGGTGTGCTCTGACCAGCGTTCCGCTCCCCTCATGTGGCGGTTCCTCAGAGCTTCTTCTCGGGTGGCCAAGTTTTCACGCCACGTGTCGTGTGGTTTATATCGGCCGGGAAGGATTGGAATGAAGTCCCGGATAGGGCGGCCGAATACACACATTGCTGGGGAGTGTTTTGTATCTCTATCCGGCGTGTTTCTGTATTGAAGCATGGCCCGTTGAAAGTTTTCGGTGTTGAGGTCGCCGTTTGGTCCAGTGTTGTCGGTTATTAGGCGTTTCGTTGTCTTGACACCAACTTCTGCCCGACAGTTGCTGTGAGGGAAAGCCACTGATGAGAGTCGGTGGTGTACGCCCCAGTTTTTGAGGAACTGCCGTGTGGCTGCTGCGGTAAATTCAGGGCCCCCATCGGAAGCCAGTTCGTCGGGGATGCCGAAGGTGACGAAGGTCCGTCGGAGGCAGGCGATGAGTCCAGCAGCACCATCTGATGACCTCTCTACTATTGGCCAGTTAGAGTATCTGTCCACCACGACCAGGTAGTTTACTCCTTTGTAGTGGAAGTAGTCCGCGCAGACGCACTGGAAGGGGTATTCTGGTGATGTTGGTGGAGTGGGTGGAGCGCTGGGCTGGGTTGGTGCCATGCGGTTGCAGTGGTTGCAGCTAGCCCGTAGTGCTGTGATGGCTGGTGTGATGCCAGGCCAGAAAATGGAGTCTTCTGCTCTGGAGATCATGGATGAAGTACCTTGATGAGCTGAGTGGAGTGAAGCCAGTACTTCTTGCCTGAGGGCCGGCGGGGTAACCGTGCGGTTCCTGTACATTACCACGCCGTCAACTGGTGATATTCCCGCAGCTGTGCAGGGAGTGCATGGCGGGATTCAGGCATGCCGGACTCTATGACATTGGCTAAACTATTCATGACTTCATCGCTGGTCGTGGCGGTGCGTACTCGATCCCATGTCACTGATGCCAGGCTCAGCGAGTTGTGTTGATGCGGCTGCAGAAATGACGCAGGCTTCCATGCCATTACCATCTGTCAGTGATGTCCGTATGCCGGCTTAGGAAGGTGGGGGGGGGGGGGGGGGGGGGGGGGGGGGGGGGGGGGGGGGGGGGGGAAGAACGCCGTTCCCTCGCATGGTTGATGGATGGCTGCTACGTCATCGGGGAGTGTCAGTGGTATGGGGTCGCCAGTGGGGTATCGTGACACCCCGTCAGCAGCTTTGTGTTTCGCGCCTGGTACGTGGATCATCCGGAAGCGGTACCTGAGGGTTTTTTCCTTCAAGTTTCTGAGGCGTGTATTAGATATGTCCTCTAGGGATCTGTCACCAAACACTTTGAGGAGAGGTTTGTGGTCCACTGCAATTATTAGGTCTTCGCATCCCAGCACGAAGTACCTCGCCTTGTCAAGGGCATCGGCGACAGCAAGTGCTTCTCCTTCTACTGGTGCATAGCGGGACTCAGCTGAGGTAGTGAATCTACTGCCGACCAATGTGACACGCCATCCAGTATGGCAGCAGAAGGGTTCGACTCGTGTACAGGTGCAGTGTTTCTGAAGTAGCCAGTAGCCGATGCCTGTTTTCGACCAGTCTGTGGCGAGGCATTGGGCTTGGTTTTGTCAAAATTTTAACGCCCTCCTCTATTTCTGTGATGATGACATCCTTTGATTCTTCGAAGATGGTTTCCAATTCGTCATCCCACTTGAAAGGTGTTCCTGGCTTCAGAAGTAGGCGGAACGGCTGCATCCTCTTGGCCATGCTGAAGGCATACGACACCTGGTTGATGAGCCCGAACCATGATCGAACGTCGGTGATGTTCTTTGGAGATGGAAACTCTAGGATTGCTTTGAGGTATTTTTTACAGGGTCGGACACTGTCAGATGTGATCTCGAAGCCTGCAAATTCAACCTTGCCCTGACAGAACACAAACTTGTCGGGGTTCAGTGTGATTCCGTGTCTGCCGCAGGTGTCAAGCCACGGGTGGCCTGGAAGAAGCTCTCCTCCACTGTGTCTGACCAGAGCAAGACGTCGTCAATGCACTTTGTATTGTTAGGGATGCTCGATACAATTTCGTCGTACCTTCTTGTGTAACCGTCACCACGATGCAATGTAACCCTGGGGAGCGGTTTTGTAACGGTAGCGACCCCAGGGCGTTATGAAGGTGGTCAAGTGGCGGTCTTCTTCACAGATTGGTACGCTGTGATATCCATTCCATGCATCAAACACTGTTTTCTTTTTGCCTTGCGGTACTGATCTGGCCTGGTGGAATGGCGATTGAGTGTGGTGTTTCGCGGGTGGCGTGAGCGTTGAGGGGTTGAAAGTCAACGGTACGCTTGGTTTTCCGTTCTTTTGGCGCACACCACCATTCTGTGACACCAGGTTACGGGCTCACCAACGGGTACTGGTTCAAGGACACCCAGTCTGACATCTTGGTCGAGGCCAGCCTTCACATCCTCCTGCCAGTGGATTGGTACTGGGACGGGGTGTGATGTGCGACTGGTTTGGCATTGGGGTCCACCATCAATTCATTGGGGGGCCGTCCATCATGGGCAGCGCTTGGTGGTCACAAGTGTTGAAGGTGCTTGATTTGTAATAGTCCAGCAGGTATTCCTTGAGCTTTTGCTGGTTCGCCGCAACAGCGGGTAGCGGTAGCTCGATTGGAGGTGATGGAGGATGTTGGCGTCTTGGACAGTCACAGTTAGTTACAAGTCCGCTGTCACTGTGTGGCGTGCACTGTTGTTACAGTATTGTGCTGGATCAGTTGGACTTCCCCCACTGTAGGAAATCTTCCCGAGATAATGCCGAGTGAAACGCATGCCTCTCTGCTGATGAAGAACTTGTCAGAAGAATCTGTCACATATGTTACCTGTCTCGTTTCTACTTGTTGGCCCTGTTCATCCTTACCAGTGAGGCGAAGTATGGCTGCGCCAAGGATTTTGATGCCCTTGTTGTTGGCGGCGTGCATCTTCATGGTCACAGGGATGAGGTCAGATTGGAGAAGCCCGAGGCGGTGGATAACCTTGATACCGGTGAGGCAGCTCTGACAGTCTGTGTCTGCCATGGCAGGCAGTACCACGGTTTTTGGGTGGGCATTGAGGGTTGCCCCAAGCGCCTCGTAGTCTTCGGGGAGAGTCCTGACTGTCAGGTTGATGTGTGGCTGTGGTTGTGAGTTCTCCTTGATCCACATGTCCGATAGTTCATTGTAAATGTGATGGTCGAGGGCGATTGCTCTTTTCTTATGTGGCTCGGAAGTGTTGCTTGTGGCGCAGAGAAGATCAAATACCGCACCTTCGCACTCATCAGCTTTATTAGGAGTGGCTGAAAGGCTCTTGTCCTTGTCTTTGCTCCTGCATACGGATTCCCAATGGCTGTCGCGCTTGCAAATTTTGCATTTGTGGTTGTACGCAGGGCAATCCTTCTTGCGTATGTGGACTGGGGCTCTTCTGCCGTGTCCTTTTTTGCCACAATATGAACAGGGGGCATTTTTGTCTTGTGGGGGTATTTGCTTACTTCTCCTGTATGTGCTGCCTGCGGCCTCCACGGCATGGGAGTCCAGCAGTCGTGATGCTGAGCGCTTGCCTGCTTCCTTCGCCTCGACAAACTGAAAGACGTCTTCCAGGGTCATCTCCTGGTTACTGTTGCCGAGGAGTTCCAGTTGTATTTCCGGGTCAACAATTCCGCGGGTAAGGACGTCGCGAAGGATGGGGTCAGTGTAATTTACGTTGTTGTTGCAGCAGCTTGGGCATTCAACAAGAAATTTGCAGACTCCGGCCTGACCACGAAGACGGGCTCCAAAACTGCGCGCAGTTTCGTCGCGGTCTTGTCGCATATTGTGTAGGGTAACCCTGGCTACCATGGTGTTCTCCTCTCGGACAGCTAGTTTCTTGATTGCAGCAAGGACTTCATCTTCGGTTTTGTTTGTTAGGCTTCCACCTGCGGATCTTGTCAAATCTTTGCGGAGTGAATCGTCGCAGCATTCAAGTAGTTGTACCACTTTGTCCCTACCAGTGATTTTTGTAGCTTCCGCATAATCTGTCCAACGCGACGTAAAATATGCCCAGTCTTCACTGGTACCTGCAGCCGAAATGGTTGGCCGTCTTACTTTCTCAACCTTTCAGAGACTGTCGGGCTTGGGACATGGGTCGTGCAGTGGGCTGTTATAAGTGCGGCTACAATGGCTGGGTCCAGGTCTGCTGTGACATAGGTACAACCTGTGATAGGACATTCTACGGCAGGCATTGTGGATAGCGTTTGTTGAAGTTGCTTAATTAGGTTGGGGTGGTTGACAGTTGCTTGAATTTACCACGTATGTAGACTTATTTTATTATTTATTTAATTAATCAGTCATTTGTACCTAAGACCGTTGTCATAAATGAGAACCAACTCTTTATAATCGTTTATTTATTTATATAAAGTCAAACAATGACAACGGTCTTCTGAAAAAGGAATAAGCATAATAAGTAGGGCAGTCAAAAGTTGACCGAAAAAATTAAGAAAGTTGACCTTACGAATTGAAAAAATTGACTTATAAAGTTGCCTTTACTTTCAATAATAAAAACGATACTTTAATTACTTATTCTTGCTCTTCTACATCAGTTGACCGATTGTGGTAAATTATGAAGTATTTGCCGACATTTTCTGGCAAAAAATTGCGATCCTTACTACTTAATTTATTAAGCATGGAGAAAGATCTCTCTACAGCGGCAGTTGTTGGTTGACATTGCAAAAGCTGACCATAAACTGTTGGTGAAATTTCAGGTCTACTGAGGTTAATTATTTCACAAATACCATTTGTCTTGAGCAGGGGTGCAGTGCTGCCGGAGCTCACCGGAGCGCCGCTCCGGCACCTCTGCAAGAGGAAGTTTGGAGGAATTACCATAACAAGCAACAAAAAAATTGTCTCCATTAATTATCAACAGTTTAGTGAGTGAGTGCAAACACGAAATACTTAGTCATCGTGTGGCATATATAGAAACAGGATAGGAAATGGCAGGCTTTTGTCAGGCCCACCAGAGCTCCGGCACCTATAAAATTGGCACTGCACCCGTCTTGAGTCTTGTTTCAATGTATTGTTTGACTGAACACATATCTTCGCCAAGGTTGATAAAAGATGCCAATTTTGAGTTATTTTAATTATTTATTCCAAAAAATTGACTTTATTTACCTCATTGCTATTTTTTGACCTAACAGGTAAAAGTTGACTTTTGGTTGACCTATTAACTTTGGTAATATACCCCCTACAGGTGTTTTTATTGCATTTTCAGTCGTTTCAGCGAAAAGTGCCCCATAGGAAACAATTTGACTTTATTGACTTTTGACCGCCCTAATAATAAGTAATCACTTGAATAAAACAAACAAACATAATCATTGTCCTCTACAGCCCATAAGTGATTAGTTAGTGAATAATTGTTGTTTACAGTTTGACCTCAAATGATGGGTCTCGCTTTTGCGTTTGGTGTCTTTATGGCTCTACTCTCCGATACTAACGGCATCTCGGTCTCCTGCGTGACGCGGAACTGGTCGGGTGTCCGGTGACGAGAAGTTAGTTAGTTAGTTCGTTCGTTAATACAAATTGTAAGCTGCTTAAAAAGACGCCATATAAAGATATTTGTTGCTTTATTTTGGTTAGGTCTGACGAATAAGGCCAGGTAAGCTTGAAGAAGACCCCAAGGTCTGACTGGTAAGAGAGTCTAGTTTAGTTTAAAATAGGCCAAAGGTTACCATTGGATCGCCGCTGAGTAGGCCCTAGAATTCTGAAAACAATAACGCGGGCTTTATTAAATGTCTTAAAAGTAAGAGCGAGTGCAAGGAGAGGCGTAGCGGGGATGCTCTGATAAATAAGGCGAGTATTGGTTATTGGCCCGATTTAGTTGATTAATTATCCGTACCGTTGACTGCTCACTTAAAGATTTTTAAGTGTTCATATTACTGAATCTAAAATTAAACACGAGGTTGTATTTTAAACCAACTAACGAGTAAAACACTGTCATTTCGGTCTTTATCAGTGTCCATGCATAGATATTAAAAATATCGTTACTTTAAGTACTACTAAAATTTCAATACATTTTCATGAAGTGAGGAGGTACGGCGTACGTCATATTTCGGTATGTATGTTTAGTTAAGCCGCAGAGGAGTTGAAAGTTGGTGGGGTGGGGGGATAGTGATAACTTGTTTAACCCTTCGAGGACCACGGGACATATTTGTCCCAACGGAAATAATAATAATATAAATTGTACAATGATGCAACGTTTCTACAAATACATCTACATGTTTATACAGGTATCTTTTAGTTGTCGGAAAATTAACCCAAAAATGGGTCATTTAAGTGACTATAGTTACTAATATCTAATTGTAAATAACAATAAAACAAACTTTTAAGTTCAAAGAAACGTATACTGGTCGTCAAAGGGTTAATCATTCTTGCCTTGTATTGCCAAAATCACAAACTATCGACCAAAACGTTTGACACGTTCGGCTGGAGAAGCATCTATTATTTATTTATTTTTCGTTACGACGAGTGCTAATTGTCAGTTTACGCAAGTACATAAATTAGGGTGTCCTGTATTAAACCAGACAATCCTCCAGGACAAAAAAAAGTGTGTCGTTTATCATTTCGTTATAAAATTGCGTAGGTACTTAACCCAAAAATGGGTCATTTAAGTGACTATAGTTACTATCTAAATCCATAAAAAATGGGCAGTGTGACGTGCATCAGTGGAAGGTGCATTACAGTACGAAATCATTGTTGGTATCACGCAAATCACTTAAAATTGACGAGGATATGAAAGATACTCGAATATTTTCGAAGTTGTATTTTGCATTAATGGTAAATTTTCTCTAACTCCTAATCACAAAAGCGTGAATATTGGCAGAGTCTGATATAAAGTCACAATAACCCATTAGACTCTAATTACGCAGTACGGCGTAAGTCATTTCGGGCGGACTATATTTAGTCGTGCCACAGAAAAAGGGTTGTTTAAAATTTAAAATGAGCATTCAAATGAACGGCAAAATTCATTAACAGGAAGTTAAATTTTACGAGACCTAAGTATATATGGAATAATTTAAGTCGTGTAAGAACCCTTTTCTTAAACTTAGAAGGCACAATTGCTTACTTGGTGTATTGACAAGACGATTAGAGTTTCTACAACTGAAGCCAATATTACAGCAGTTCGTCGCAGTTCCTCACCGCCGAATGTGCCCCGCTAAAATCCGATTAGAACAGTCTACATTAATGAAGAATCCTAGTTTGAAATAACTTCAAAATTTCGTCGCTAAACGGCGATTAATAGCTTCGATATATTATCAAAATCCAATTGTTGCCGATCACAGCGTAAACGGCTCTAATCGGCTTTGAGCAGGACACGATTCAGCGGTGCAAAATGACAATGAACGGCCGTGTGATATGGGGCTTAAAGATCACTAATTTTAAAAGTCTATGGTGTACACAGTCTAATAACTAAAAACGATATACACAAACGCAGGAAGAAGGGTAAGGAAACGAGATTTTTTTTTTTGTTGTTATACATGTAAATTGTAGAAAAGATATATATATTTTTTTTATTAGAATTTAACTCTTTACAACCGAATGAGATAATGAAAATATTCTTATTAAAATACTTTTAAGTGAAAGGAAAATTAAATTTAAAGTTTTAGAAGCATTTTAACACATTGATCTATATATATATATTATATATATATAAATAATCAGATTGTTGTTTATATGAATGACCAAAATTGTGAACCCGCCTCTCCCTTGACAGAGAGACTAAACATTTTTTGGACCATTGTATACAATTGTTTAAATTTCTTTATGCGTTTCTTTACTGACAAATATTTTCGAGAAAACTATTATTAAATTCATACGTTTAATGTAGAAATCAATGTCGGTTTATAGAATCTTTCCATGAAAAACGCGTTTTCAAACTTTACAGTTAAAACCTAAATCTTAAAATTTATACATTGAACCCAATTTTGGAATAAATGCGACAATGCATTCATAAACACTTCGGAAATTCTTTAAGATGTTTAGAAACGTCCAGTGTGAATTTGGGATATTTTCCACTAGTGGAAAAGGCCAAGTTTATTGATGGTTACGGTACTTTTGTACCAACGGACGCGCGTTGAGGAACTGAACGATGTAGTAGTAGTTTGGCGTTGCTAGAACATCTTTTAATTTTGTTTTATGAATGTAAGGTAATCCGATCGATTTAGTTTTATTAGCCTAAGAAGATAGGCTCACCCATTATGTGTAGCGGAAACGTTGTACCATAAAGAACTAAAGCATTTTGGTTTAAAAAAAAAAAAAAATCAATCAATCACAATATTTGAGTATTTATGCAACATACAATTTTTTTTTTTATTACCGGCTTATATATATATTTAACATTTAATTTCTCGACACCATTTCCAATTACTGTAGACTTTAATGAATATTTAAATTAAGTCAAGTACTTTTAACCTTTTATATAACAAAAATAATCCACAACAATTTTTCATTATTATTAATTAACTGAACAATATAGACTTATTTTGTATACAAGACTGCCTTTAGTGTAACATTTCTATTGAGTTATTAAGGTTACACAAGCTCACAAAATATTTCATTACTATCCGATTTATTCCTTTGCGTAATACTGAATAACAATATTCATTGCACTCTTATTTATTTATTTATATAAAGTATATATATGTATACTGTACGTTCAGTATAGTTTCCTTAAGCAGCAACATAAAATAGGGTATGTTAGGGTTTATTTACAAGTCATCAGTGAAAAAACAAAACTTTAGTTATGAATAGCATAGCCACAAAAGTAAGTGTGTGTGTGTGTTTTTCCCAAGGATTGGTGTATGAATAGGAATGTCTCAAAAAATTGTAAGTTAACTTGAAATATTGTACAGAAAATAAAATTAGTTAACAAGGATAAACTGACAAACTTAAAGGATTATTTTACCATAACGCTGTTAAACTCGGGATAAATTACATATTTTAATTATGGTAATAAAAAAAAAAAAAAACCTCCCGCCCCGCCTATCACTAGTTTTTAAAATTTCCAATGAATTATTTTTGTTTTTGTTGCGGGTTTTCGACCTATTTTGAGGTCATCCGAAGGATTTTTGCTCTGTCAACATAAATGTCACTCGCGTGCGTACATGGCAAAATTTTAAGTACTGAATATTTGCATCCCATTTCCAACTACGAATCAAGTTTCGTCTAGAGTTCAAACCATTTTTCAGAATAAATAAAAAATAAAGAAATATTTTCTTTAAATTTCGAAATGTTATTTTGAAATGAAGCGAAAATCGTTTTTTAAAAAAAATAATTTTCAGGGAAACTTGAAAAATTCAAATTAATAGATTCCATTTTAAACCTTGTTAAAATTACCCCCCCCCCCTTTTTTTTAACTTTTTAATTTCGTTTGGAAGCGAAATTACCGAAACCGAGAGAGCAAAGAATGAATTAAAAAAAAAAAGTTTCCTCAAGGTATGGCAACGATCACTAATATCACTCGTCACCATAATCATAGTCCTGCGAAACATTACGTCACATCGCAATTTATTTATTCACGCGTTTATCTTCAAATTTTAGGGTTTTTTTTTTATTTACAGTACAATTTTTATAGAAAATTTTAATTACAAACTATAATGATTCGCTTTTGTTTAAAACAGAAAATTAAACTGCGCACTAGCTATGCATTTTAAGAGTTTTATATAGAAGGTACATTTAACGGATTTCGACATTGCATGAGTAACTTCGTCATTTATAAACGTACGTTTCTGAAAACATTCACAATAATATTTTTAACGAGTTTCCTCCACAAATCTATATTCAAAGTTCAAAATTTAGACTTTAAACTTGTAATTTTACCAACTTAAAATATATTGCAACTGAATAAATATTTGAACATTTATATTTTAACTTAAGGATTTCGAGAATAATAATAATAATAATAATAAAATGTGTAACAAATTGGCTTCAATAAAAGCATGCATAAATTCTCCCTGCGACACCTGGTGCTAATCTGGAGTGGGTCTCCGTCTATTCTGAGATGAAGAATATACAGAATTCTGCGTATTACTTCGCACTGCGATCGTTTACTCTTCAATTAGCTTCAGAAAGGGAAAAAATGTGGTAAAAGAGGCAAACAAAGAAGGAAGAACTGAACGAGTCCCACTTCGTTCGCTCGTATAGAGCACCCACTATACAGTTGGCTCTAGAAACATTCAAGTTTTCAATAGTTTCGAGTCCATCCATTATCAAACCTTTCCTCCAAGGTCGATTAGGTAAATGAAGTGGGCACAATACTTATGATGGGAGTCACTAGCACCATAAAAAATTAAAAAACGTCACTAATATTAGATTTTCATTGGTAAACTATACAATGAACAAACTCAAACTTTTAACAAATACTCAGTAAGTATATATATATATATATATATATATATTATGTAACTTGCAACCGAAGCATTTTCACTGCTTCATAAAATTACTAAATGGTATGCACACATTTAGTAGTAGTAGTCCAAAGCCAAATTAGTTGGAGTTCATTTAAAATTAATTTGGTTTAGTCTGACATCGAAAATAATAGAACTTAAAATATTAAACTTCTTACAAAAGACCATTTGGTGTACGTTCTATTTTGGCTTTGAACGCAAGCGCATGTTATACATAGTTTTGTTTTGTAAATTTTTTTTTTCACCCTTTTGAGGTTAATGGAATTGTGTTCCTACATTATAGATTTTTTTTTATTATTTTATTTTACACCGCAAATAGAAAGCACATCGACATTATTTATTTCAGAAATGCCCCGTAATAACTTTTGACATTTCTTATCATCAATTAAAAAAAAAAGTAGCCAGTAATACATCATACAGTAAACATGATATTAGGATATGTTTATTTTATAGTATCAGTTCAATGGTATTGCTTCCTAGATTGTGATAATAAAATAGAATGTCAGGTTGAGAGGAAGTTTCATTAAAGAAATTTTACAATCTGAACTCTATTTATATTTGCTACAAAACAATTTTTAAACTTCCGTAAAAGAAAAGTTTGAGAAATTTATATTTATAGATTTTTCTAATTTTTTTTTTACGATATAAATAATAGATAGTACTTACAAACTAAAATAATAATAATAATAATCCCGTTACCATAAAGAAAGAATATAACTAAAGGTTAATCTCTAGTTTTAACGTAAATAGGGCCAAAATGTGTTTAAAGAAAGGCTTAAACTGAAGGGAGGGAGAAAAAAAAAATGCCTTTGAGAAACAGTAGAACCTTATCGAATGGTTGCAGCCTCATCACCCCCAAAAATAACTTCCGATGTAAAAAAAAAAAAATTTTTTTGAGAGAATGAGCACTTATGAATGTACACATAAAACGTACGTATGTGTATGTGTACTCCACGGTTATCGATGTCGGATTTATTTATGAAGTAATATTAACTAATGTATCGTTTTAAAAGAAAAAAAAAATGGAAGGATGTTTCGATACAGTCGCTGTAACATCATCAGTGTGGTAGTGTGATGTCATACCGAAACTTCACTTTTTTTTTTTTTAATTTCCCATCTTAATTAGCTCCATCATTAATTATTCTCATTATCAACATCTTTACCTTCGTTTCAAAATATAATTTTTAGAAATGACAAATAATTTAAACTTGGAAAATTTTAACAACAACAAAACAACCTCCTTTACTTATTTCTACACTTCTACGAGCATCTCTCTGTTAAGAACCCATGGTAGTTGGGGCGGACATGGGTTGGGACATCCCCATGAAGAAATTCGGGGGCATTCCTCCACCCACAGGTTGCATCATGGGTCTCATGCCCGCCGATTGTGGCATCATACCGGGAGCAACCGCAACAGTAGGGGATGTTGGGGACTGTGGGTGCATCATCATGGGAGACACTCCTATCATCATTCCTGAGAACATTACAATAATTTTAGTCCTTTCCGAATATTGACACGAACAAAAGTAATTCGTGTATCAAGTGATTTTTTTTTAAACATCCCCCGACAATTTAAATTTTTTATTAACTAAAACGAAAGCGTGCAATTTTTACTGCACTTCTCTAGGGTTGGGTACGACTCGATGTCAGGACAAGTCGATGTCAGGACAAGTCGATGTCAGGACAAGTCGATGTCAGGACAAGTCGATGTCAGGACAAGTCGATGTCAGGACAAGTCGATGTCAGGACAAGTCGATGTCAGGACAAGTCGATGCCAAACAGTGTTGTAGTCGAGTCTGAAGCCAAGACCGAGGCCGAGTTCAATAATTACCTTACCTACCTAACCTTAATTATTTTTTATGCTTTACTTTTTCTTCTTAAAATACCCTTAAAAGATAATAAAGCACAATATGCATCGACTTGGCCTGGCATCGACTTGGCCCATCGACTTGGCCCATCCCCCTTCTCTACACATGGGAAATTAGTCCCCTAGCGCAAAACATGCTCCGTGTGATGTCCTCTCAACTCATTAACTCTGTACACGAACAATAATTTTGCAGTACTCTGGACAGAGTATCTATTGAAATCTGAGAAATTTCTTTTTCGATCGATTCTTTCAATTCCTCTGTTGCGCGTCGATTCGGTTTAAACAGATCTCTTAAATAACCCCACCCACAGATAGAAGTCACGGGTTTTAGATCTGGTGGTGATGGTGGCCATGATATTCCTTTATTATAAACCGCAGGGAATCTGCTGAACAGAATTACCGTGTAAGTGTTGTGAGCTGAGAGGACATCATGTAGAGTATGTTTTGCACAGGGGACTAATTCCCCATGTGTAGAGAAGGTACACCAAAAACTTCGTGCTCTTATTTCAGTTAATAAAAAAAAAAACCTTTCAAAGTGTCAGATGTTTAAAATATCATTTTAGAAATGACGCCCCCATCTCCTACTTACTTCGTTCGGACACTCACCTTGTGTCTGGATGGGCATTTGCACTTGAGCAACGGGGATCACACCCCCCATCTTATTCATGGGGGTGGCCGCATTCTTCTTGGGAGTGCCATGAAGCAAATTATCCAGATTTATGTCCACTCCACTATTCGCCCATCGACTAGAACTCGCGTTCAAAGTCTGCAAAGAATAATTTAATCTCCGTTATTGTGTAACGAATCATGTGGCACAGTTCACGAGGTAATCACTTTATATTAAATGGCATTGGCACACACTCACCTGTGTTGCATTTCCAGACGCTGTACAGGAGGTGGAAGAGGACACGGGTAAAGACATTGGACCAGCCTGAACACCTTCAGATAAAAACATTCCAATTAATTCCTAAGGAAATGCGGAATAGAAAAAGTTTTCTGTAGCGCAGTGTAAAGTCACAAAGGTTTCCACTTCAAAAATTAATACTTTCAATATACAGGGTGCGCAAAAGTCGCGCACCATAGGAATTTTCAGTGTTCTACAGAAGCTAAGGCTAACAAAGACCCTAAGATCCACTCTAAGGTTAGCCCGAGAGAAGGAAGAGAATAAGGGGGTTAAGTAAGTAGCAAAACCTATCATTCGTGGGTTAACATTCATTCAGAAAAAGAGAGAGGAAGACTCACCATCATCATCCGCCGGCCGCTGCCGACAAGTCGGAAAAATAATCGAAGAGAATAGGAAAGGGGTGAAAGATGAAAAGTAAAATAAGAACGGTTACAAACCCTGCAAACACAGTCTTAACATAAACACTGTCATACCATGCAAACTACAGACATGCAAGTAGAGAGAGGATAAGGAAAAAAAAAGTATGAACAGTATAACAAAGTGGGTTAGTTTACGCTACGAGCTACATCTAAGTTCGTGTTAGTTTAATTTTTTAAATATAATTTTGTTGCTGGCATTACTCGTCAACAGACTCAAACCTCGACCATTACCCACAGAGCTCCTGTTGC
Source organism: Bathynomus jamesi (assembly GCA_023014485.1). Lineage (NCBI taxonomy): Eukaryota > Metazoa > Arthropoda > Malacostraca > Isopoda > Cirolanidae > Bathynomus > Bathynomus jamesi. The sequence goes on along the minus strand of JAJOZX010003628.1, from coordinate 132,471 downwards.
TAATTTTATTATTATTTTAAACGACGTTAATATTTTTAAAATGCCTACCTAAACGGTTTTTAATTAAACCTATTAACGCTGGTAGAGTTCACAACGGACGCGGTAAGATTATTCCATTTATCAATTACTTTAAACGTAAAAAACGTTTTTAGCGATGTTAGTAATGAAACGTCTGCCAGGTAATTTAAATCCATTATTACGAGTATTGCTATTATCAAAAATGAACAATTTGTCAAAATTTGAGGGGATGGCTGCGAAATTAGCAATGGACGAGAGAGGGTGAGCTTGGTTTTAATGTATGGAGTATCAGGTACTGCAAATCGATGAATCAGTACAGAATTTAAAGTCTGTACCGATTCATCGATTTGTAGTACCTGGTATTCCATACATTAAAATCAAGCTCATCATCTCTCGTCCATTGTTAATTTCGCAGCCATCCCCTACTTAAAATAATTATTATTATCAGGAGCGGCTCGCAGGTAGGCACTGTGGAACTGCAGCACCCCCATGATCTTATGATCTTTATATTTAAATATTTAAAATAGCCTCTGATTGTTTTTTTTCAATAAACTTTGAGTTTTTAAATCAAATTATATCCTTTCCTTAAACTATTTCAATGCCGAACGAATGAATCAAGAAAGTAGCTTCAGCCTTCCCGTGGAACTGCGTACTTAACAGTTCCAGATTTTGTTCGAAACGCTTGAAACCTCGGTGGCGGACGTACGAAGAGCGAGTCAGAATCGCGGGTTTAAGAGGATCCAAAGCACTGTGGACAGAGCAGTGCCGATTTGTTTGTTTGACGTGGTAGTCGTGTTGCTGTATCGTTTGCTAATTCGAAATTTAATTTCCGAATTGCATTTATCAATGATTCGTTATCATTTATTTTTTGTCGTGAGATTGAAGTTAATTATATAATAATTGGATTATTTACAATATATAGCTTTCATTTCTTAGAATATCTTTTTCCAAGTGACTTTTTGTTTTTTGAAATTTTAACTAGGCGCATCTATATTAATACTTCAATATTTTTCTATTATTTGTGTAGGGTGATAGATATATATATATATTTTTTTTTCTGTCACTGAAAATAACTGGCTACTCCATTGGCCCACCCACTACAAATAACACATATGTAAAAGATAGGTTGACACGTTTCTCCTATTTCACAATGCCAACCACGCCCCCCTTTTTCTTAACTATCTTAATTCCCAACACAAAAACATTAAGTTCACTAAAGAGGACGAATCCAACAAAACACTACCCTTCTTTGATATAACAAAAACAAATTCAGCACCTCCATATATCGAAAACCCACATACACAGGTCTAGGTACTAATTACCTAAGCCACACCCCTTCGCCATATAAAATTAACAGCATCAAAATCTTAATCCACCGTGCCTATCAACTTTGCTCTTCGTACTTATCCTTCCACAACGAAATAAAATTCATTCATAATTTTGGCATTAACAACTTCCCAAAACATCTACAATTTTTAACTAGAAATGTTCTTAATATTTAGCACCCCCCCCCCCCTCCTCAAAGTCCCCACCGTTAAAAAAGACGAACAATTCTTTTCCCTATTACGACCATAGCAACGACAAAATACTCTCAGAACTTCGCCTCCTACTCACCCCCTCTACCCTAAAATTAACTTTCAATTCGTTTTCACCAACAATAACGGCATCAAATCCTATCTCAACTACAAAGAAAAAAAACGCAGCCCCTTGCTTCTTCCATCTACGTTTTCAACTGTGTTCGCTGCAAAGCGAACTATAATGGCAGCACCATTTGCCAATATCAAACAAAAGTGGACAAGCATCGCGGTATTTCTACCAGAACATCGCAGCCCTTAAATAAACCTTCCAAATCAGCAATAAGGGATCACTGCCACCTTCACAACCACCCAGTACTTCCCTCCAACTTCAAAATTATCAACTCAACCAACCAACGAACTAACCGACCTCCGCATTCTCGAGTCCCTATTATATCCTTAGTATTAAATCAACCCTCAACGGCTATAGTCCCGTCTTTAACTAGATAAATAACCAGACAAATTCTCGTACCTTACCACCGAAAAGAAATCTACCATCACTCCGTTTGGCTCAAACTTTTCTAATATGGATTCTTCCAACAACCAATCATTCCCAACCTTCTGTTCAATTAGTTCCTCACTCCGATAATAAATAACCTGGTCAAACCTCAATTTTGTTCACCTTTTAGCTTTTTATATTTTGACGATTGATCACCCTCCTATATTTTTTTAATTTTAATTACTGATTACTAGTATATTTACAGTATATATTATCGCACGTTTATATAAATATATTATACCTACAAGTTTCTGTTCATTTATTCATTCTTCATATTTGATTTAAAATTTTTAACACCGATGATGGAAACTGAAATTTCCGAAACGTCTATAAATAAACATATACCATCTCCTCGTCCTCTTATTCCTATGATTTTTTGGAACCTCAGCAAAAATTAAATGATAACCAACATGGGTTTCGGTCAGGCAGACCATGCCTATCACAACTAATGGAACACCAACAACAATATTGATGCACTTAAAGTAATGAAAACTATGATGTAATTAATATACACAGATTTTGCCAAAGCGTTCAACAAGTGTACCCATGGAATCATAAGAGACAAACTGATATATATTGGAATAACGGGAAAAGTAGGGAAAAGGATATACAGGGTGTCCCATAAGTCCGGCATCATAGGAGAAATTCATATTTTTTCTATTTCTACAAACCATAATTCATATTTTTCTCTTTCTACAGGCCATAATGTCTGTGAGCAAGGAAGAACGAATCCAGATAATTCTACTTATAGGAAATCGGAGTCAGAGAGAGGCCGCTGCTGAATTTAACAGACTGCATCCAGACCGCGAGCCAATAACACAGTTGTGTTAGCAGACTTGTTGCAAAGTTTAAGGAAACAGGATCCATAGAAGATAAACCACGCAGTGGACCTTCAAGGAGGTCCACTGACGATGATACAGCGACTGCTATCCTGGCTCATTTTAACAGAAGTCTCAATAAGTCTCTTCGGCGATTGTCCGCCGAGACAAGAGTGTCGAAAAGTAGCATCCATCGCATTCTTCAGGCTCACAAATGGCATCCATATAAACTTCAGATCCTACAGAAATTAAGCGAAGATGATCCCGACCGGCGGATGGAATTTTGTGAATGGGCTACGGAACAATACATATTGAACACGTTCTGTAAATAAAAGCTTTTGTTTTGCCTTTTTTAATTTTTTTTCCTATGATGCCGGACTTATGGGACACCCTGTATAATTTCCTTAGTGATTGGCAGCAAGTCGTTACAGTACAAGGAATATCCATCAGAATCAGGTCCTCAGCCCAGTACCACAAAGAACAGTATTAGCTCCACCACTATTCATAATCATGCAAACAGACATAGATGAGGACGTTACCAGAGACAGCACAGTAACATCCTTTGCGGATGACACAAAGATCAGTAGAAAAATAAAAAACCCAGAAGATATAGGATCTCTACAAACAGAAACAGAATCTACAAGTGGACGGAAGACAACAATATGACGTTTAACACCGAGAAGTTTCAACTGTTTCGGTACGGAAAAAGGGAGGACCTAAAATACATGGAATACTATAGCCCAAATGGACAGGAAATTCAGAGAAATTCTAAAGCAAAAGATTGGGGGTTGTAATGACTGATGCGAAATTTGAAACACAAGATGGCAGTAAACGGAGGAAAGAGAATAACTGGGCAAATACTGAGAACCTTTAAACGAAGGGATAGGAATATAATGATTCCTCTACTGAAAACACTGATCATACCTAAGTTGGAATACTGCTCAGTCCTAACATGCCCATATTAAAAAACATTAGACAGCTAGAAGGGATTCAGAGAAGCTTCACAGCCAAGATCAATGGGTGCAAAGAACTAAATTACTGAAAATAGGTTTAGTTCGCATAACCTTATTCACTGGAAAGGAGGAGAGAGAGAGACACACCATTGTTTACACTCGGAAAATAATAGAGAAACTAGTCCCTAATCTTACTCTGAACCCTGTAACTCCGCAAACAGTGGAAAGTAGAAAAGGAAGACTGTCATGTTCCCAAATTAAAGGCTAGATAGGGAACATCCTTAACCCTGAAAAAAAAAATAGCTTTGTTGTGAGAGGAGCAAGACTGTTTAATCAGCTGCCCAAAGACCTAAGGAACACGAGTGGTGTTGCGGTGGACATCTTCAAAAGAAGATTAGAGGCCTGGCTCAGAACAATCCCCGATGAGCCGGGCGTACCTGGCTATGCGAGGTGGAGAGTACAAGAAACCAACTCACTACTTCACCAGGACAACCCGAGAGGAGGGGCGACAAGCTTGACCTTCGTGAAATGAGGAATCATCGCACGGAACATTTTAAAGGAATTTCATCACACACACACACAATGTTACTTATACGGAAAAGTAAGTGAACCCATCGATTTGGATGTGGCTGGAGAAAGTTGTATACCTACATATGACAAACCTTTTGCAAACACTGACAAAGCTGTTTTAGCATTCGAAAATAGTTTACGCATATATAATCGCACACAGAAACTTCAGTGGACTCAATTGCGAAAAGGATGCTGCGCGAAAGTAAGTGAACCATTTATGTATCATAAATTTGTTTACCGAATGTGCTTTGCTCTCGCGTATTTCATTCCAAATAATGTAGCATTCTTAGTACGAACGTAGTGATATTATTTTAATGGGATTGATCACCTTTGTAATTAGTTTCCATTGCATTTGTCGTCATTTCGATGCAGATAACCTAAAGAGCATCGGGTATCATGCCTAGATTGAAGGAACTCTCGAATGACCTGCTGAGGGCCATTGTCAATGCTCATACATCTGTGGAGGGGCACAAGATGATATCGGCCAAATATGGAATCCAGGTATCAACTGTTCGTCAATTTATTTACAAATATAGGGACTAAGACGAAGACAACCTTGCTCAGGAGTAGCCGAGCGTCGAAGAGCTCAACCCGGGATGACTAGGAGACACTTTCGTGAAATCGGCAATAATCCAAGAGGGACATCTAAAGATCTTCAAAGATTTTAGGTAAGCGCTGACCCACACGTTCATCGTTTCACAATACGAAAAGCCACGAACCGTTCAGGACTTCATGAATGGGTCTCATGACGAAAGCCACTTTGTCGAAGAAACACGAAGTCGACAGAGAAACTTCGCAAGGGCTCACCCGTGAAAAGGTACTTTGTCTCATCCGTCCGAAGTACCTTTTCCCAAGTGGGAGTTTCATCCGGGTGAGCCCTAACGAAGTTTCGTCTGTCGACCGTGTTTTTTCGACAAAGTGGCTTTCGTAATGCTACCCGCCCATGAAGTCGCTTCGCTACATTGCGAAAAAACTCCATAAGAAATACGGCTTAGAAAACGAAACGAAACTAAACGTTCCGAAAAGACAAAAGAAAATGTAGCCAATTCGAGAGAAAAATCAAAACGGTATTTAGACAACGGACACAAACCGTAAACCATTACAGGAAGGAGACTCAAAACAGAAAAAAAAAAAGCTACACGAAATAAAACGATCTAAAACAATTATTCATCCACAAGACAAATGAAGAGGAAATCAAAGTATCAGAAAACAAAAAATAACCCAAAATAGTTTTAAGCCGTTGCGAAAAGAAAAAGCGAAATGTAAAGAGGGTCAAATTGGTCGTTGAGGAGAGCGTAAATGAATATACAAATAACCAAGAGAGATATGAAGTTGCTTAAGCAACTTTTATGTTCAGAGCTCCCTAACCCCGAGATGAAGAGAGAAAATCCAGATGAATTCTTTGATATAGATACAAATCGGTCAATAACAAATACGGACTATCTGTTGATGGATTTTTAATTCTTGGAAGAACACATAATTAAGGGTCTTTTACAAACGCGTGAAAATTTAGCACCAAGGTCAGAAAGAAAGCAACTCTTTCCTTCGACAAATTTCCTAAATGCTGCAGATGGGTCGAACACAGTTTGATTGATCTTTATGAAACATGCTTCATCTCTGACTTCCTTTCCGGCCGATCTATAAGTGCGGTTGTAGATGGCCACTGTTCTTCTCCTAAAGCTATTAATAGTGTTCCTCAGGGTTCTGTTCTATCATCCACCCTCTTCCTTTTATTTATCAATGATACTTTAAGTTGCGCTTCCTGCCCTATCCACTCCTATGCCGATGATTCCACCCTTCACTTCTCCACCCACTTCACAAAGCGTCCCTCTTAAGTCGCCTCATACTTCGCGTGGGACGGCTATAGCGCACCTTACCTCCGATCTTTCTCTCGCTGAATGGATCAAAGAAAACTTAGATTTTCAATGCCCCAAATACCCAGTTCCTTCAGCTGTCTACTCGTCACAGTCTTCAACACTACACAACTCAATCCTTCCTCTTCTCTCAACATTCTTGGAGTTTCCTTTTCTCGTGATTTTTTTTCCTGGAAAGATCACGTATACACACATTCTAAAAGAGAGGTTAGAGAGATTAGGTGTGCTGTATCGGCTCCGCTGTTTCTTCACCCCCAACTCAGTTGCTGTCGCTGTACAGGAGTCTCGTTCGCCCCTGTATGGAATTCCCTTCTGACGTGAGGGGTAGCTCAACCCACAGAACTCTACTTGAGCGGGTGGAATCAAACGCTTTTAGTCTTATTAATTCCCCGTCTTCAATCTTTCACTCACTCTTTACTATCGCTGTTATAACGGGCACTGCTCTTCTGAACACTAACTGAATACCTCCTCCTCCTTTAAGGACAATCCATATCCATCTTTCCCCCCGTCTATGACCTCTTAATCTTTCAAACTCGGTGAAAGGTATCTCGAAAACCCCGTATCTTGATTCGGCTTTCTTCTTTTCGTATGATGATGAGGGGAGGCTGGCGATTTTTGCGGGCGTTCACCCTTGGCCCTTCCTTCCTGCATTTAAAAAAAAAAAGTCGGGGCATTCTTGTTTTTAATTTGTACGTACTAACATTTCGGAACTATTTTTTTACCTTTTTAATTTCTCTCAAGATTTGTGCATTTGTAATGCAACAAAGGTTTACATAAACTAGTGATAGTACAGTCTTTCAAACAAAAGTTTTTATTTAATATTCAAATTTCTTACCAATTCACAAACTTACTCTGCTTCGATTTTTTATCATTTTTTTATCATCATTATTCTCATCATCGTTAACAAAACGAAAAAAAATGTGTATATATAGCACAGCAATTTCATACTTCGGCTTTTCCCCTCTTTAATCCAAGCTGCTTGTATTCTTTTAGTCATTTTTGCTTGTTTTTATTTGTACTTATTTTATTACTTGTAATTTTTATTTTTAAGTCCCCGACCAATTGATTTAGAGGGGCCACACTAAATTGCACTCGTCCGTCCGCCAGTGTCGTAACACCGCTTCCCGTTGATTAGCGAAGTTAAGCGACATTGGGGTACATAGTAGTTGGATGGGAGACCGTCCACTGCGTCCAGACTATGTACCGACTCGTGGTTCGGATCCCACGTAAATCTGTAGGTCCCTTCCGTCATATGACTTAGATGTTGCGGAGGAGATGAAATCACTTCATCATTACATTTTTTTGTCCGTCCGTCACGCTTTCGTGTTCGCGCTCTAACTTTTGAAACTTCATCCACACGTGGATCATCACAAGGCGATGATGATGATGTGTCGCGAGCGAGAATCAGGTTCTTGCAGGAAAAGTGAATGTCCTAAATATAGGCGGAGACATTTATGTCGTTCTGACATAATTCTTGTTTGTCCTATTTTTGTTTTTAGCAATAATTACTATTATGGAAATAATTTCTTCTGCCAAGAAATAATAACGGAATACTGATCATAATTTGGGATTAAATGTAAGGGGTTCCAAAAAACCTTAGCCCCCCCCCCCCCATTTGCAGCTTACATGTTTACTTATATCGAAATAGTTTTTAGTGATTATAAAAATATATAAAATTCTTTATTTATTGCAGGTGTTAAAATTTCTCTAGCTGATAGTGAAAATATAATGGCTTCTCAATTAATTGGTGATCCTGAGAGGCAACGTGTGATAGATCGCATACGAGCAATAACATTTCGGGAAGCTCGTGATGCTGGAGCCACCTTTATAACACGTTCATGGGTTGCCAAAAAGTTGCGAAGAAGTGAGGACTTCGTCAAAAGAAATTGGAATAAAACTTTGGATGAATGTGAAATGGATACAACCAAATCTGGGCGCCCAAATTTGCCACTCTCTCAGGAAACAAAGCAAAGCTGGGCACTTGCGTTTTTTTTGCGGTACTGCGGTACTGCGGTACTACCGCACTACCAAACCGGTACCGCATAACGCAGTACCGCAAAGGATCGCTGAAAGTACAGCAGTACCGCTACCGCATTTTTTGCGGTAATCATTCGACTGTACAGTCATAGGCAAGGTTTAAAGCCTTGGCATGAACTTCCAAAGCCAAGAAAAACTAAACTTAACATCGATGACAATGTGGTTTGCCCATTATCTTGAAGATTGGGATGTGGATGATTTCATGCATTTAGCTGTCTCCGACGAATTTTTTGTTTACGTAACACGTCGGCCTAACTACCAAAATGATCGAGTGTGGGCCACAACACCAGATGAAATCGATGACAATGAACATTATCGCGAATTATTAAAAAGGCCAGACTGTGTTGGTGTGTTTGTTTTGTTCACTGCAAAGAAGCTCATGTGGGTGCTGAAGCCAAATGGTCAGAGTTGGGTTGGACAGTATTTTCGTGATATTATTCTATCCCAGCATGTCATTCCTTTTCTAAAAAACCCAAACAATGTTATGGATGTCGATCAAGTCACACTTCTGCACGATAAGGCCCCCTCCTTTAAGGCATTAGCCACTCAACAGTTGTTGCGGAACCATGAGATCGATTTCTTTGGAAATGAAGAATGGCCAGGAAATTCTCCTGACCTGAACGTCTGTGAACACATTGGATCAGTTATAAAGGACAAGGTTGAATGTCGCGTTTCAAGAACCTGCAGCAAATCGATTTTCGAAGGATGCATGACGCAACACATTGAAACTGTTTTAGCAAATTTGCGTAACGATCAAGATCCATTCACGTCACTTTTGGCAAGCTACCCAAAGCGAATTCAGGCTGTCTTGGAAGCCAATGGCGGGAACACCACGTTTTAATTGTTTCTCATTAAATGCAGGACTAAATTCTCTTTTGTAAGGTATGTTTAGTTTTACTGTACCTCTAATGGTTTAGGCCATGGGCAGGGTGGGGGGCTAAGGTTTATTGGAGCCCCGTACATTACTTACTGCATTACTATTCCATATTATTTGACCCGTATTTATCTATCTATTCTTTGTATTGCATTTGTATTATAATAATAATGACTCGCGATTTAATATATTGTACACTGTATTTTCAACTCAGTTCGTTTCTGTATTCTAAATCAATTCTTAATTATTCATGAATCTGTACATTCAATCATGACGCACATTATACTTTATCTTTAATGAATCTGAGAGCCCAGTAAAGCCTAAATGTTAAGGGCCAAATTCAATTAAATAAATAGTTCAACTGACAATAGCGCATTGTATAATGTAACGGCAAAAATTGTAATATTTATTTTATAAATATTTTGAATTTTGAAAATTTTCATTTTTATATTTAGTTGGCGCAATTTACAATTCTTAATTTAGAAGGCTATATTTCACGGATGGAGAATACACGTGTATGCAGGCCAACATAACATTGAACGTACGCGATTACGAAACTTCTCATTAACTCGTGCAAATATACAGTGCTCACATAACTAAATACTAGATGACAATGACAATTTCTAGGAAACCTAATAAAGGTCATTAAAGGAAATACTTTTCTTTTTAACAAACATTCGCAGTTATGAGAATGGATGTGGAAACTATTGAAGACTAGAAGAGAAAATAATAAGAATTATATCGGAACAGCGATGTCCCATCTTCTATCTGTCACCCAAACCTTTGATGGGGATCCGAGTCTTAGTCAAATATACCGTCTTAGGATTATCCGTGCGTGTTTAGTTCCTTCAATTTATGTTGAGTAGCGTGGGTGGGGGAGGTTCTATCAATTTATGTTTGATTGTTCAAAAGTTATGGCATGGACCTCTATTTCTTATGACCTTGACCTTTGATATAGGGACTCCGAGTCTCACTTATGACATCGTCTTGTGATGATCCATTTATGTAGTTTCATTAATTTATGTCGAGGGGTTCAAAAGTTATGGCCCAGAAACGAAAAAGTTCTATTTGACCTTCACCTTTGATGCGAGAACCTGATACTTGCTGATAGCATTTTGTGAAGTTTCATCAATTTAGGCTGAGCGATTCAAAAGTTATAGCCCGGACAGACAAGTGCAATCCATCGTGGCCTCAATTTATTTAGCTGAGGCTATAAAAACCGAAGAAAGCGAGTTAAAGTTCCCTATAAATGAAACGGACAATTGCATTAGTGAGATCACTAAGAATACTTCTCCTTTCATCAAGTCGGGTAGGAGGTTCTGTTGAGGAACACGCCCTTAGGCAAGAAGTTACGGGTCAACACGGAGAGAATGTATTAGATCGGGTTATGACGAACAACAGCTATTTTATATTAAATTCAGATATGAGCCCAACCACAGACGTACAAGCACAAAGGTAATTTTGGATCACAACCTGATACGAGGTGAAAATGAATTGCATGCCAAGAAAAAGGCATATTCCAAGGGTTAAATCTAAACCGAAGTAAAATTGACGAGGAAATAAGAAATACAAAATAAAAAAAAATATTGGAATACTGTACTCAAAACAGAGAAACGTCTTTCCATATTAAAAAGTAGAGCCAATATCGTTAAAATACATACCAGGAATGTCTAGGAATGGGGTTAAGGTAAGAAAGAAAGATTATGACAAACAAAGAAAAAAAAAAAAGTGAAAAGCTTAAATGCACAACGTTTTTAAAAATTGTAATCAAAAACAAAAAGGTAACAGCCTATAAAAATTATTTCCCTACTGCCCCAAGAGTCAAGTCCAAACATTGACATGGTGAGTGGACCGTCAAACCCAAGAGCCAGAAGCAGGGAGAAAACTCAGAGCCTGACACCGATACCACTGAGCTACTGGGAGCTTTTTGAAACAAACCTTCCTTCAAAGTTCTTTTGAGAAAAAAAAAAAAAATCAAAAAGCAGAACATGTCAAGAACATTCTAAGAATACTTTTAGACTTCCGCATAAACCACGGTTGGCCCGATTGGACCCCACCCAGTTGTCCCTGATGGGTTTTTCGGAAAAAACAAAACCCACGCAACTGGATTTTTTCAAAATAAGTGAGTTGCTAATAAAATAATATAATAGATTAATTCTTGCACAGGAGTCATTACTGGAAATACTGATATGAAATATGGATCAATAAAAGATTCCACATTCACACAACTTGACTGATATATTACAAATATTAATTATTTTATTGTCAAGCAAAACGTATACACCTAACCGCTCAATGAAAGTACAACTCGTGGTAAACAGTTATTTTTGTAATAAGCTCTCGGTTATTTAGCTCTATTCTCACACTACTTTGGCCATTGAAATTATGAAAAAGCCCGAAAAACCCAGGTGGGTTGGGTTTTTCAATAAAGTCCGGGTTTTTCTCAACCCTCGCAAAAACAAAAGCAAGGCAAATAACGAACTACTGTACTTTAAAAACTGCGATGGAGATTATGTAAAAATGATACAAACGAAATGTAACTTTTTTAATGAACAATTTCATTCAATATTTAATCAATCGAAACCTGAACATACGGTTCACAATGACACCCGACAATCTAATATAGACCCATAATATAGATTTCTTGGAAAGGGACATAACAATGAACCGGCAGAAATAAGAGAAAATTCAGCCCCAGGACCCGACTTAAAACTGTGGTCGACATCGCTCAACACCTACACGATTCAAAATACTAAGATCATTAGCATTTACATGACGCCTTAAAGGTTTGGAAATAAAATTGCAACCTACTTGGAACAAAAGGATTTATATAACCCTGACCAACACGGATTTAAAGCGGGGAAATTTTGCTTATACCAATTTGCTGACCACCAAGAGAGAATTTCAGAAATTGTGCCAAGGTAAAAACAGTGTGTTTAATATATACAGATTTTGCCGAGGCCTTTGACAAATGAACGTGGAACACTTGCCCACAAACTTTGGAAAATAAACTCTCTCTGGATAATGAAGTTAACCTCGCTAAAAAGAACGCGAGGCGACAAAATGTATAAATATGGACGTCACTAAATGAGGGTTTGACCCCTCAACCCTAGAACTGCAGCCTCTCCATTCCTGCGGTGGATTGCTACGCCATGCTGTTTAACAGACCCAATCCACAAACCCCAAAAATCTGTTTTGAAAGATTCTTAAATCACTAACGTGCCTTGTAGGGTCACTTAAGAGCTTATAAAGCTGAGGGTTGATAGGTCAAAGCGGTACTAAATGCTGTCCAAATTTATGTATTTTATCACCTCATGGTCTCTTACCAAGGTTAATCCCATCACTTAAGAATTATGTCGAAACATCTATGCCCCCTCCTATATTTGTGATCTTCACCTTTGGTGCAAGAACCTAATTGTTGCTCGCAACATTTCTCCATGATACGCGTGTATGAAGTTTCATTATTTTATATCGAGTGGATCAAAAAGTTACAACGTGGACACGAAAGGGTGACGAACGGACAGACAATCGCGATCCATATGGCCCCCTCGAACTTATTAGGTCGGGAACATAAATACGGAACGGTAAACTCTTAACTAACCCTATGTGGCAGCCAGGTAATTTAAAAGAAACCTTTGAAAACATTTTTGGGGGCTGCTGGATAGGCGTGTGTTTTAGAGGCTGGCGTAGCCAGCCACTGCAGGAGTTGTGGGACTGTAACCCTTAAGGTTGAGGAGTCAAACCCTCATTTACTGGTCTCAAGAGTCTTCAATTTCGGAGTGAAAGGTTTCATAGTAGTGGTTAATGGAGTTAAATCCAGAGATTCATCAGTCATTAGCTCTGTACCACAAGGAACAGTATTAGTTCCCTTACCATTAATTGTAATGATTACATGCATGTAGAAAAGATAAAAGATTCATCGTTTGCAGATAAAGACGTAATAAATAACTACACACACACACACACACACACACAAAGAGGAGTTACAAGGACAAGAGGAAGCCTCAAAGACCTTCCGGTCCATTCTGGGAGGTTCATGTTATTAAACAAGTTTATTTTTCTTTCAACTATCCTAGCAGTAGTAGAAAACTGGATAGAAAAGTATAAGGCTCTCTCCCCACCCTCCGCTCCGGAAAAAGGTTGAAGAAAATACCTTGACCCTGGAAAAGTAGCCAAGGAAATTTTACAGGAAAGTGGAGAATATATAAAAAGCTCTATAATTAGCATGCTCACAGAAACACAATGCAAGCGAACTCCTGCAGAGTTACGTTATGTTTTAGTCTTAAACCATGAGTATTCAGTACTTTGTGTAGCCTATTTTTAAACACATTTACACTTTGGCTGGAAACAATCTCTGTTGGAAGTTGGTTCCAGATATTAACTATTTTATAGGAAAAGAAATTGCCGCAGCCACAGGTCCTAAATGTCTTTAGTTCCAGCTTAAACCCATTATTTCTTGTCGAATTGGCATTAAGTGAGAATAAGTTTCTATAATCTACCCTGTCTATTCCATTGAGTACCTTGACTTGAATAAGCTGACGCCGCAACCTCCTCGTCTCTAAGGTAAAGAGATTTACGCGCTCCAATCTCCGTTGGTAGTTTTGCACTCTTATTGAAGGGATCAATTTTGCAGCCCTTGCTTGTATCCTTTCTAATCTTTCTACATCCTTCCTGAGGGATGGAGACCAAAACTGCTCACAGTATTCCAGTTGAGGTCTGACTAGTGAATTATAAAGACACATTACAGTCTCCTTGTTCCGAAACTGGAACCGTCTTTTAATATAACTTAATATTTTTAAGGCCCTCTTTTCGACTTCTGCACAGTGCTTCAACGGTTTCAGATCATTGCTGATACACACTCCCAAGTCTTTCTCTAGATCGGTCTCAGTCAAGTTCCTTCCAAAGAGAAAGTAATCGGTCTTCGAGTTTTAATAACCTATGTGCATTACCTTACATTTGTCCAAGTTGAATGGCATCTGCCAAGTGGCAGACCATTCGCCCAACCTGTCAAGATCATTATGAAGTGTTCTTACGTCCTCCCAGTACCTACACTACTTCCTAATACTGGTGACGGGCGCCCACTCCGAAGCCACTCCATTTATTACCACTCTGCTTTTTATTTTGTAACCAATCCTCAATCCAGTTGGAAACGAGCCCGGTGATTCCTAGTCCTCTGATTTTAGCCATTAATCTCGCGTGAGGGACTTTGTCAAAGGCATTTTGGAAGTCGAGATACACTATATCTATTGCCCTACTGCATCGTATGCATATTATGGAAAAACTCTAACAGGTTTGTCAGACAGGATCTATGTTGCCTAAATCCATGTTCAAGATAAAAAATTAGATTGTTAGATTCAAGGTGATACACAATACGTTTTGTAATGATGGATTCCAACAGTTTGCCGACAATTGATGTTAAACTGATCGGGCGGTAATTAAAGGATTTCCCCTATCACCCTTTTTAAAGACTGGTGTTACATTTGTTAACTTCCAGTCTGTTGGAACTTTCCCTAACTCGACTGATTGTTTGAATATGTTTTCTAAGTCGTCAACAACGTTGTGGCTAACCTCTTTTAATATCCTTAGAAGAAATAAGTCAGGACAAGGCGATTTGTATTTATTCATTTTATCAATTAATTGCTGTACCTCATTTCTCTTAAAACTTATGGTCTTCACGGGATGGTCACCGTCATACGTAAATCCAAGGACTTGGCACTTCAATGGTCTTCCTCCGTGAAGACTGTAACGAAGAACTCGTTTAACGTATTAGCTATATCTTTATCACCAAATTTCAGTACGCCATTTCTATCTTTTAGGGGACTTACAGAATTTTTAATTGGCTTTCTGCTATTAACATGGGCAAAAATTTTTTTAGGGTTAACTTTACAGTGAGGCAACTCTAGTTTCTTTACGTTTGGCTGATCTAATTAAGGACTTGACCCTCCTACGTAGGTTTATATAGTTTTCTGAATTAGTCTGGTTGAAATGTGACTTTAGTAGTTTGTAGGCTCTATTTCTTCCCGTAATAGCACTGCTAATTTCGTTGTTAAACCATTTCCGCGACTTTGTTAACAAGGAAACTATTTTAGTGGGTATAAGAGGGTTCTGTAATATTCTAAATTGATCCCTATACGAGTTCCAGGCGACATTGACATCCTCGCTTATTAGAACTTCAAGTGTGTCTAAACTACTTCGGAAGCTTTCAAAATTTGCTCTGGAGAAATCCAGTCTTTCACGAGTCTTTTCGCGTGTACTAACTGGAACCCTGAGGTCAAACCTAATCAAATTATGATTGCCGTTACTCAAATTTTCACCAATAGTCAGGTTAGAGACTAGGTCATCTTCGTTTGTGAATATGAGGTCTAGTTTACTATTATCCCTTGTAGGACCGTCAACCCATTGTTGGAATTTGCCGATGATAATTTATTAAGTCAGTCTTGAGCCCTCATCAGCACTGGTTTTGTTTTCCCAATTTAAATTACCACAATTAAAATCCCTAAAAATCACACCGATCTTATTATTCACTATTCTGCTTAATTGGTTATACAAGTTTATATCCTTATCAACGGGGTAGTGAAGTGGCCTATATACTAGAAGTAGATGCACGACTTTATTATTTAGGTTTAGATTAACTCCCAACATTTTATGAGCAGATACGATATTACTGTTTACCTGGCTGCAGGAAGTCCCGAGCATACAAAAGTACACCGCCGCCTTCCCTTGCGTTCCTATCTTTGTGAAACATTTTGTAACCTACCACTTCAAATTCTCCTACAAAATCCCTTTATTCAGAACGAATAGTTCAGTTTTGACTAGCGCTATAAATTCCATTAGTTTGCTTCTAATTGACCTAGCATTGAAGATCACAGTTTTGAGAGATTTTAAGTTATTTCTCCTAACTGGCCTGAGTCGTTTTCCGAAGTAGTTGAATCAGCTACTGTTGGAGGACTGACTGATACTATTGAGAAGGAGAGGGAGAGGCCTGGGTGGTAATAGTGGTCAGCGTCGTTGACTACGAATCCATCGGCCCCGAGATCAAGATCTGGTGACGGCAGGCGGCGCGCAGCTTAACTCGGCTGTTCATCCTTCCACACAAAAAAAATTGGTTGGTAGATAAATGGGTACCCTATGTAGCCTAGTGGTTAAGACGCTGGGCTGCTGGTGGGGCATGGTTCGGATTCCACGCTAAACTGTAGGTCTAAGGTGGAGTGAAAAGCAGAAATACATATGAACTTTACTGATTATAAAGTTTTGCTAACGAAAAAGAATTCGAATAAAAATTCTGAAACGAGTATCAACAACACAAAGATTTAGGAGCAATAATAATTGTGTGTTGGGATTATTTAACCCCCTTCGTAACGTCAAAGGTCATTTGACGAACGGGACCTACGGCTTTACACGGAATCAGAACCACGGGTCGCCGCATAATCTGGACTTAATTACTGTACCCAGAATTGGGTACTATCCAGGCACAATGTCGCTTAACTTCGCTTATCGATGAGAAGCGGTGTTACGACATGGCCACGACGTTGCCCGAAGCGATAATGAGCCTCGCGTTAAGACGCTGGGTTGCTGATCAGGAAGTCGCGATCGTGTCCGGGGAAGGCTTTGTAATTTCAGACTTCCTCGGTGGGTCGTGGTTTGGATTCCACGTTGAGTTGTAGGTTTAACGTGTGAACGAAAAGCTTGACCTTCGTCGGAATAAACAATTCGGGTGGAAGCAAACCAATGTTTTAATGGACATAGAATTCTGACAACACTACCAGATTGAAAAACGTACGGAGAAAAAAATTAATATAAATCATACGGAGAAGTTTCATAGTGGAAGAGAAGTTAATGCTCAAGCTAAGGAAAAGTTTGGTACTTCCAGGAACTACGTATTCTTGTTGTGAAAAGCGCGCAGCAAACGAGATGTTGCGCATATTGACTCACTAAAAAATATTCACGTCCAGAGTAACGCATTAATGATAGAGACTAAAATACCGGAAACACATCTTTGGAAAGAAATATAATTATGTCCGTGTGGAAAATACTTCAAGTCGATTCTCAAAGATTAAATAAAAAACATTGGAACGACAGGGCAGATTTTATTTAATTCCAAATGAAACAGCATAGGCGGCTCTAAGAACAAAGATGAAAAAACGCTCAGTAGTAGAGGCCCAAAACTATCGAGATGCTCGTGGAACCTACGAATCATTCAGGAGCCGACTAGGTGAACGCCTAAATCAAATCCTTGACCAGTCTTGTTCAACAGGGTTATAAAGGGAAGATTGGAGTTGAAGGTTATTTCCATCAAAACCCACGTATAAATAATCGGCCAGAGGCCAATCTTGAATATTTTATTCGAGAACTATAAACTTATCGTGGATGTCTTAGTTAAGAAGGAACGTGAAAAATAGTAATTCAAATTATAGCATGTTTTATATACAGTATGTAAAATAAAATAATAAATTGCAGAAAACTGAAGGATCTTCATCCGGACTGGATTTGCTCTTCAAAGCACTGACTAAGTCTTAAAGCAACAGTTGCAGCCAAGAGTCGACATTCTTCCTCAGCGTCAGTTTCCATGGTTACGGAAAGCCAGTGACGTAACTCTGATACTTCCCCTGGTACGAGTCTAAACAAGAGGTTATTGGGGAGAGGTTCCAAGGCCCCATGGATGGCCGTGAGGCAAGCCGCCCTCACAGAGGCATCATCGTGCGATCGTAGGTGCCACGTGAGTTCAAGGACGGAACCAGCCATCCTGGGAGTGAGCTCGCAGGGCCCCGCAGTCTTCACCAAGAATCCAAAGGTTGAAAGAAGCTCGCAAAGGAGAAATCGGTCGATGCCAAGAAGATCCAAATAGGGTCTCGGAGTGCCAAAGCCTCGCATTAAAGGAAAGAACATATGACCAACAACCGCCTTCAAGCAGTTTCTGAGAGGTGCCTGAGTGTTCTTCTTGGCGCTTCGCGACCCCTTGGCACTATCGATGGCTCGGATGCCAGACAGCTCCAACGCGGCCCTTTTGATCGTATGGAGGATATCCAACCTTTGTTTTGTAGTGTAATTCTGTTCATAAAACTGACTGGCAAGGTAAAATCCACAAGCATTGGGTTGACCCACGACGAGGGCAGTTAACGTATCGGACCGCTTTTCGTCAAAATCTTCGGAATTGCCCGCGTTGCTCAGATGAAGAAAGACTCTCGTTAACTCTGACGATAATTCTTCGTCCTGATTCGGACATTCCTTCCTAACGAGCTCCCGCGAAGTGGTAAGAGCAGCTTCCATTTTGTCCACGTTCCCTTCAGTTAAATACTCGAGTAATTCTTGCATGTAGGACGGAGGATTTACCTTCATCATAGGCTCGTCGTCCCGCATATCAAAAGGACTAAATTCGTCGTCGTCGCTGTCGAGCTCATCGTCGGAATCATCTTCGGACGTTATATTCGTGACGGTCGTTTCCCTTCGTTTATCTTGAACGCGAAGTGGCCATTCTCCATTATTTCTTTCTTCTTCATTTCGACAACTTTGATTCGGCATTGAATCCTTTTCTTCATGAGAAATTTCAAACCTTTTAACGTCTTCCTTCTTTAATTGTCGTAAAAACTTCGCCTCGTAAAACTCAAACGTCTCTGAAATCGTTTCCTCATTAAGTGTTCGCACGGCAATACTTCTCAATTCTTTACTACAATCACTACTTTCAAATTCGAATTGAAGCTTAGGTCCTTCGAAATTTATAACTTTTGTGATTTCTTCCCCAACCACCATTCCAATGATCTTTAAATCCATGTTCGGGCTGTCTAAGTGATTGCTAACCCCGTGAAGTAGTTTGCGAAGAACGTTGTTACGAATGGCTTCAATATCTTTCGTTGTGAACTGGCGCAGAAACGCCATCAAACATTTGCTAATGAGGGAATGATGATTGAAAGAAGAATGCGTCATGTGACTCAAGTCGGACCAAAGTTTCAAAAGACCGAGAAACATCTTCCGCAACTCCTCGTGGTCGCAGTCTGCGACGGCGAAATAATCTATGATTGAAAGCATCACTCCATCATCTAAACATCCGGCTTTAACTACGAGATACTTCCGCGTCATTAAATACCGGTATTTCGGGTCTTTAATACCAGCGTCTCCGATGATTCCGTGGAGCGCATACCCGCTTTTACTGTGCTTTAAAACTCCCCACAGAACCCTCTCTTTACTCGCTTCAGGAACGTGCGTGAATAATTTATGACAAACTCTTCTATAAATAGGGTAAGTCTGTCCGAAACAATCCATCCACTTTACGAGCACACGCATGATACTACAATTATCTCTCGCGTGACAAAAACGTCCCAGAAGCATCCCGAGGGGCTTGACCGTTCCCGCTACTCCCGACTGCAAACCATAACAAATACAGAGCAGCGCCTCAGCAAAGCGAAGACTAACAATTCTACAAAAATGTTCCGATTGTAACTCATCGGGAAGGAGTTTTCCTACTTCGTTAGCGACTCTTTCCGGCAATGAAATCAGAGCAGTAACAGTTTCCTCCCACAAGAGACGATTCTTCGCTTCGTCAATGACTAAGCTAGAATGCCTCATAAAACACTCCGTAATCATTGGCGACTCGACCAAACGGATTATCATCTCGGACACTTCTCGTTTCCCTCCTTTTAAAGTTTTTTTAAGGAAATGGCAAAGTATTTTAA
The DNA here is from genome assembly GCA_023014485.1 of Bathynomus jamesi. Taxonomy (NCBI): domain Eukaryota; kingdom Metazoa; phylum Arthropoda; class Malacostraca; order Isopoda; family Cirolanidae; genus Bathynomus; species Bathynomus jamesi. Next base: position 112,587 of record JAJOZX010003628.1, on the reverse strand, counting down.
GAGTACATTCGAAGTATCCATTACTCATAATATAATAAAACTGAAGTTTCAAATTCTTTTGGCGTTTCAAACAGCCGTTATTAAAGTAATTTTCACAGAGTACATTAAAAAGATTACTATAGTCCTCGTACGAAAACGAGGGACTTTCGGCCGAAATTACGTCAATGCCGGCATATTTCTGAGGCGAAAATGGTCCTGGAAGATAGCGGCAAACCGTTTCAAGAACTCGTAACGTTTCGCTTCCGTTCCCTTCCGATTCCAAAACGTTTTTCAACATCTCCAAAAGCGATTCCTTCTTATCGAATTTTTGCTTCGGTCCTTCTTTACCATCTTGTGGACGTTCATCAACTGAAAGTTGAAAATATCTATTGTGGTAGACCAATTTCGGTACTGCACACAACTCGTGTACTTAACAGCAACAGAAGTAATGCTACCTTCTAAAATAGTTACGAGAAAGGTCGCCATAAAATAGACTAATAGAGTATCAAAGTTCGAAACACTAATTTTCAAGTAGAAAAGCAAAAGCATATATATTTTTTTTTTTCTAAAACAATAGGAAAAATTATTTAAAAGGCTTTTTGAACATTCAATTATAGAAACTTCCTTCCTCGCATAGGTGAAGCCTCAGCAGCGAAATGTAATCTCAATCATACCGAGCAGATTGTTTCAATATAAACTAACGTATTATCGCGGCAAAACGAATATTAACACGTTGGCTGCTAACGTATCACGCGTGATACATTGGCAGCCAACGTGTTAAGCGCATCATCAAACCTCAAAGCCAACTCCACATTCTCGTTTAAACGTGTTCTCGACAACTCGATGGTGAGACACCAAACGCAATTACATTTGTAAAGAATATGAAAACGGAGACGGGGACTACACGAGGGTCTATCATTTTACCAAACATATTTTTCCCTGAAATGGCAACACCCATGACCGAGTTTCGAGCCAAAGGGGTCGGAGTTTTAACAACCAAATTTTCACTGGTTCGAGAAATAAGATTACCGTTATATATTTGGAGAGGGGGGTGGGGGGGTACAGATGGGTTAAATAGGGAGAGGAAAGGTGGTGGTGGTTTGGTTTAAGTTAATAAACCAACTACATTACATATATGATTTCAGTATATTTAGTGCCGAACTCAAGCACCATGCCCACCCCACTGAGAATGGGAAATGGATTCCATGATAATGTATACAGTAACAAATAAAAAAAAAATGTAATGATGGGTTTGTTTAGCCTCCTCCGCAACATTTAAGTTCATATGATGGAGGGAACCTACAGCTTTACGCGCAATTCGAACCGCGGGTCGCTACATGATCTGGACGCGGAAGACGGATACCCATCAAACTATTTTCCAGACCCAATGTCGCTTAACTTCGCTGACCGACGGGAAGCAGTGTTACGACATTGATCACGAGGTAACCGGAAAGAATGGATCAATAAATTCAACTAATGACAGTTCAGTTTGTTGATCACAACAAACGATGGCATCTGTGACCCTACTAAAGAATACTCTGAAAATTCTATAAAAGTTCCCATTAATTGCAAATAATTAGCATTCGTCCATTTGGCCGATTAATCCATATGGACAGTTTCTGAGACTGATCAGCGTTCAAACCAATAGTTTATTTTAACAATGAACTATCATATCTTTATGTCTAATTTCAAATACTTCCAAAAACCTCCCTCAGGTATAGAAAATCTCTCTCTCACACAACTTTTCTAGTAGGGGCTTTGGGTGAAGGTCGTTGTTGAAAAAGGTAAATTTACTTTTTAATAAAATAATTAATCAAGTAATTAGTGTTTGTAATCTATTTATAATAGCTTCATTCGAAAGTTTTTCAGTGAAATTTAAGCAATAGGTCAGTGGCATTTTTGCAAAGAATTAACCAATTTTCTATCTTTTCACAACAAACAAATGATGACAATCAGACCTTTACTTTGGATAATTTCATTACTGAAGATAAATAAAAACTGAAGTAAATTAAAGTAATTTTTTTTTTTCAGTAATTCTAATTGTAAAGTATCTCATAATTAAACATTAAATGACCAATGAAGGATTAGTTAAATTTTTTTTTTAAATTCTTCCTCATTTCACTAATTTTATACTTCCGCTCGCTTAGAAGATCTTTTATAATATTAATTAAACAATCGGTTGTTTGAAGATTTATGAAGTTGTACTTTTAGTCAAAGAAAATTAGAGTTTCTGCCGAGGTCACAAACCCAATCCCATCACGCCAGCTATTTTAACTTACCTGTAGAGGATCCTAAATTGAGCGAAGACATTGGGGGAATCCCCGCTAGGAGGTCTACGTTAGCACTGGGTGTATTAGTAGCGGAAGAGGTGGTGAGCGTGGGTGTGGCTTCTAAAAGACCATCAAGAAGGTTCAGGTTGCTACTGGTGGCGGGAGGAGCGGCGGAAACGGGGGTGGAGTTGAGGGCAGGAAGGTCCATGAGCAAAGAGGAACTGCCAGATCCTAATAAACATGACAAAACTTTAACACACAAACTTAACGGACTTCTTTTGACTGTCAAAAAAAAAAATCATGCCTAAAGCGAATATACGAGTACAATATTCCCCAAAGGAGGTGGGATGCTGCAGAAAGATCGAACTCGGTCAATCCTGAACAGCTGTTCAAAAACAAAAAATTAATTAACTAGTTGAAGATGTTGCGACGTCCGTGATAGGACGACTCAATACACGAGAACCGACGCTCGTGGAACGTGTAGTAATGTTAGTAGATTCCTGCGGCAGTATAAAGAAAAAGAATCTTTATGATCCTTTGAAAGTCTGAAAAAAGTGACGAAAGCAAAAAGTTGGAGAGAAAGGCAAGTAATGGAAAGGTTCCAACTATAAAGGAATGTAAGCGCGGTCACTCCATCTTCGTCAGAATGACATTAGAAAGAAATTATATCACAATTTGGGACCACAAACAGTGCTAGAGAGGGGTCAGGAAAGGCCGTATAATTTTCTTACGTTAATTTCATTAATAAGATTACATGGCAGGAAGCAAAATTATAGTTTCACTCCACGTACAACTAAAAATTTGATTTTACTGATAATTATCCAACTAACTACGCATTTCCTCACACCAACGGTAAAAAGATTCAATCACCAAACCAGCTACCGTTGAAACCATGGAGGGAAACTTTCTAATGCTATTACTAGAGGTTGGTGGGGTTTCCAGTAATGAAACTCTTATCATTGCGTTTGTCTTTAACAACTGTTCACAATATATTATCCACAATAATTACAAAAACTTTTTATCTTAGTTACTTAGATAAATTTTGTCTGTGAAACGAACCTCATTCTTCTCTAAGAAACAAATTTTTAATTCTTTTTTTTCAACGTCGTCACCGAAGACGAAAAACTAACAGAACTAGCCAAACAAATTCACCTTCCATTTATTGTGGAAAAAACAGCTTTGTTCGTTTAAATGTAACCAGTTAATATACAGGGTGTCCCATACATCCGGTATCATTGGAAAATTTATTTTAAATTAAATTTACAAAGTAATACATTAGAACTAAAACAAATGTTCAAATTCATATCTTGTTTTGGGACCTTTTCTTTATTGTAGGTAGAACAATAGGCAAAAGTTAATATGGGAGTGAGTTACACTCGTGAGGAAAAGGCCTCTTGAACAGACCTATAAAAAATTCTATAATTCCTGTATTTTATATGGGGCACAGTAATACCTACGGGTGTCCCATAAATTTATGAAGTGATGCATTAGAACTAAAACGAATGTTCAAATTGATATCTTGTTTTGGGACTTTAGAACAACACGGTGGCTAAATATGGAAGAGAGTTACTCGCGAGGAAAAGGCCTCTTGAGGCCTTTTCCTCACGAGTAACTCTCTTCCATATTTAGCCACCGTGTTATTCTAAAAGTCCCCAAACAAGATATCAATTTGAACATTCGTTTTAGTTCTAATGCATCACTTCATAAATTTATGGGACACCCGTAGGTATTGCTGACCCATATAAAATACAGGAATTATAGAATTTTTTATAGATCTGTTCTACACAGAACAAAAATGAAGGAAAAATAAACAAGAACGATATCGGAACGACCTCGATGTCCCCCTCCTATATTTGTGACCTTGACTTTCCGTGTAACGACCCGATTCCCGTTCGCGACACATCGAATTTTAATGATACACGCGTGTATCTAGTTCCATCAGTTTATGTTGAGCGGGTCAAATTTTGTTGTGCAGGTCGAGAAAAGTTCCATTTGACCTTTGTGACTGACTCGTGATGCAGAAACCCGATTCTTGCTCACGATACTGTACTTCGTCTCGTGATAATCCACGCGTGTAAGCTTCGTCAATTTATGTTAAGTGATTCAAAAGTTATAGCGCACACGACTAAAGTGTGACAAAAGAACTGACAAGCGCAACCAATTGTGCCCCCTCCAAATTTTCTTGGTCGGAGCCATAATTATAGTGTGACCGTATTTCCTTTCTACCTTAACATTATCAAGAGAGATGTATCGACTAGTCGGTCGTCGGCTATTACACTGGGTAACAAAATTTGAAATTTTTTCTCTTTATTGCGATTTTTCTGTCGTTTCTTAATGATTTCGGGGCGCTGATTCCAAAAATGATATTGGTTTTGCTCTATCATCAACCGTTTCAAAAATATAGGTCATCACACTTTTCATATGGCAAAGTATATAAAGAAGGCTAACAAATATTTTCTGAAAATAAAAACTATTGGAAGTTAATGTTTATCGAGCCAAAATTGTTTGACAAACCCAAAATGGTGCAAAGGATATAATATATAGCATGAGGAGAACCGATAAGAGAATAACAAGCCTCGTTATGTAGTGTGCGTTCCTTACAAATGCACTAAAGAACGCACTTCCGCGTATGAACATTCTTATCCTTTCTGATGAGCGACCATACGTAGTCTCCCATCATGGAAGCATCCCAATGGCCCTGGTACCTTTTCTCCATCGTTTGAATATCTTGATGGAATCTTTCGCCATGTTCTTCACTCACATAGCCCAGGTTATCACGAAAAAAGTCTAGATGTGAATGCAGTGTGTGTAATTTTAAAGACATACGGCACCCCATTTTGTCATAGCACTTAATCAAGTTTGACACTAACTCCTTATAGTTTGGTGATTTATGGTCGCCTAAAAACCCATGAACCACATCATGGAAAGCACACCAAGCCTCTTTTTCGATCGGAGTCATCTTGGCTTCAAGGTTCTTTGAATTCAACAGCGCCTTGACTTGTGGTCCTACAAAGATGCCAACCTTGACTTTGGCCTCAGAGTTTATGGAACATGACCCGAATCTGTTGGAAAACTTCCCCTCCAAAATCTAACGCAGTTACAAACTGCTTAATTAGACCCAACTTAATATGGAGAGGTGGTACAGAACTGTCAGGCTTCACAAGAGGTTCCCTGAGTACATTGTACTTTCCTGATTGCAGTCCTTCACGTGGAAGCCACTGACATGACTCCAGATTTGAAAAAATTTACTGGAGCACAGCTCTGAATTTACTTTTTTTCCCCTTACACCACTAGATAGGTTAATGATAGTAAACTCTTGAATTGACGACATACCAATTACAAATTGTTTTAGCTAAACATAATAATACAATAATGTACAGTTTATAACTCACCTTAAGTTTATTTATTCATTGCAGCAGCAACAGTGGACGATGTTAGACCTTGCATGTAGGCATTTGTTGTGAATTTACCGCCATGTATGCTTGGCCACTGATCAATGGCTTTCTGTGTGATCATTACAGCAGATCTAGTGCCTGGAGCTGGACCCTCCTTCACAATTCTGCACAGCTTAGTCAAATGAGATGGCTTAATGGATCCTTTGTGTTCAACAATGTAACCAAGAATGGAGAATGTCCCTTCAGCTGGTGCTTCACTCCAGGCAGTTGATCCATCTTTATCAAAATGCTTCAATCTCTCTGTGATTCCTTTCCACAGCTGTTCTATATATTCTGTCAGCCAATTTATCACTGAGTCTTTTGTAAAACTACTTTCAGATCTGGTTCTGGATGGTCTAGCAACTTCAGCAACCTGGTAGTAATCAGAACGTTTCTTGATGTATTTGTAAACTTCATTTAGGATGTAATCCTCAGCTGTTAGTTCCTTTTGCTGCCCTGTGGTATCGTGCTTAAATTCAGAAACTACATCATTTGCATTTCCTCCATTAGCTAATTTGGAAATTGTTTCCATCACTCTTAACATAACAGTTTTCCCTCCTTCTTTATAAAATATATTTTCTACAAATTCTGCACTAACTGTGGTTTTTTGAGCTACTTGCAACATAATCTTTGTTACATAGGAAATCAATACATAGAACTTGGCACTAATTTCTTTCTCTTGTGGATGATAAAAAAAAACACAATTTTCCACAAATCTGTCAAATTGATCAAATTCGTAATTAACCATGCGAGTATCAGATTTGAGTTTTGGTCTCTTAAAACCAACGATATTGTCAAGGCCTGATCTCAGATTTGAAGTGTGATTCTGAATAAAGTCTAAAAGCTCACTTAGTTTACAAATTTTCTTCAATGCATCAACATGGGCTCTGTTCACAAGATGCATTAAGTCCCATCGAAATTTGAAATTTTCTCCAAACAACTTTTTCATTTCATTTTTAAATGGCTCGTTGTCCTTACAAAAAGCCCCATCTCCAACCATTCCAGATACCTTGGATTTAATTGCTTCTTCAGATAGTTTTCAAGTGATTAGGAGACTTCAACACATCAAAAATTTCATTGGCCAAATAAACTCCTGATTTGCTGTGTGTAAATTTATCCCAGCAAGTTTTACAGCTTATCTTCTTCACTCATAACTAATACAACTAGCATGCTTAATCCCAAAATTTTCCAATGTCAGCTGTTATGTTACTGAAGTTTTGTTCTAAGAACCACTTTACAGTTGTTCTTTAAGTTGATTATCTAATAGCTCACAAATTGTCTTGCACGCATGTGTGCTATGATTCAAATTTCCAACCTCACAACCTGACCTATGTAATACAGCTAGAAGTACTGGATAAGAGCCCATGCAGTGTTTGTTTTCATTTCATCTTGATCATCATCATCTTCATCCTCAACAGCTATATCTACATCAGGCATATTAGTGTCACTATTTGCAATGTTTTCCATTATATCACTTGGTACTGAAAACGAATCATCAGCATGCCCTAGATCCTTCTTTTCCACCAATTTGAATGTAGATTTGATCAAATCATTGTCAGGATTTCTTGTATTGATTTACACTTGCTTAAATGGGCTATGGAAATGTCAAATTTGTTGCTTTTTGCTTTATTAGATTTGGATGAACACTTGAACTTGAAGGCATTTTGACACTTCTCTTTATTAATCACAACAGCTTGGTGAGTTTCTTTTGTTAGGCGCAAAATTGCATTCAATGTCTCCTGGATTGGGAATTTCAAATTCCTCTAAAGCAGTTTTGTTAGTCTGATGCGCAGATTCCTCACTTACCTTTTGTTTCTTAGGTGGAGGAGAAGCACTTTCTTCAGTCTGTGAAACATCTAGTGAAAAAGTTCATTTTCTAGATTATCAGTTGATGAAGTTGGTTCATTTTTCTGAGGTCTAGCACTAGCACATTTTGTGAACAAACTAAATGACTGCTTTGCCGTATCTCTTTGCTGCACTTCATCCTGGTATTTCTTTACTGCAATATCTAAGCTGTGGGCCCAAACTCTGGGACCTCTTGTATTGTAACATTTTTTTTGGAATTAAAATGTTCCTCCCAGTTTTGCTTTTGAATATTTGTTCTTGCATTGACCACAAAAGTAACCCTTTTAACACCCTCACTTTTCTCTCCAACTTCATCAATATTAGGATCCATTATTGATTATTATTGACTACCTGAAAAAATACAAAATAAGTAAAAGTTAGTAAATATAGTATGGTAAAAGTGAGTAAAAGTAGGTAAATATAGTACAATGAAAGTAAGTAAAAGTAAGTGCTTTAAACTTAGTAAAAGTAAGGAAGAGCAAGTAAAAAGTAGGTAAGTTAAAGTAAGTTTAAACTTAACTAAACTTTTCAATTCTAGAGTCATGGTGGATTACTTAAAACCGCACAAGTAATTATCTGGCCAATTTATCAAACCTGGCCGAGATCAATGGAACATAGTCCAATCCTGATAATTTTATATTAAAAAAATATACGTTTTAATAAAATTTTAATTATCAAAACATTGAAGCTTAACAAAAAATAAAAATAATTGTTAAAAATGGAATTACCAACTAAACTTAAAATAACTAAATTTGTAATTTAAAAAAATTGGTTTGTACAAGAACGTATACGCAAAACAATTGCATAACGTCTAGCGGATGAACAAAACCCAAACCCAAATTAACTTTTTCTCATGGTCAAATTTACTGGAGCAATGCTCCCAAGATCCCAGGAATCTGGAGTCATGGCCACTGAACTGTTTTATAGTGCTCAATTGAAGCCCTGCTATCCCACAGGAAAAGAAAACATGAATATTTAGTAAACCCTCCTTGCAAACCTAACATGAAACCAATCATTTTGAAATCACCACACGTGTCCCAGTTATATTGTTCATACCTGATTTGAGTGAGCAGTTGTTTGACATTTTCATAGTCCTCTTTCATTTGAACAGAATGTGCAACTGGTATAGATGGATATTTGTTCCCATTGTGGAATAGAACAGCTTTTAAACTCCTAGTTGAACTGTCAATAAACAGGCGCCACTCTGAAGGTATATGTGTTAACCCAATAGCTGTGAATAGACCATTAACTTCGCTGCAATAACAGAGAGAGCCATTGACATCGTAGAACCTTGCAAATTCTGCATGCCGCTTTCGGTATACAGTGCTCTTGCAGTCTTCTCCAAGCAAATTCCACTCTTTGAGTCTGGAGGTCAGAAGCTCAGACCCTGATTTCGTCAGACCCAAATCGCTAATTAAGTCGTCCAATTCCCTCTGATTTGGAAAGTGAGGGTTTGTACTGAAAGTTATTGTATATTCTTCTTCATGACTGTTCTCACCAGCCGACATCTCAGATGAGCTAGCTGCATCCTCATTTTCAACCTGTAAAGCAAAGAAAAAATATAGGCATCGCTATATATGTAGAAGAGCATCAGCACTAAGAAAAATCGACACAATGACCAACAGTCTGTAAATATAGAAGGTAAAGTAATGGATAGATACCTGTTCTGGTGGACGTGGTATTGGAAGACCTTCGCCATGTGGTACAGGAGCTATGGACGACGTTATGCTTGGATACTGAAGAGTCTGCCTTCCTTTAACTTTCCTGTACTTAGAAACATCTACCATGCAGTAGTAGCAATCGTCGTGGTGGCTCTTTGGTTCTCTCCATATTCTGGGTACCGCAAAGGGCATTGCCTTGCGTACTCCCCGCAGCCACCCTTCAAGTGTGGAGCGGCAGCTTCCACAGATCACATGGGGTGCCAGGGCTTATCTTGGTCACCCATAGGCATACCAAAATAGAGCCAATACGCGATCCAGAACTTGGTGCCTTTCACAATCTTGTGCGATACTTGCTTGGGAACTATGTAATACCCACAAACGTAGCAGAATATATCCGGCTAGTGTTTACAAGCTCTAGTTGCCACTATCTTTACCAAACTGTACTACATTAATCATAACCTGTAGACATATAGAGAAGAGTTATTAAATCTATAACACATTACAGATTCCAGAAAAAAAATGTATTCACAACACTGAAATAATGTTCGCAATAAAAAAGGATCGATAAAACTCAAATCGTCAGCACAAACACTACCTCAGTGCTGGTAACCATCAGACAAACAACCTGCTTTCTTTGTGTGCTCACACTTACTGACTTCTCAGACTCTGCGCTCTTCTTTATAGTAGAGCACAGTGGAAGTTTCGGGCAATTTCTAGAACAAGAAACTGTCAACGAACATCCGGATTGTTCTCAACAATTCCTGATTATTCTGATATTGCTGCGCCCATAACATTATATTGGTAAAACATGAAAAATGGATTCTCTCTGAAACCAGTGAGGATACACACAAACCAAGGCCAGATTTGGACTCAGCGCCCACAAATGCATATAAAAACAAAAAATTCTATATGAACAGAATCAGTGTTAGTGTTATTGACCGATTAGTCGGCTTAGTAAAGATTTGTTAAATATCTAATTTATTATTATTCGTACAAGACTACAAGTACAAAACAACCAATTTTATTTAACACTATCACGCAGTGTTTACCGATTTTGTTCTGGCTAACGCCAGACGATTTTATTCAGTCTCGGAAAGACCTCTGTGCAGTAAAGGGTTGAGAGACGTTTGCTTAATCCTTAACTGCACAGAGGTTTTTCCGAGACTGAATAAAGTTGTCTGGCGTTAGCCAGAACAAAATCAGTAAAGTAACACTGTCCGATGAAGGGTTGTTTCCCTTTTCTTCGTATCTGACTCGGACTTTGATTCCTTAGTTCGTATCGCTGAATCAGTCTTTCAACTAAGGGTGAACACAATGCATTTTATTGTTAAACTATGACACAATATTCTATTGTGGTGAAATAACTGATGTCACGATTCAGGCATGCATTAAAAATTAAAATGAAACGTGTACATGCATTATAGATGTATTTAAACAGAAATTAATAAGGGTATAGCAGCCATAAAATTAAAATAATTTTGTCTGCAAACCTAAGAAAGGAGTTCTTTCGGACGACTAGTCGGTAGTCGGCCATAATTCGCAGTTCATACGTCTCTAATAACCAATAATAATAATACTTGTTTAACTAACTTTAATGACAAAGGACGTATGACGGGGGACCTACAGCTTTAGTAAAATCTAAATGATCTAAAGATCGCTACATCATCCATCCAACAACTGAACAGACCCCCACTCATCCTTTCTTTACTTGCATGTCTGTAGTTTGCATGGTATGACTGTGTTTCTTTAAGTTAAGACTGTGCCTGCATGGTTTGTAAGCGTTCTTATTTTACTTCTCATCTTTCACCCCTTTCCTATTCTCCAACTACTTTTTCGACTTGTCGGCAGTCGCCGGCGGATGATCTCTCTCTCTTCTCTCTCTCTCTCTCTCTCTCTCTCTCGGCGGGAGCGATCACGGTCTTATTAGGTTCCGTGTGCGCGTCCCTCGGGTGAAGCGTAGTAACTCGAGAGACAGTAAGCTCGATCTCCGGCGGGCGAACTTTGTTAGCCTCAGGGATAGCGTAGGAGAGATGGGGTTAGAGGTTGGCGGCGATGTTGAGGGAGTGTGGAGTGCATTCCGGGACGAGTTTATGGTGCTGCAGTCTGCTGCCATACCCTCAAAACCGGTCACCCCTGCTTCAACGCAGCCTAAGTGGTTCAATCGTGACATCGCTTCGGCTATCCGAAATAGGAAAGTAGCGTATTGGAGGGCGAAGGCCAATCGTTCCCACGAGAACACTGAAGCGTATGTCCGCCTGTGTAGGGAAGTGAAGGCGAAGGTAGGCTAGCGAAACGTAACGAAGAAACTACGGGTGGCAAGCCTCTGCAAGGGAACCCTAAGGAATTCTTCAATTATGTTAATAGTAGAAAGCCCATTATATGCGGACATCGCTAATGTGCTTAATGAGTACTTTGCGGGAGTGTTCACCAGGGAGGATACCCGCGTCATCCCCGAAGGTGCTGGCCTGGATAGTGTTAGATGTACCGCGACAGTCGTTGCCGATAGCATAGACAAACTGAGCGCGTTTAAGGCTCCTGGGCCAGACCAGTTTCTCCCCAGAGTGTTGCGAGAAGTGCGCGACCAGGTGGCTCCCCACCTGGCTAGTCTTCAACAAATCGTTGGAGATGGGCCAGGTGCCTGGTGACTGGAGGGAAGCCAACGTGACCCCTATCTTTAAGAAAGGGGATCACGAAAGTCCAGGGAATTATCGTCCCATTAGTCTCACTTCAGTTGTAGGTAAATTATTAGAAGGGATAATAGCTGATAGGATCGTTGACCATTTTGATTCCTACAAGCTGCTTGGGGACTCCCAACATGGGTTTAGACGGCATAGGTCGTGTCTCACCAACTTGCTCGAGTTTTTCCACGTCATGTTGAGTGAGTATGATAAGAGTAGGGCGATTGATATACTTTATCTCGACTTTCAGAAAGCCTTTGATAAGGTACCTCACCGCCGGCTAATGGCGAAAGTGCGCGCGTTGGGTATCGGTGGGGAAATAGGTAGGTGGATTGAAAACTGGCTGAGGAATAGGCGGCAGAGGGTGGTAATTAAAGGGGCTAGTTCGGGTTGGGCCTCGGTCACTAGTGGGGTTCCTCAAGGTTCCGTTTTGGGGCCACTGTTGTTTATCATTTACATAAATGATATCGACGGTGGCATCGTCAGTCGGATCGCCAAATTCGCTGATGACACCAAGCTTGGGGCCAATGTTGGGACACCCGAAGCGATCGAGAAACTGCGTGCGGACGTAGGTAGGATAGGAGAGTGGTCCGAAAAATGGCAAATGCCGTTTAACTTTGGTAAATGCAGTGATGCACATTGGCTACGCCAATCCCAAGTCGGACTACTCGATGTTGGGTAGTAATATCGAGGTGACTTATTTAGAAAAGGACTTGGGTGTGCTAATTAGCAGCGACCTTAAGTTTACGAAACAGTGTGTAGAGGTGGAAAAGAAAGCCCAGAAACTATTGGGTTATATCAGGAGGCAATTTCAGTTTCGGAACAAGGAGATTGTGCTCTCACTGTACAATTCCCTTGTTCGGCCGCACCTGGAGTATGCTGTGCAGTTCTGGTCGCCCGCCCTCAGGAAATATATTGAGAGGCTGGAGCGAGTGCAGGGGAGGGCCACAAAGTTAATCCCTTCCGTTAGGCATATGGGCTACAATCGACGGTTACGCGCCCTGAACTTGTTTTCGCTTGAAAGTCGGAGGCTGCGCGGTCAACTGATCGAGGTTTTCAAGCTCTTACGCGGGTTGAACGATGTCGATTTTAGAAGTATGTTTAGTTTAAATGATAACCCAACTCGCAACAACGATTGGAAGTTGGATTTGAAACGGTTTAGGACTAGTGTGTGTGGGAATTACTTTACGTACGTATAAGATCTGTGACACATGGAACAGGTTACCTTCGGAAGTTGTGAACAGTTCCTCTGTGTATGAGTTCAAGAAAAGGTTAGACCAAATCTTGCACACTATTTGAATGTGTACAAAATTTTCCCTGGCACCCGTTGCCATTGGTACCTCCTCGGTATGGGCCGCAAGGCCTTTTGAGGTACTTTTCCTTGTAACACACTCACTCTGAATGAATGTTAACCCACGAATGATACGTTTTGCTACTTACTTAACCCCTTATTCTCTTCTTTAACCCTCTAATCTCTTATTTCTCTCGGGTTAACCTTAGAGTGGATCTTAGGGTCTTTGTTAGCCTTAGCTTCCATAGATCTGCAGAATATCGCTTAAACTAACAGGACTTCTTTCGAGGAAGGCATAAATAATGAATCAAAGTTTACCTTCAAAACTAGCGCTTTTTTAAAATTAAGTACAGTATGCTAATTTTACATTAAAATTAAACTACAGTATTGTATATACCAAAATGTGTAAAATACGAAGGTAAATAAAACATTTCGGTTCATTTCTGAAGATTTTTATAAGCCTTAGTTTTGCTTCCATCCGAACTGTTCATTCTGACGAAGGCCAAGTTTATCCCCACCTAAGACCTACGACTTAACGAAGAATCCGAATCACGACCCACCACCAAAGCCAGAAACTGCAAAGTTCTCGCTCTCACGACCTCCCGATCAGCAGCCCGGCGACAACGACGAAGCTACCCAGCGTATCCATTTATGTACCAACCAATTTTCTTTGTACGAAGGATGAACAGCTAGGCGAGCTGAGCACCGCTTGCCCTCGCCGTGAATCGAACCTAGGGCCTGTGGATTCGTAGTCAGCGACGAAAACACACTACCGCCATTAAAGTTAAAGTTCTGTGGTTTTTATTTACAGCAGTAACTAAAAAAAATGTTCAGGAATAAATTTTACAACAATTTACGAAGTTATACATCATAAAATGTGTGTAACTATACACTCCGTTTCTTCCAACCGGCCCTTCCTCCGTTCATTACTACTCATTCTCTATATATCTACCCAATTCCACCGTGAATATTCGACTAATTTTTTCTTCCGCCAGCTCGTGACGTCATGCGAACGCGTAAAAGGAGAGACATATTTGGACCTACAGTATACTCGCCGGATCGACGAGACCATAACATCGACACGAACAACCTAACCCACGATATACTCGTCGCTAGAATGTGGAGTCGATCAAATGTAATCTCGGGTGAATAAAGGATACGAAGGAGCAATCCGCGAAAAGGCAAGTGAATCTACTCTTTTATAGCTTTAAATTTCTACGATTATCGAGTTGTCATGGCAACAGTCGTTAAAACCCAATGAAAATATGAGCAGTTTCAGTACATGCATTCATCAATTTTAATACTGTCGTTGTCGTTTAGCCGATCAGTCCACCCTGATCGAGCAAGCCGGCGGCACGCAGGTAACCAATCCCTCTCCGGAGTGGATCAGAGGTTCAGCGCACTAGTGATGTTGTGTTGTGCTAAAGTGGTACAGTGTCATAATGTGTTCAATTGTTTGTGTAGACCTGGCACAGCTGGCAGGTGTCGTCTGTGGAGTTGTCTAGTCTGTGTTTATATGTCCTTAAGTTGGGGTGATGTCCACATCGGAATCGTGCTAAGTTAACTCGATCCGATCTGCTCAGGCTGATCTCTGACCTGTTAATGGGTGGCGGCTTCGCACCTTGGACCGCATTCAGACCGAGTCGCGTTAGGTGGGTGTGTAGGGGGGGGGTGTTAGGTGGGTGTGTAAGGTGGGTGTGTAGGGGGGGTGTTAGGTGGGTGTGTAGGGGGGGTGTTAGGTGGGTGTGTAGGTGGGTGTGTAGGGGGGGTGTTAGGTGGGTGTGTAGGGGGGGTGTTAGGTGGGTGTGTAAGGTGGGTGTGTAGGGGGGTGTAAGGTGGGGTGTGTAGGGGGGGTGTTAGGTGGGTGTGTAGGGGGGGTGTAAGGTGGGTGTGTAGGGGGGGTGTAAGGTGGGTGTGTAGGGGGGGTTTTAGGTGGGTGTGGGTGTGTAGGGGGGTTTTAGGTGGGTGTGGGTGTGTAGGGGGGTGGGTGTGTAGGGTGGATGTGTGTAGGGGGGGTGGGTGTGTAGGGTGGATGTGTGTAGGGGGGGTGGGTGTGTAGGGTGGATGTGTGTAGGGGGGGTGGGTGTGTAGGGTGGATGTGTGTGGGGGGGTGTTAGGTGGGTGTGGTGTGTAGGGGGGGTGTTAGGAGTGTGGGTGTGTAGGGGGGTGTTAGGAGTGTGGGTGTGTGGGGGGTGTTAGGAGAGTGTGGGTGTGTAGGGGGGGTGTTAGGAGAGTGTGTGTGTGTAGGGGTGTGTGTAGGGGTGTGTGTTAGGTGTGTGGGTGTGTAGGTGTGTGTGTGTTAGGTGTGTGGGTGTGTAGGGGTGTGTGTGTTAGGTGTGTGGTGTGTAGGGGGGGGTGTTAGGTGTGTGGGTGTGTATGTTAGTGTGTGGTGTGTGGGTGTGTAGGGGGGTGTGTGTTAGGTGTGTGGGTGTGTAGGGTGTGTTAGGGGTGTGTGTTAGGTGTGTGGGTGTGTAGGGGGGTGTGTTAGGTGTGTGGGTGTGTATGTTAGGTGTGTGGGTGTGTAGGGGGGGGTGTGTTAGGGTGTGTGTGTGGGTGTGTGTTAGGTGGGTGTGTGTGTGTGTGTAGGGGTGTGTGTTAGGTGGGTGTGTGTGGGTGTGTAGGGGGTGTGTGTGTTAGGTGGGTGTGTGTGGGTGTGTAGGGGGGTGTGTGTGTTAGGTGGGTGTGTGTGGGTGTGTAGGGGTGTGTGTGTTAGGTGGGTGTGTGTGGGTGTGTAGGGGGGTGTGTGTGTTAGGTGGGTGTGTGGGTGTGTGGTTTAGGTGGGTGTGTGTGGGTGTGTAGGGGGGTGTGGGTGTTAGGTGGGGTGTGTGGGTGTGTAGGGGTGTGTGTGTTAGGTGGGTGTGTGTTAGGTGGGTGGTGTTAGGTGGGTGTGTGTGGGTGTGTAGGGGGGGGTGTGTTAGGTGGGGGTGTGTAGGGGGGGGGTGTTAGGTGGGGGGTGTAGGTGGGTGTGTGGGTGTGTAGGGGTGTGTGTTAGGTGGGTGGGTGGGTGGTGTTAGGTGGTGTGGGTGGTGTGTAGGGGGGTGTGTGTAGGTGGGTGTGTGTTAGGTGGTGTGTAGGGGTGTGTTAGGTGGGTGTGGGTGTGTAGGGGGTGGTGTTAGGTGGGTGGGGTGTTGTAGGGGGGTGTGTGTTAGGTGGGTGTGGGTGTGTAGGGGGGTGTGTGTTAGGTGGGTGTGTAGGGGGGTGTGTGTTAGGTGGGTGTGTAGGGGGGTGTGTGTTAGGTGGGTGTGGGTGTGTAGGGGGGTGTGTGTTAGGTGGGTGTGGGTGTGTAGGGGGGTGTGTGTTAGGTGGGTGTGGGTGGTAGGGGTGTGTGTGTTAGGTGGGTGTGGGTGTGTAGGGGGGTGTGTGTTAGGTGGGTGTGGGTGTGTAGGGGGGGGTGTGTTAGGTGGGTGTGGGTGTGTAGGGGTGTGTGTGGGTGTGTAGGGGTGGTGTGTTAGGTGGGTGTGGGTGTGTAGGGGGGTGTGTGTTAGGTGGGTGTGGGTGTGTAGGGGGGTGTGTGTTAGGTGGGTGTGGGTGTGTAGGGGGGTGTGTGTTAGGTGGGTGTGGGTGTGTAGGGGGGGGTGTGTTAGGTGGGTGTGGGTGTGTAGGGGGGTGTGTGTTAGGTGTGTGTGTAGGGGGGTGGGTGTGTGTTAGGTGGGTGTGGGTGTGTAGGGGGGTGGTGTGTGTGTAGGGGGGGGTGTTAGGTGGGTGTGTAGGGGTGTGTGGTGTTAGTGGTGTGTGTGGGTGTGTGTGTGTAGGTGGGTGTGTAGGGGTGTGTGTGTTAGGTGGGGTGTAGGGGTGTGTGTGTTAGGTGGGTGTGTAGGGGTGTGTGTGTGTTAGGTGGGTGTGTAGGGGTGTGTGTGTGTTAGGTGGGTGTGTAGGGGTGTGTGTGTTAGGTGGGTGTGTAGGGGTGTGTGGTGTTAGGTGGGTGTGTAGGGGTGTGTGTGTGTTAGGTGGGTGTGTAGGGGTGTGTGTGTGTTAGGTGGGTGTGTAGGGGGTGTGTGTGTTAGGTGGGTGTGTAGGGGTGTGTGTGTGTTAGGTGGGTGTGTAGGGGTGTGTGTGTGTTAGGTGGGTGTGTAGGGGTGTGTGTGTTAGGTGGGTGTGTAGGGGTGTGTGGTGTTTAGGTGGGTGTGTAGGGGTGTGTGTGTGTTAGGTGGGTGTGTAGGGGTGTGTGTGTGTTAGGTGGGTGTGTAGGGGTGTGTGTGTAGGGGTGTGTGTGTTAGGTGGGTGTGTAGGGGTTGTGTGTTAGGTGGGTGTGTAGGGGTGTGTGTGTTAGGTGGGTGTGTAGGGGTGTGTGTGTTAGGTGGGGTGTAGGGGGGGTGTTAGGTGGTGTGTAGGGGGGGTGTTAGGTGGGTGTGTAGGGGGGGTGTTAGGTGGTGTGTTAGGGGGGGTGTTAGGTGGGTGTGTAGGGGGGTGTTAGGTGGTGTGTGGTGTGGTAGGGGGGTGTGTTAGGTGGGTGTGGGTGTGTAGGGGGGGTGTTAGGTGGTGTGGGTGTGTAGGGGGGGTGTTAGGTGGGTGTGGTGTGAGGGGGGTGTTAGGTAGGTGTGGGTGTGTAGGGGGGGTGTTAGGTAGGTGTGGGTGTGTAGGGGGGGTGTTAGGTAGGTGTGGGTGTGTAGGGGGGGTGTTAGTAGGTGTGGGTGTGTAGGGGGGGTGTTAGGTAGGTGTGGGTGTGTAGGAGGTGTTAGGTGGGTGTGGGTGTGTAGGGGTGTGTTAGGTAGGTGTGGGTGTGTAAGGTAGGTGTGGGTGTGTAGGGGGGGTGTAGGTAGGTGTGGGTGTGTAGGGGGGGTGTTAGGTAGGTGTGTGGGTGTGTAGGGGGTGTTAGGTAGGTGTGTGGGGTGTGTAGGGGGGGTGTTAGGTAGGTGTGTGGGTGTAGGGGGGGGTGTTAGGTAGGTGGTGGGGGGGGGGGGTTAGGTAGGTGTGTGGGTGTGTAGGGGGTGTGTTAGTGTGGGTGTGTAGGGGGGGTGTTAGGTAGGTGTGTGGGTGTGTAGGGGGGGTGTTAGGTAGGTGTGTGGGGTGTAGGGGGGGTGTTAGGTAGGTGTGTGGGTGTGTAGGGGTGGTTAGGTAGGTGTGTGGGTGTGTGTAGGGGGGGTGTTAGGTAGGTGTGTGGTGTGTAGGGGGGGTGTTAGTGGTGTGTGGGTGTGTAGGGGGGGTGTTAGGTAGGTGTGTGGGTGTGTAGGGGGGGTGTTAGGTAGGTGTGTGGGTGTGTAGGGGGGGTGTTAGGTAGGTGTGTGGGTGTGTAGGGGGGGTGTTAGGTAGGTGTGTGTGTGTGTAGGGGGGGTGTTAGGTAGGTGTGTGTGTGTGTGGGGTGTGTAAGGTAGGTGTGGGTGTGTAAGGTAGGTGTGGGTGTGTAAGGTAGGGTGGGTGTGTAAGGTAGGTGTGGGTGTTAGGTAGGTGTGGGTGTTAGGTAGGTGTGTGGGTGTAGGGGGGGTGTTAGATATGTGGGGTGTGTAGGGGGTGTTAGGTAGGTGTGGGTGTGTAGGGGGGGGTGTTAGGTAGGTGTGTGGGTGTGTAGGGGGGGTGTTAGGTAGGTGTGTGGGTGTGTAGGGGGGGTGTTAGGTAGGTGTGTGGGTGTGTAGGGGGGGTGTTAGGTAGGTGTGTGGGTGTGTAGGGGGGGTGTTAGGTAGGTGTGTGGGTGTGTAGGGGGGGTGTTAGGTAGTGTGTGGGTGTGTAGGGGGGGTGTTAGGTATGTGTGTGGGTGTGTAGGGGGGGTGTTAGGTAGGTGTGTGGGTGTGTAGGGGGGTGTTAGGTATGTGTGTGGGTGTGTAGGGGGGGTGTTAGGTAGTGTGTGTGGGTGTGTAGGGGGGGTGTTAGGTATGTGTGTGGGTGTGTAAGGTAGGTGTGGGGTGTGTAGGGGGGGTGTTAGGTAGGTGTGTGGGTGTGTAGGGGGGTGTTAGGTAGGTGTGTGGGTGTGTAGGGGGGGTGTTAGGTGGGTGTGTAGGGGGGGTTAGGTAGGTGTGTAGGGGGGGTGTTAGGTAGGTGTGTGTGGGGGGTGTTAGGTAGGTGTGTGGGTGTGTAGGGGGGGTGTTAGGTAGGTGTGTGGGTGTGTAGGGGGGGTGTTAGGTAGGTGTGTAGGGGGGTGTTAGGTAGGTGTGTAGGGGGGGGTGTTAGGTAGGTGTGTAGGGGGGGTGTTAGGTAGGTGTGTAGGGGGGGTGTTAGGTAGGTGTGTAGGGGGGTGTTAGGTAGGTGTGTAGGGGGGTGTTAGGTAGGTGGTAGGGGGGGTGTTAGGTAGGTGTGTAGGGGGGTGTTAGGTAGGTGTGTAGGGGGGGTGTTAGGTAGGTGTGTGGGTGTGTAGGGGGGGTGTTAGGTAGGTGTGTGGGTGTGTAGGGGGGTGTTAGGTAGGTGGTGTGTGTGTAGGGGGGGTGTTAGGTAGGTGTGTGGGTGTGTAGGGGGGGTGTTAGGTATGTGTGGGTGTGTAGGGGGGGTGTTAGGTAGGTGTGTGGGTGTGTAGGGGGGGTGTTAGGTAGGTGTGTGGGTGTGTAGGGGGGTGTTAGGTAGGTGTGTGGGTGTGTAGGGGGGGTGTTAGGTAGGTGTGTGGGTGTGTGGGGTTAGGTAGGTGTGTGGGTGTGTAGGTGTGTGGGTTTAGGTAGGTGTGTGGGTGTGTGGGGTTAGGTAGGTGTGGGTGTGTAGGGGGGGTGTTAGGTAGGTGTGTGAGTGTGTAGGGGGGGTGTTAGGTAGGTGTGTGGGTGTGTAGGGGGGGTGTAGGTAGTGTGTGGGTGTGTAGGGGGGGTGTTAGGTAGGTGTGTGAGTGTGTAGGGGGGTGTTAGGTAGGTGTGTGGGTGTGTAGGGGGGTGTTAGGTAGGTGTGTGAGTGTGTAGGGGGGGTGTTAGGTAGGTGTGTGGGTGTGTAGGGGGGTGTTAGGTAGGTGTGTGGGTGTGTAGGGGGGTGTTAGGTAGGTGTGTGAGTGTGTAGGGGGGGGTGTTAGTGGTGTGTGGGTGTGTAGGGGGGGTGTTAGGTAGGTGTGTGGTGTGTAGGGGGGGTGTTAGGTAGGTGGGGGGGTGTAGGGGGGGTGTTAGGTGTGGGGGTGTTAGGTGTGTGTGTGTGTGGGGGGGGGGGTGTTTCGGGGGGGGGGGGGTTACGTGTGTGTGGGGGGGGTTACGTGCGTGTGTGTGTGTGTGTGTGGGGGGGGGGGGGGGTTACGTGCGTGTGCGTGTGGTTACGTGCGTGTGCGTGTGGGGGGGGTACGTGCGTGTGCGTGTGGGGGGGGTTACGTGCGTGTGCGTGTGGGGGGGTTACGTGCGTGTGCGTGTGGGGGGGGTTACGTGCGTGTGCGTGTGGGGGGGGTTACGTGCGTGTGCGTGTGGGGGGGTTAGTGCGTGTGCGTGTGGGGGGGGTTACGTGCACGTGCGTGTGGGGGGGGTACGTGCACGTGGTGTGGGTTACGTGCACGTGTGTGGGGGGGGGGTTACGTGCACGTGTGTGTGGGGGGGGGTTACGTGCACGGTGTAGGGGTGGGTTCGTGAGTGTGTAGGGGGTGGGTTACGTGCGTGTGTAGGGGGTGGGTTACGTGCGTGTGTAGGGGGTGGGTTACGTGCGTGTGTAGGGGGTGGGTTACGTGCGTGTGTAGGTGGTGGGTTACGGCGTGTGTAGGGGTGGCGTTACGTGCGTGTGTAGGGGGTGGGTTACGTGCGTGTGTAGGGGGTGGGTTACGTGCGTGTGTAGGGGTGGGTTACGTGCGTGTGTAGGGGGTGGGTTACGTGCGTGTGTAGGGGGGGGGGTTACGTGCGTGGTGGGGGGGGGGGGGTTACGTGCGTGTGTAGGGGGTACGGGTGTGTAGGGGGGGGGGGTTACGTGCGTGTGTAGGGGGGGGTTACGTGCGTGTGTAGGGGGGGGTTACGTGCGTTGTGTAGGGGGGTTACGTGCGTGTGTGGGGGGGGGTTACGTGCGGTGTGGGGGGGGTTACGTGCGTGGTGTGTGGGGGGGGGGTTACGTGCGTGTGGGGGCGGGGGGGTTACGTGCGTGTGGGGGGCGGGGGGGTTACGGGGGGTTACGTGGGTGTGTGTGGGGGGGGGGTACGTGCGGTGGGGGGGGGTACGTGCGTGTGTGGGGGGGGGGGGTACGTGCGTGGTGTGGGGGGGGTTACGTGCGTGTGGGGGTTACGTGTGTGTGTGTGGGTGGGGGTTACGTGTGTGTGTGGGGGGGGGGGGTTACGTGTGTGTGTGTGGGGGGGGTTACGTGTGTGTGGGGGGGGGGTTACGGTGTGTGGGGGGGGGTTACGTGTGTGTGTGGGGGGGGGGGTTACGTGTGTGTGTGGGGGTTACGTGTGTGTGTGGGTTACGTGTGTGGTGTGGTTACGTGTGTGTGTGTGTGGGGGGTTACGTGTGTGTGTGGGGGGGGGGTTACGTGTGTGTGTGGGGGGGGGTTACGTGTGTGTGGGGGGGTTACGTGTGTGTGTGGGGGGTTACGTGTGTGTGTGGGGGGTTACGTGTGTGGGGGGGGGTTACGTGTGTGTGTGGGGGGGTACGTGTGTGTGTGGGGGGGTTACGTGTGTGTGTGGGGGGGGGGTTACGTGTGTGTGGGGGGGGGTTACGTGTGTGTTTTCTGTACTGTGTGATGTCTGTGGGGCGTATGAAGAAATGGAGTATTTGGTTATAATGTCTTTCTGGTGTTACCTTAATGGTGCGAGATGTCGGTGCATGATTGTACATGTAGTGGCAAGGGTGTTGTGGGTTAGTTGTCGCTGTTGCCATGAATTGTGTTCCCCTCACGTCTAAACGTCATTATCGTTGTGGTAAGTTACATACGTGTCTACTTTTTCGGTACTTTTTCAGGTTTACTGAAAAATTAAATTAATAACGAAACTTAGAGAATGAGTAGGGGTCGGGGAGTGTCAGTGTCATCGGAGTTAATGAAGGACTTTTGACAGTTACCACAATTTTAGTTTTTCTTTTTAAATTCTATTTTACCAAACGTGTTCTCAATAGAACCATTATTCAAGAGGGAAAGTAAACTTTAGAACCGACTTATCTCCCCAAATACGATTCCAACTAATTGTCTATGAAATATGAAAAGGTCACACGTTGCTAGTCATAACTCAACAAATAATAACGCAACTGAGCAGCATGCAACAACTCAAATCTACATCATACATAAAGTTTATTTAAGAAATAGTTCGAACGAGAAGGCCGTCAAGGCGAAGTTACGGAGTGCACACGTCATTATTATTATTATTATAATAATAATAATGCTTTCAGAATATGAAATAAACAGTGATCCCTAAATTCATATTGAAGAATGATAAATATTCATTGTTTGCAATAAATCTGATGTATGTAATGTCTAATTAAAAATTAGAATGTTTTGGTTATAAGAAATTAATAAAGATAATAATATTTAATAAATGTAATTATGATAAATAATGGTTTGTTTATAAAAAAAATATAGAAATAGGAGTTGGCAACGCCTGTACACAGGCTAGAGGCTGGGTAGGAGTGCCCGGTCATCGGGCGGCCTTGAGCGTATTAAAGGTGTTAAGATGATGATGCGAATTTAGAATACTATTTCGTATATCTCTCCGGTTAAAAATGTTAACGTAGATTTCCCCCTCGCATTACCCCGTTTATCTAAAGCGTTTCGGCATAAATTGTTAGTAAATTGTTAATAAGCTTATAATTAACCCCCCGGTCTCCCATGACCGGTTCAAATTATAATGGCGCCTCAACTCGGTCATGCTACCCGCGTTTATAAAGTACAGAGAAAAGAGTAAAGAGAATGAAGAAGGATAAAGGGAAAATGAATAGAAAGTAAAGTAAATAATTATACAAATGAAGAAAGGGGAATCTCTACACTGATTAAACTGCAAAGAATCTACAAAATTTCCACACTGACTACAAATTTAAACAAGGTTTTAAAATGTTCAATAATAAAAATGGTAAAGGGAAGCTCATTTCCCCACGATGTTAAGGTGAGTGCGTCCTTTAGCCCAGGCATAAACAGTATAAGCGGCCAACTCAACCCGACCCAGGAGCCAACCAGAAACTCGCCACTCAGAGTTCATCACCGTAACCAGTGAGCTACCGGGCGCCCATGGGTACCTTTCCAATTTAAGGTGCAGTTTTCATGAAAGTTCATGACAACGACGAAAAGGTTATAAAACGGTTCATTTCGCCCTTCTATCAATGAACAAAATGTGAGCCAATGGTTTAGAAAACAACTAGTTACGTCATGGGTCATGATCATGTTATTCATGAGCAGACATGGGGTCATTATCATTGTAATGGTAATTAATCTTAATTAATTACACTCTTGTAATCGTATTGAAAGAAAGTTTGAGGCAATAATGGTAATGAAAGGTCTGTAATGAATCATTACACATTACATTTTCATTACAATGTAATTTCAATATATATATACAGGGTGTTTGAAAACTTTCTGTACAAATTGTAATGGGGGATAGGCAACACCAAGACAAACCCTTTTCCTCTATAAGTGTATGTCCGCTGACGTCACCATTCGGCGCGAGGGGGCGCCGCTGCAATTGGCTAAAAGGTGAAGTGGGCTAGACTCGAGCTTGCCGCGGGCATTCTTAAATCGGACGTAGTACGCGTAACATGGAGCGCTTCACGACTGCTGAGATGGCTGACATTGCATATGTGTATGGGGCTGCCAATGGAAACGGAAGAGCTGCTGTGAGGTTGTACCGACAGCGCTTCCCAAACAGACGTGTGCCAAACCACCAAACGTTTGCGCATTTGCATTGGCGACTGCGAGAAACTGGAACATTCCATGCAAACATGCATGACACTGGTCGGGAGAAACGTGCGCACTCCTGACATGGAAGAAGAAATCCTACGGCGATTTGAGGACAATCCAAGAGCAAGCACGCGAGGTGTTGCAAGTATCCTCGGTGTGAACCACGACCTGGTCTGGAGAGTGTTGCACGAGCAGCAGTTACATCCGTTTCATCGTCAGAGTGTCCAGGCATTACAACCTCAGGATTACCCTCTTCGTGTGGAATTCGCACGCTGGTTTCTGCAGCAGACAGCGGTGCAGCCTAATTTTCCGGCTTATGTGCTGTTCTCAGATGAGGCCTGTTTCACACGTGAGGGTGTGTTTAACATGCACGATTCTCACGTGTGGCCGCACGCAAATCCACATGCTACACGGGTGCATGCTCATCAAGAACGGTTCGCCGTCAATGTTTGGGCGGGTATCGTCCATGGCAAGTTGATTGGGCCGTACCTGCTGCCTGCCCGACTCGACGGGCGGGTTTATCGGATATTTCTTGAAGAAACGTTGCCGGAACTGCTGGAAGATGTTCCCGTGGCTATTCGTAGACGAATGTGGTTTCAACACGACGGGGCCCCAGCACACTCCAGCAACGATGTGCGGGATTATCTGAACGCCACTTTTGGGGACCGATGGATAGGCCGGGGTGGGCGTAGCCTGGCCACCGAGATCGCCCGATTTAACATGCCTCGATTTCTTCCTTTGGCACACGTCTGTTTGGGAAGCGCTGTCGTACAACCTCACAGCAGCTCTTCCGTTTCCATTGGCAGCCCCATACACCATATGCATGTCAGCCATCTCAGCAGTCGTGAAGCGCTCCATGTTACACGTACACGTCCGATTTAAGAATGCCCGCGGCAAGCGCGAGTCTAGCCCACTTCACCTTTTAGCCAATTGCAGCGGCGCCCTCTCGCGTCGAATGGTGACGTCAGCGGACATACACTTATAGACGAAAAGGGTTTGTCTTGGTGTTGCCTATCCCCCATTACAATTTGTACAGAAAGTTTTCAAACACCCTGTTATATATATATATATTATATATATATATATATATATATATTATATATATATGCGGCTTCTGATTCCTCCCAGTCCCAACCAGCACCAAAGCGGTGCAAGTTGTTCAATTTCATGGCTGCTCCAGCTCCCTCTACAGCTTCTCAGAACCCTATTGTCAGCCAGGGGGACAGCTACCTTGACCAGCCCTGCGTTGATGAGGACTGCAATCCCCTGACATGGTGGAAGGACAATGCACATCTGTATCCTGACGTATCTGTTCTTGCTGCCAAGCATCTTTGCACCCCTGCCTCCAGTGCACTGGTGGAGCACTTATTCAGTATTGTAATGATCATTACAATGATAATGAAAAATTTCTGGTAATGATAATGATAAACCTTGTAATGACCCCATGTCTGTTCATGAGGATCGTACCTGTAGTTTGCGGCTTCGACGAAGCAGTTTGGAAGGATGAGAAGTCCGCAAAATCTTCCTTAGTCCTGAAAGGCGAAAAATTAAATTTGAGAACTCGCACCTTCCAATTATTGCGAGTTCTTGGCGTATCACTTCGAGTATTTCAAGAAATAAGAGCGTGAAGGAGGAAAAATTATGGATAAGCTACTCGGTAAAAATAACACTGCCCAACAAAAAAAAAAAAAAAAATGTTTGCTGGTGATTTAATTCTAAGACCTGTTTCTGGATAATATTGATGTGCTGATTTAAAAAATCACCTTATATGCCTATTTTGGGTGATCCATGAAGGGCACTTATCAAAATTGATGATTTTTGAGACCTGTTAATAGCTGTTTTGCTGTTAATTTTATCTGTGGAATACGCAAATCTGTGCATTAAATCTAAAGGTCATGTACAACATATTAAAATCTTGGGTATCTGTGATTTCCCCAGGTGTGAGCGTGACGTCATGATCATGGATTCATTTTTTGCTTATTTAAACACTCTTAATCACTTTGTGTCAATATTACCATTGTATATTAAAGTTCACTCCCTGCACAATTGTTTACTTTTCCAAGCTGATTCTGAGTATGTAAAAACTTATTTTTTGTAAAGAAAAAAAATTGGGCATAACCCTGCCAAAATGCGATATCTCCAAAATATCCGTATTTGATTGTTCGAAAACCTGACGTGATAGGCAACAACTAAGGTGATTTTTTAAATCAGCACACTAGTTACCTAAAAACAGGTGTTAGAATTAAATCAGCAAAATTGGTGTTGGGCAGTGTAATAAGTTTTTATCGTTTCCTTACACACGCATTATCTGCCAACAAATTTCCCATACTTTACAGGGTGAGCAACCTCACAAACCATTTTCATTCCTCTCTGCTTCTAGTTCACTCTTGTCAAATTTATATCAATTATCCAAATATTCACACATTCACTAATTACATCCATTTCTTTTATGCGGTCTTCCTCTACTTCACACCTATACATTCGCTATTATATACCTTTCATAAATGTTTCATTATTCATTATCTCCACATTACCATACCAACGTAGCATACTATTCTTCATTCTCATTTCCAACGACTCTTTCACTCCATACCTTTCACGAACATCCGCGTTTCTTTAACTGTCAATTCATATTATGCCAGTCATATTTCTTAAGTCATTTATCTCAGCTGCTCTCGCTTTTGACAGCGAGCTATCACGCCAAACAAGTGTCTCGCATCACATACAAAAAACAGTTGTACACCAGGGGTTTTGCTTCGCTCATGATTGATTTGTTTGCTTTGCTTCATTCTACTTTTAATTTTCAATTTCAATTATAAACCATCTATTTAAAGACTTTCGAAACCTCTAAATTTTCTCCATTCACCATATTACATGCCGACTCTCATTCTCTTTGAGTGACAAGAGCTTTAATTTTATTTATATTCACTTGCATTTATATGCACACGTCAACCAAACTTGTCAAATTGTCAATGCTCTCCTTAATTCACACTGATTCACCCAGCAACACCACAGAATCATCATGCATCAGATGCGACAGTCACTCATTCTATTCTAAATTCAGATACTCCTCTAGAATTCATGCTTTCATCTAACACATTACCCTTTCCATTAAACAGCCATGGCAACATCACACAGTCCTTCCGTACTCAACATTAATACTTTCTTTCCTTTTACTGCATTCTTCACCACCATCTCAACGTGCAGTCGCCTCTCTTCGTTTGGTACACACCCACATACATCAAATTCTGTGATTAGAATTCCTTATACGCATTTCACACACACACACACACACACTCCCCCCCCCCACTTTATACCAAACGCCAACCAACTTAACACAACACAAATGGTCTGACAAACATCCACTCACCCGCAAACAGCTTTTGTATCACATACATCCGTCAGCATAGCTTTAGTCACTAACACAATTTATCCTACTGTTCTTCCTCTATACTCTGACTATGTAGACTTATGAATGTCCTCATGCTGGAAGTATTTAAAACGCAATACTACTACATTACGGAATAACGCCATTTCGTCGACAAGCTTTTTGTGGCCTTACGTCAGATTAAGCTGTTAGTGTCTCGTTACTGTCGCTCTATTAAACTTAATGAACACGCATTTATATTTTCTTTGCTCCTGCAACGCTGGTAACACACACTCTTTTCAATTATTTCAAATGAACGGTTTGGACAATTCTTCAGGCTACTTCTGTCAATTAATGACTTATCAACTTTGACAATCCTGTTGCGAATCAAAATCATAAATCGAAATCCTAACAGGCAACTACACACCCCGCACTACAGCAACTTTTTAGCTTCTCTGCTACTAAATATGAACAAATTGAGACAGTTACTTTGTCCCTACAAATACTCAAGGAAGCAATGTCATAATCCATAAAATAAAATCTATCCTTCCCAAATAAATAAATGTACAATATGAAATCTAAATATACATACGTACATAATCAAAAACTCATTTTTCAACAAATCAGGGTGAAAAGATATAAAATAAAATACAGACGGTAGTGAAGAAGAGAAAAGGCAGAAACTAAAGCGGACACATCCATTTACATTGGCGTTCTGGTGAACCAGCGTCCCCACCTCGCAACCCAACAAGGTAAAATTCTACGCAGGTCTGTGGTATTTCATACGGCGTGCGTGGTTGCGCTTCCTGGGTTTGTCAAACATAAGAGGGAGTCCACGCCCACGCTTTCTCACCCGATCATTCACCATGTCTATCTATCTTCTCAACCTTCCTCTCCTCCTTCAACCTAGCAAACACTTTCATACACTCTTTTCACAACTCTGTCATCTCATTCTTTTAACATGTTCAAACCACCTTAACGCGCTTTTCTCAATTTTCACTTCCACTGACTTCCCCACACCACATCTTTACAGAACTACACAATTTCTGTCAATGCGACACACGCAACGCATGCTTTCTTCCTTGATTCACACTACTGTTAACTTCATCCACACACTGCTCTCTCGTTCATTACACATCCCAGATACAGAACTCTACCACCTCTAGCGTTTCACCATTCCCCATCACATGACAAGCTGAATTTACCTCTCTTCACAATCAATAACTCGCTCTTACCGACATTCAGTTTCCACAATCTCCTCTCACACCATTACAAAACTCTTAATTTCTTGTATATCGCGCATCATCCGCATACAACAAATCCAACAGACACCACCTACTCCCATCACACACCAGATTCGGTCCTTTCTAGGCAGTCGCACTTTCACCTCTCTCATCACTCCATCCATAGAGAGATTGAACAGCCACGTAGACATCACACATCCTTGACGCACACCAACACACTCGTCAAACCATTCGCTCACTTCTGTATTTATCCTCGCACATGCACTACTTATATCACAAACTCTTCACCGCATTCCTAAGTCTACCGCCAATCCCATATAATCATGATTTACCACAGTGCTTCTCTATTCACTCTATCATATGCTTTTTAAAGATCCAAAAAAGCCATGTAGCCTACACCTTGCAATCCCTTTCACATGCTTTCTCCATCACTTTCGCTAAATATTAGAAAATAATAATGTTGGGGGGGTTATTTAACCGCCTTCGAAAAGGCAAAGGTCGTGTGACAGAGGGGACATAGCTTTACGTGAAATTTGAACCCTCTACGCGGAGGACGGTCACCCATCCAACTACTGAACAATTTAACCTAGCTGATCTAACGGGACGCGGTGGTGCGACATAGCCACAACGTAGTCAATTAGGGAAAAAGTAAGAGCTAACCTTTTACAAGTTTTTGTTTCCTCCCCAAAGGCTGAACTGAAGTCTCCGAAATCGTTGTGAACCGGCTTTTTGCCACTTTCTTCCGACCTTGGATTGAAATCACTAAAATCATCTAACAGCGACGCTTTCTTGGCGGGACTCGTCGTCGTTCCGTTACTAGTCTGTTCTGAGAATATATCGTCGAGGAGGTTGTTGCTAGTCGTCGATTTTGGTTGTGGAGGAGGAGGGGCGGTCGCGACAGACTGGAACAGCGAGATTCTTTTCAGTTCAAAGCTATTTCAAGGATCAAAATCACGAGTCTGATTATAATTTTTTCCTATTAAGTTAACAAACTCGGTGAAGCATATTAAAGTTAATACAGTCAGGCCAATTCTTACTCCATATTACTTTCAACAACAACAACAACCACCACCACCTTCGGTGTCGTTTAGCACCTAAGTAACGGCAAACACCGTGCGACGGAGTGGACCTACTTTCACGTGGGATCTGAACTATATACGGATAGCTATGTCATCTGAACACAGAGAAGGTGGGACCCCATCCAACTACCGAACAGTCACAACGTCGCTAATCTACCGGGAAACGATATTGTGACGTGTCTACGACGTAGTCCTTATTTTTAAAATAAAACCCACTTAAGCGATTATATATAATTGTAGAGATACTTCTTTTAAATACAAATAGTAAAACCTTAATTTAATTATAGGTTACCTTTACCCAACATATTTTGACCAAATGGCTTCAAATGAAAAATTCAAAATCATGGTAGCATTTCCTGTAAATTATTAACCAACCAAAATTTCATAAACGATTTTCAAGTGACGAAATATTAACCAGAAGGGTATTGTTTAACAGAAAAAAAAAAAAAAAAAAAAAATCAACTGATACAAGTTTAATTACACTGTGTATTATTCCTGTGTGAAATCAATGCGAATTAAGTTAACTTAAATGTCCAAATAACGTTACTTCTTTTAATGGATTTGTACACAAACATTTATTTAATTCTAGGCAAATTTGCGACAACAACGAACACTACCTCTTTTGCCGCTTGGCTCTCTTTAGCGTACTGCGCAGCTGCTCCTAAGCTAACCATTCTAGAGGGTTTGGAAGATTTCTTTTGGGGTGCAGCTGCGCTTGTTGATGAAGACAATCCAAAATCGGATTTATTCGTGATTTTTGAGCCCGATATTGGAGAAGACTGGGTGTTCGGACCGCTCTTCGGACTGGCGTCTACGTCTTTATAAATGTTTGCAGGTTCAACACCATCGTCACAACCTTCGTCACCACTGATAAAGGCAGTCATCAGGAAAGAATGCTAAAGTTTCATACGAACACAAAAAGGTAGTTATTTTTATTCTTATCCTTAAATAGCTTTCAAATTAATTACAATCAATTATAGTTGATGAAAATGGTACACTTCATGATGAAATATGCAGGAACGCCGCTTGTCCGTCCGTGGAGAAAAAAATAAATAAAAAAATATATATATATATTTACAACCTCTTTCGGGTTCCAAACGGCTGTTTTTTGCCATTGAGAGAAGACTACAGACGTGGTGTAAAAGTTAAACAATTTCTAGTGACGTTTGTAAAACGAAAAATATGAACAACCTTCTAAGCTTTCAGAGGCAAGAATCTTACCTTACTGTAGGGGAGTCTGTAAATCCTTTAGAATCAGGGTTATTCGATGGCCTACACCGACTGTTTCCCCAATCATCCCACTCGCCTAATGGAGACGGTATTAGTAGTCGTCAGACAAAAAAAAATAAATATCTATACCTACTCTTTCTAAACCACCAACTTTTCAACTAATATAAAACTGAAATTAAATTTCGTTGACACGTTTTACGTTAAAACGTGCTAACTTTCTGTAATTATCAAAAATAAGTAAAAGCGACAAGTGAGAATATGTTCACTATGTTTATTTCCTGTCAAACTTCAAGGGATGAACTTTACCACCATAAGAAGAACGGAATCCCATTGTGTCAGAAGAAACACCGATATATTTGTCTCTGTTTTTCTTAGCTTTTTTTCTTTCATCTCTTAATCTGTTGTCATCCTGGATGAAATCTATCAGGTCTTTCACTTTCAGTCTGGAATATGTAAGGGATAGTCCATAAATGATGTCACGCAAAATTTCAAATTTTTAGACCCCCCTTCCCCACTTTGTTACAAATGGTGACAAAATTTTGAACCCTCCCCTCCCCCATGTCACAGTCACGAACTATACGCAAAATTTTTAAAAAATAGTGAAATAACATTAAAAATTAATTCAAATAGCTTTTTTATTAATATCTAGCAATGCAAGCAGCCCAGATGTGAGAATTTAGGTTTTTCAGCTACATAATATTACACTAGTCGACAAAAAGAATACTATCAATATTATAGTTTTTACATTAAACTTTTCAAAATGTCAACATAAGTTTTCTGTGACATCTCAAAAATTTTAGACCCCCCTCCCCCATCACAAAATGTCAAAATTACAGAAACACCCCACCCCTAAAAGCGTGACATCATTTATGGACGACGCCCCCCCCCCCAAAGTTAATTACAAGCAAAATTTCATTATTCAATAAACATTCCCATACATTAATGTAAATAAAGGATTTAACATGTCTTTGCTCAAGTTTTGTAAATTTGTAGCCACAAAAATTTTCAGGGTCTCTACAAATTCTTAAAATTTAATGTGTGTCGTGTGTGTCCGTGTCGTGTGTGTCCGTGTCGTGTGTGTCCGTGTCGTGTGTGTCCGTGTCGTGTGTGTCCGTGTCGTGTGTGTCCGTCGTTAAACCAAACTACAGGAAGAATTTCTTTTCCATTTTATAATCCATGAAATTTGCTTTAGTCAGGTTTATCACTGAAACATCTAAATGATATTCATGCTATGAATGGCTTTAAAAACATTCTGAAACAGAAAATTATGGAAACAACCTTAGCTAAAGAATGGTAAACAATGCAAAAGTTAACAATGGTATGAATACACCCCTGATGCATATCATTAACAATGATTAATTTTACTTTATAATAAAAACCTCAAAACCAAATTTAATGATTTAATTATCTCCAAATCAGGGCCTGGTTAAGGCATACGCCATTGTTTGGCCCCCCCCCCCCGAAATTCCTCCTCTTCTAGTTTTATCGCTTGCTGTATTCACCTTAAAAACGAATAAAATTAAATTTTAACATCTGTAATCACAAGATTTAGAAACTGAAAAAAGAATCATTATGACCACATAATAAAACAAATTTGTGTTAAGTATAATAGTATATAGTTTTTTTTTATTGTGATAGCCATATTTCTACTATAAGCATCTGCAGCAATCCAGCAACTGCTAAGGGGAACTACCCATTTCATCGAGACAGACTACCAGTTATTTCGTAGTGCAGCAAAATCTGACTATATTTGTTTTATGACTTAACTAAAAGCTTATGCCCATTTCGCAACTATGACGTCACAACCCTGTGTTAAATTTTAACATGGAAAGCATTATTTGAAACTGCATTAACCCTTTACGGACGAGTCCGCAGCATATGCGGCCACTCTTGTTACCAGAACGTATAGGTTTTATTGTTATTCAAAACTAAATATGTTTTAGTAACTAGTCAATGAAATGACACACATTTTGGGTTCCTTTCCCGACAACAAAATGACATCTATAAATAAACATGTAGAAACATTCATAGAAACGAGGCATTGTAGTACAATTTATATTATTTCTGGTGGACCTTAAGGTACCATCCGTCGTTAAAGGGTTAATGCAAATGACAAAATTGGACAAGATTTTAGTGGTTAGAATAATATATATATAAAGCTACATTATTGTGTTAATGATGAGTTTGAGGCCCCCCACCTAACCTTAACCAGGCCCTACTCCAAATGTCAAGGTCACACGAGGTTGAGCAACGCAACTTCTGCAAACTGTACTGTAGAAACCATAATAAGCAGCCTGCTGAGATAACCTAGGATGTTTATCTGAAGTTCCTGGGTTCGAGTCTCATCTCTGACTTGATATTTTAGTGACAGGGTGCTCCACTGGGTCTTCCTTGGTGGAGTAGTGATTCAAACCCCATGAAAAGCTGTTCTCTCTGTATATGATCTTTACAGATGCTTCAAGGAAGGTCCAACTAGAACTATGTTGGAACAATATCAATGTTCCCACCTTCATCCCTGATCTTGAACCACTGACGCAAGAACCTGATTCATATTCACAACACATCATCTTACGATGATACACGTGTTTGAAGTTTCATCAATTTATGTTGAGTAGTTCAAAAGTTATAGCACATGGATATGAAAGCATGACAACCAGCGTGTGATTATTGCTGTACCAAACCAACCAACCAACCAACCAAAACAAAACCAAACCAACCTGATATTAAGGCCTTGATCTTTTCCAAGCTCGTCTATATATTTGAAATTTTCGAGTGACCTCAAATCATAAATGTGTTCTCTAGCTGATGTGACAACTCTTTCAGATCCATTTCTAACAAGGTACGATAATAATAAAAGTGATTTATAAGTCCTTCTCCACCCTGTTTTATTGTCCTGGAGCATTCTTTTCCATAACATTCCCATAACTTCAGGAAACTGTTCATAATAAAAGGTTGCTTGAGCTAATTCTAACATCTGAGGTCCTGAAAGAATGAAAAATTAATTCATTTTATCAGGGTTTAGGCACTGGCTTATTAATTACTAATTTATTTATCTTGTGTCCAGTGCAATAATAATAATAACTACCCTAAACCTACTGTACAACTCTGTACATTAGGGTGGAGCGAAAAATACTTTTTTTCGAGTATGAAGTTCTAATAGTGATTAAAAGTTGCATTTAGTGGACGAAATATGCCTGCCAAAATATGAGTTCATTTGTTTAAAATTTTCAGCTGCCACCAGGGGGCTAAATTTAACATAATTTTGTGTAAAAAGGAAAAAAATGCTTCTATTTTAGGTTTCTCAAACTATTATAAAATGTTATCTTAGAATTATCTAATAGTTTGATTAAGATTCTTAAATGATAGGAATTCGTTTTGTAAAAATGCCTTTTCATATGCTTAATATCTTCAGCTGCCACAAGAGAGCTGAAGTTAGCACAATTTAGAGTAACTGAGTCATGTTGAGACTACACTGAATGTTGTGGGGGAGGGTTGTTGGGGAGGGTTTTGGTGTGAAGGAATTTCTTTCTGTGAGTCATTAGAACAGTGTGTTAACACTTGTCTTCTTAGGTAGTAGGCCTAGTCGCTCAGTTGATCGGAGAGTTTTTTAATATGATCGGAATATTATAAAACTTTATTTTAGTGATTTATATAGAGATAATATTGATTTTATTATAAAATGCTTGTTATAATTATATAATTTTAGTTTATTTATACAATATATTATATATTTATATAATATATTATATATACTTATAAAATATATTATATTATTAATTATATGTTTTGATGTTACAGGATATTTTGTGATTGTGAATTTTTCTTAAAAATATTATGGCATCAAATACTAAATATAAACATTTCACTAGAGAACATATGAAGTGTGCCATATTTGAAGTACCTTGTGAGATGAGTGATATGCAACTACCAACTTATAACTGCATTATGAAAGATTACCTGTTCACAAAACATTTAGTGAAGGAGCAGATGAATAACAAGGAGCCTTCATTTTCTGAAATAGCAGAGGCAGTTTCCCAAAGGGTAGAAAATATTTGGAAGAAGGCCTCTTTGCCAATAGTTTCACATACACGCGTTTTACAGATGATGCGAGTGTACCATGATAAATACAGGTCCTTATTAAAGCCATACAAGTCACGCAAGGATCAGCCTAAGTACAAAAATCAGCTTGAAGAATTTGAAAACTCTTCAAAATGCACTTTGTTTGACATCTGCACCTGCAAATGTAAGGAGTTTAGGAGATGCTCATGTGAAAAGAGTAAGAAAGTCCCTCCAAAAGAGCAGGATTTTTTAAATGACCAACGAACACGCAGAATAATGGTGATAGGAAGCATTGACATAGCACACACAAGACGATTACAAGCAAGAGAACATCGAAAGGAAATGGAAAAAGCACGTCTGGAATCCTCTCAAACAACTAGTGCTGCTATAACCAATACGTCCAACTTACAAATCGAAACAGAGACAAGTGAACTTCAACAACTAGAAGAGATATCTGAAGATAATGAGGAAGATACAACCTCGACTCAATATGTAATATCAGAACAACAGATGCGTGAGCCACTGCCTTCATTAGCAATTACTTGTGATAGATTTAAAATGTCGGACAGAGCTGGGGCTATTATTGCTTCTGCAGTATTGGCAGATCTTAAAATTGTTACTCCCGAAGACAAAGGGAATATTATAGACAGAAGTAAGCTAAGACGTGAAAGACAAAAACAGAGAAAGGAACTACAACAGATAGGAGAGCCAAAAACCATGCGGGGATTATACTTGATGGCAGAAAGGATAAAACAATGATTCAAGTCCAGGAGAGTGATGGCTCTAACCACCAAAAGAACCAAACGCGAAGAGCATATCAGCATAATATCTGAACCACACTCTCTGTACTTTGCATATGTGACACCTTCCAGTGGCAAAGCTAAATACATTTGCACAACGCTAGTAAATTGCTTGAAAGAAAGGAATGTTGATATAGGGAACATCGTTGCAGTTGGCTGTGATTCGACAGTGGTTAACACTGGTAGTATTGGAGGCACAATAAGATTACTGGAAGAAGCCTTTAATAAGCCATTGCAGTGGCTGATATGCCTTTTACACCTTAATGAACTTCCATTGCGCCATCTGTTTCATCACTTGGATGGTACCACTACTGGACCAAGAGCATTTTCAGGAGAAATTGGCCGAGCACTTTCAGACTGTGAAAAGCTTCCCATAGTTAACTTCAAACCCATTGAAATTCAAGAGGACATGTGTGAAGTTGATGTAGATGACATAAGTACTGACCAGAAATACCTTCTTGAAATTCACAAGGCTATATCAAGTGGAACATTCTCAAGAGTCTTAGTCATAAGAGTCCAGGCAATATATCACATTCAAGGTGGCTTACCACAGCAAACAGGACTCTGCGGTTATATGCAAGCACAGAGAATCCTTCAGGCAATTTACAAGAATTAGCTACTTTCATTGTTAGGGTATACGCACCAATGTGGTTTCAGATAAAGCGTAAACCATTATGCCAATATGGTGCTAAACATATGTGGCATATGATTGCAAGAAGCCGGTATCTCCGTGAAGAGCTTAGGAGAGTACATGACTCAGTCATTCAGCGAAATGCATATTACGCAAATCAAGAAAACATTCTCATTGCAATGATAGCTGATGAAAGGGAGCATGTGCGTCAGTTGGGATTTAGGCGTATCATAAAAGCAAGGGCATGCATTCAAGAAACAGATGTTATCAGGTATTTTAAGGTGGCAGAAATAAATTTTTATGCCAAAGACTATACAGATCTCATTATGTGGCAAGATTTTCAGATAGCAGAACCACCGATAACCAAAGGAGTTTCTCTTGATGATATTGAATCATGCATCAAACATGGTACTACTCTTCATTCAGAATTATTTCAGTTTCCATGTCATACACAAGCCATAGAGAGATGCGTCAAGCTCGTTACAGACGCTGCTGGATCAGTCTGCGGACCTACAAACAGAGACGGTTGGATTCGTGCTACATTAGAATCAAGGAAAAAACAGCCAAAATTTGACACAAAAGCAAATTACTAAATAGTCTTCAGCAAGAACCCTTTCTAGAGGGAGGTTGGTTGGGGAAAGGTTGGTAACTCCGCTAAGGCACAAAATAACGTTTCTTAACTGTCTCAAGCCAGTATAAAGGAGGAGAGACATCCTAATTTATTACTGTTCCCTTTTTCAAGTAAATACAGAATCATACTTAATTGTCATTTTTAAGTTAAATTCAGCCCTCTTGTGGCAGCTGAAGATATTAAGCATATGAAAAGGCATTTTTACAAAACGAATTCTTATCATTTAAGAATCTTAATCAAACTATTAGATAATTCTAAGATAAAATTTTATAATAGTTTGATAAACCTAAAATAGAAGCATTTTTTTCCTTTTTACCCAAAATTGTGTTAATTTTAGCCCCCTGGTGGCAGCTGAAAATATTAAACAAATGAACTCATGTTTTGGCAGGTATATATCGTCCACTAAATGCAACTTTTAATCACTATTAAAACTTCATACTAGAAAAAAAGTATTTTTCGCTCCACCCTACTGTACATACTGTAAGATAAAAATTAAGCAGAGTTCATTTAATATTCATAAGACACTTCCAATAGCTCCAGACAGTTTAGACACCTGAAGAATAGTACCAAGAACAATTAGGTTACATATCTCTAATCATAGTGTATGGCTGAAAAACTTCACTGGTACCTTTATAACAGAAGAAAATAAAAAGCTTAAATTAAGAGAGTTGGATTCATGTTAAAGAAAATATTGACAAAAGTAAAAACATTAAATACTATAAGTAGGCCAAATTGCATTCACTGTAGGGTAAAGTTACCAATGGTTGTGCAGCAGTCCTATTGCGTGCATTTGACTTTGAAAAAAACTCCCCACAAAATACCATTACAGTGAAGGAAATAAATTTCATGTGAAACATTACTTATAGTAACTTTGTTACTATTAATATATTATGATTATATTTATACATATGGTTAAACAATACATTAGAATTATTCACCTTTCTACATTTATACCATTTCACTCCAATATCTAAAGTTTTTACATTTTGACCTACACCTATAAACAGTCACATTGTTTGCATCCAATCGAGTAGATATGGCAAACTACATTAATTGGCCTGTTCTTTATTTGGAGTGATTTAATGACATTTTTACATTTAAAGATTACAGTAATTCCAACTTTGGAAGATGTTTAAAATTTACATGGTAAGGGAGGCTAAGGATATTTTCAAAATCAAACTCCTCTTGAATCGCACTATTATACCACATTTTTTAACTTTGCTTTAACATTTTCCTAGAAATGGAATAAGATAGTAGTTAAATACCACTGTTCATAATATTTCATAACTCAGAATCTAAGAATTCAAGACTAACAACAACTTATGTTCTGAGAAACAGAAGAAAAAATTTAAGATTTTATTGAGGGGTGATGGTCAGAATAAAAGTGAACATACGAGTTATTTAGAATTAGTTATTTCTTTGTATCATGTCACATTATTTACTACTTTTGTGAAAAACTTCAATTTTGAATTGATTTGTGTATCTCTGAATTTTTAGATCCAGAAATGATAAGTTTTCATCATTTTCCTTTCCAACAATAAATTTTATAGACAGAACTAAATTATTGAGCCTATCAAGGAATTCAACAACATTCAAATTATCAAAGGCATACTGTAATAAATCGTCCATATACCAGTATCAAGCAATGTTGAAATTAACAATGGAGGATAAAATTCTACTTTCAAAAAGTTCCATATATAAATTAGCTAACATGGGTGAGAGGGAATTTCCCATTGCCAATCCAAATGACATCATAAGACTCTTCTTCAAACTGAAATTTGCAATCTATGATGCAGTTTAATTAATTCAATAAAAGTTGTGTTCAACAGGAAAAGAATACTCAGAAATCATATCTTTTAGAAAACCAAACAAGTCATCAACAATACAGAACATACATCAAAACTAACCAGTTTGTTAATAAGATCAATGCCATTTACAACAGGGTTGGCAAAAACCTGGGTTTTATTGGAAAAAAAACAACCCACCACAGATACATATAGATTATTTTTTTTCTTAAATATAACTTAGATATAATAGCTAAAGCTTAGTATTACCAGTATCTACACTGAATTATTTTTATTTAACAAACCATGCCATTTGTTGCTGGAAGTGGTAGGAAATCTTCTCGTGAGTGGGCCAATGTCATACGAGTTGAAGGAATCTCAAAAGTGAAATGCAAACATTGGGGAATGGAATTAAGTTCTAAAATTGAGAGAATCAAAACACATTTACAAAAATGTATGAAGAGAAATTAAAATCCTCCAACTCATGATCAAGTTGTATTAAATATTTCATCTGAATCATCAGTCTTTGAACTATCATTTGATTCATTTCTATCATCACCATCAGCTTCTGGAGTCTCTGTCAACAGACCTGACAGTTGTTCTACTTCTCAACCTCCAAAGAAGAAACTTAAATCTTTGTATTTCCCCCCATCAAGCAGTACCATATTTGTAGTACTCCATTAAAGTCAAGATTGACCCAACCTCAGATGATCAATTTTGTCATAAAGACAACAGAAAAACAAAAGAAACTGCTTGATCTACAAGTTACCAAGTT
Source organism: Bathynomus jamesi (assembly GCA_023014485.1). Taxonomy (NCBI): domain Eukaryota; kingdom Metazoa; phylum Arthropoda; class Malacostraca; order Isopoda; family Cirolanidae; genus Bathynomus; species Bathynomus jamesi. Next base: position 73,146 of record JAJOZX010003628.1, on the reverse strand, counting down.
TTTCTACAGCAATGCAATAGCTTTTAATGCTGCACCAACAAGAAAAGACCTTGCAGGAGATGATCTTACTGAAGTACATGATGGAATAGAATAGAATCTGAGTAATGACTTAACAAATGCTACAATAACTCTTGCTACAAGATGGATGGTTATCAGTGCGGAATGATCCCATCATTGCCACCTCAATCCACACTGGCCACTCAACATTCCTGCTATCAATGACTGTGGGTCAGAGAAGAAAACAGCAGAATATTGTTCTGAACTTGCTATAGCTGCAATAAATGAGGTCCAGCAGAAATACAACAAAGATGCAAGTAATTTGAGTTCATTAAAATTTTAGAGATTATTAATTAAAAGAGCTGAAGTAAATAAAGTAACTATAAACTACTTACAATACTATGTCAGTACAATATTGTTAAATATTTCATAAACATCCTCCAATGGACTTCTGTTTAGGAGTATGCATGTTAAATCTTGCCTAATAAAGAACAGCCCAGATAATGCTGCTGCCTGTGTCTACTCGATTGGATATAAACAATGCAATTCAGTTTACGTATGTCAAATTACAAATGTGTTTAGAATGGTGAATAATTCAATGCATTGTTTTACCATATGCAGTGCTGGATTAGCCTATTAGCATAAGTAACAAATGCTACAGGCCCCACACCCATATGAAAAATTTGTTTTAACATTTCAATACAATTGTTAAAAAATAAAAAGTCAATATAAATTCCCAAAAAGCTCAAAATTTTTTTTATGTAATTCAATTGGGAAAGAGGATATGAAACATGACTGGATTAATGTAGGTTAATGCGTATAAATGAATAAAAAGCCATTCATTACGAGTCAGTTTCAGTTTGTAAAACTAATCATTAAACATTTGGCAGCTACTGGTGGTCAAAATTTTAATTTCTTTATTTATGCAAAATTTAATATACGTTATAATCCAGCAGTTTTCAATCATTTAATGCGCAAAATGCATTTCCACAATCCTTTAAGGAAATATATTATTTACTTTAAGTAAAAGCTGGTTTGTAATATAAACCAAGTGCGTGTCAGATTGTTCATTCAAGAGAAAGATTAATTACAGTACTGATGCTTATTTTATAGATCATTTATGACTAAAAAAAATATATTGATATAAATACACATTTTCATTTACTACTCAAGTTTGAGAAAAAATAAAACTGTACTAAACGAGTGAAGAGAAATCTGATTTGAATGGGTTTACAAATTAAAAAAAAAGTTTAAGCTACTATGATACTTCTTTTAACAAAGCCTCAGCCAACAGATTTTCATTTAACAGACATGAAAAAAATATTCATTTAATAAATACTGTACAATAGTAAGTATAGTACCATTCAAGGGGGGGGAAAAAAAAAAAAAAAAAAAAAAAAAAACATTAGTGAAAAAGAACCAACGATAAAGTCTGCTGCCATCTTTGTTGTTTACATTCTCTAAGCCAATCAGCAATCATCTCAAAATGTATACAGTAGCCCACCAAAATAGCTCAAAAAAAAAATTAACTGGCAAGAGTTATTAAATTTAGTATCATTTATTATTGATGTTAACAAAGTCTTCATTCGAATTGTACAAAGTTAAGCATTGTCATCTACAGTGCCCGCGAAAAGTATCCGATCACTCAAGAAAATACAATATTTTCCCTTGATATTCAGAGACACGTAATTCACTTTCTGTTTGTTCTAGCGACATCTGGTAACTTTGAGGTTGCTCGCTGATATGAGAGCTATCCAACGCATTCTCAAATTAGTGTTCTGGTAGCCTTCGTTGCGGGTGGCTGTGTCTCAAATTTGTCAGATTTCACTGTTTGTGTAAATTTCTTGATATTTTTTTTTTTTTTTACAGAAAGTGGTGTAAATAAAATTTATATATAATGTGTGCTAAAAAACAACTTAAGAGTGATTGTCGAGGTGCTATTGTTGCTTTGCATGCATGTGGGAAATCACAGAGACAGATAGCTAAGGAATTAAACATATCCCAAAGTACCATTAATTTATGGGTTTCACGGGCTAAGAACAATGGTGGCCTAACCACGCCAGTCCCTAAAAAACGATCTGGCAGACCGAGAAAACAAATTCGCGAACAGACAAACTTATGAAACGTTTAGTATTGAAAAACCCAACAATAACTGCGAAAGAAATAAAATTTAATATGAATAATTTGTTATCTGGTGTTTCTGAACGAACTATCCAGGAGCGGCTCCAAAAAGAACTCGGATTACCATCTCGCCATGCTGCTAAGAACCGTTCATTAATGAAAAAATGCGTAAAAAACGTGTCGCATTTTGTAAAAAATACATTCATTGGACTGTTGATGACTGGAAGGTTTTATTTAGCGATGAGTCGACATTTTGACATTCAGAAGTTGTCCAAAAAGGTTCGCCAGCCTATTGGCTCAAATAGGATGGACCCTAAATACACCCTAAAGACAATGAAACACCCTCCAAGTGTGATGGTTTGGGGTTGTTTCGGTTACTATGGGCGTGGAAACTTATATTTTCTTCCGAAGAACACAACTATGAATGGTGCACGGTATTTAGCAATGCTACAGGATAAACTTCCAATGGCAATGGCAATCCAAAGGACAAAAACATACATGCATGATGGTGCACCATGTCACAGGGCCAAAATAGTGACAAAATGGATTACTGACAATAAATTTGATATTTTGGATTGGCCTGGTAATAGTCCAGATCTCAATCCGATAGAAAATCTGTGGCTAATAATAAAAATAAGGTTGAATGCCACGACACTGGCTCAGTCGAAAAATTACAAGAGGCCATCAAAAAGGTATGGTGCAAGGAAATATCAGTGGAAGTTTGTCAAAACTTGATTAAATCCATGCCAAAACGTCTAGAACAAGTCATCCAAACCAAAGGACAGATGACAAAATACTAATATAAGGTTAGTATACATTTAAACATTGTTTTTTATGTAAAAAATACAAATTTCAAGGGTGATCGGATACTTTTCGCGGGCACTGTATACTGATTGTGGCAGCCATTTTTGCTGTTTTATTATCATTGCCTTGGAGCCATTTGCTTGCCGCTTAATGTTTACTTTTCGTACAGAGATGGCAGTAGAAAATTACATACATATTTCTAAGTAACCAACTTTTTTCTAATGTTTAAGACCTATTTTGGCACATTTAATCATTATTTAGTCATTCTGTAAGAAAATAATAGTATTTAAAGGCATTTATTTATTATTTTGACTGATTTTGCTATTAAGCAAGAACCTATCTCCATAAGTACTATGTTATAATGACCTCTATTAATGGATTTTTCGCTTAGCAGACAAGCCTCAAGAATGTATCTTGTCCATTAAAAGAGGTATGATAGTAGTTTAAACCAGTTCAAATCAAATTTGTGGCTTCACTTGCATTACAAAACCAGTTTAACCCTTTCAAGACTGATTTTAAATTTTCTAACTAGTAAAACAGTAATGTACCATATATGCTTTAATTAAGTCCCAGGAGACTCGAAAGGGTTAAGCCAGTTCAAATCAGATTTGTCTCTTCACTCATGTTACTTTACACACACCCAGTAGTATTAATTGGTAAAGTTCTAAAATTTTAGTAAAAAATAAAGACAAGTAAAAGGAACATTCTGGAGTGTACATTCATATACTTTATAAATAAATAATTTTAATAATAGTTCAGGAACATAAAATGGACCAATCTTGTTAAAATATCTTTTACCCCTTTAATCAGTACTAATTCATTTTTTGCTAATTCCTCCTAACTATTTTGTTTACACTGTACAGATATATTTTCATTTTCTTCTCTTCTCCCTTCATTCTCTGAGGAGGTATACACTGTTGATATGAAAGGTTTTGGAATCGCTTTTCATTTTTCTTTGTTAGTGTGCATTAGGGTGGCCCACTTTTCAATTTTTTTTGAAAAGTATAGGTGATCGTGTTTTTTCCCATTATTTGGCACTATACTAGCACATTGGTACCATTTTTACAAAAATTGATCAATATTTAGGGGTCTCGCATCGACCTTGAAATTACGTTGTTTTTTTTAAATGTGTACTTTTTAACTTTTTACTGAATCAAGATAAATCATTAAGTATGGATGTTTTCTGAATCCTCTTAATGAGAGAAGTCGTTTGGTGTGCCTGCCAATGTCATACGACTAACGGTTTAAAGGTTGTGCCTGTATACAGGTAATACCAATGTGCTAGTATAGTGCCAAATAATGGGAAAAACCACGATCACCTATACTTTTCAAAAAAATTAGTCACCATACCCGGGCAGAATGTATATAGGTAATTAGAAAATGCACTATGCCTGTGCCAGGTACCTAACCTATTTCTTTTTTTGCAGATCATAACATTTTGAAATTCTGTCTGAGTTCCTCATCCTTTGTCATGGACAAATTGATGGCAACCATAACTGGAAGAACTCTTGAAGCTACAAATAGTGTGTCATCAAAAGGAAAGGCGAAAATAACATCACTACCTTCTCTAAGATCAGCCTCGGTTTTTAGTTGGCCAACTGTCATCCTCCATCAGTGGTAGCAAATTGCCAACAACACAGCAGGTTTTTCAATACTTCTTCAGTGTTATCCAGTACACTGCTAACAGGAAAGACGCATTCAAAGAAACCGTAAACAATGTCTTAAAGTTTTGGAACATGGCCCGCATTAAAACAATCACAAAGCTCAACTGCGAATGGAAGCTAGAGGCATTGTGGACAGAGTGGCACTTACTCCAAAAGAGCAGAAAATGAGAAACTGACGCTGGAGGAAAATGGCAGAAGTTTTCGGACAGTGTGGACAAGCTGTGGGATATCGGAGCATCTGACGCTGTCGAAGATATAAAGAAGAATCGACTGCTGTCCGACAAGGACAAGAAAGAAGACATTGACTTCTACCTTGATCAACGTGGTCCTCGGGTGGCAATGATGAGTGGGAACGATAAAGTTTTCACTGTAAAAAGAAAGCTACAGGAAGGAAGAAAACATCCTCGCCAGGAGCCGCAAACCTCAAAGTGTGCATACAAAACCGGAGATGAGGCCATGGAGAATGATGATACTGGCATGTCAGGAGAGTCGGAGACAGAACTAGCGTTCCCCCTGCCAAAAGAGCCAAGTGTGTCTGTCAATCTTCCTCGGCACATCCTTAATGCACCTGCTGTCATGGAAGTGGCTGATCATTTCCGCATGTCCAATAATCAGGTGCGTATTGTGTATAGTATTCGTCGATAGCGTCAGTTTTAAAGTGTCCCATAACCCACATGTATTCTTGACAGTTTCCTTTCCACTTTCCATTCTCTACATAGGTAGTAAGCATTGTGGCTGCTATCACACGTTCAGCGGATCCACCAGCAGACCTCAATCAGTTCAGCATCTTGAAAGAAATGGCTCGCCAGGGAAGAGTGTACATACCAGCTTTGTTGGCGGCCCCTGTAGCAGCTGATGCGCCGTTGAATGACCTGGTACTATACCAGCGTTTTCTGAGGTATAGGCAGTGGACTGCGAGGTGGCACTTCTGGTATCTGAGGCCTCAGACCGTCATCTTCGCTCTATGCAGCAACAAGGTGGATGGCACTGTGAAGCAACAGATGGCAGAGAAGCTGTCCCACCTCCCTGTACCCAAAGACTTCACATACGAGAACGTCTCAGTCGACGAGATGACGCTACTCCCCGACCTGATCGATGAGTCCTCCTGGTTCTTATTTGCAGGTCTGAAGATGTATGGGTCTTCGTGGCTCACCCTGCCAACTGATAAGTGGGACAAAAACGAGGACTTTTGTCGTCTGAAGGATGTGATCTCTAATCTCCAGGTCACCAATGACATCGCTGAAAGAGGAGTCCAACTGATACAAGACTATGCGAACATGGTCACAAAGGACGAGGCACAGCTGCAGGATCTTCTGCAAGTGATGGAAAAGCACCGAAAAGAGCTCGGCGACTTCAAGTCGTCATCACTCGCCACGATGACATAGCACAGAGGGACAACGTTGCAGCCAGTGACGTGTGATAGTGGTCAATACAATGCAAAAGTGATTGTTTAAGTTATTGTTTCTTTCTTCCTCATTTGTCTGCTATTTGCTGATTTTTTTGAAAAGTATAGGTGATCGTGGTTTTTCCCATTATTTGGCACTATACTAGCACATTGGTATTACCTGTATACAGGCACAACTTTTAAACCGTTAGTCGTATGACATTGGAAGGCACACCAAACGACTTCTCTCATCAAGAGGATTCAGAAAACATCCCTATTTAATGATTTATCTTGATTCAGTAAAAAGTTAAAAAGTACTGTGGGGGTTGTGAAGTTTCTCACAACCCCCCCTTGATTTTCAAATTCCCCTTTTTTGGGGGTTGTCGAGTTTTTCACAAAACAAAAACCTCACCCTAATTTTCAAGTCCTATCTGGTTCTTCTCACAAGTCTCTCTCTCCCGCAGGAGTTCAGTTAGGCTCATAAAAACCTAGTGTTAACCTCCAGATTATTTACAAAACTGAGGTGTCCTGTTGGAAGCCAAGGAAGTGTGGAAAGCCTTTAAAAGGTACAGGTCTTTGTAATCCTTGGCTAGAGTATAATAGATTTGTTCATAATCTTTATTCCCAGTTATTGTGGTGGTGTCATTTGTATTTCACCATCATTATCATGGTTAATTATTATTATTAAGAGTAGACATATATATAGGTTGTTGAAACTGTGACTGAGTATAGATAGGTTTGCCACCCTGTCATGTAACTAGCTAGAGAGCCAATTATCATTATTATAGGTCACCAGTCATATTATTCCAGAGTTAGGTTTTTGCCCATGCTTGTTTGGCACTGATTATAGGTTAACTCATGTGAGATAGGTTTGCCATAATTGTCAATGTTTATAGTTATTATTTATGATGTTGGTTATTTATTTTTTATGTTGGTTATTTATTATTTATGTGCTTTGATTTCATGAGTAAATTATGTTTTCCAGTGATCAATTATGAAGTCATGATTCCAGTTAATGTTTGTGGCTAATTGCCTGTTATGTTGTTATTATTGTGATTAATGGTGCTTGGTGCATGTAACTAATAATCTTGTGTTGTCTAGGCAACCAGTTGGGATTCAACTCACGTGGTCCAGATTCATCAGGCTTGGATTGTGGGTCCCATCCAGTGGGAGCTACGCAGTTCGTGTCAACCACTGTTGGCCACTGGATCTGCCCTGAAATCAGGCCTGTGACCCTAACCCAACTAACTAGCCAGCCAATAAAGGAATTGGAACTCAGGTCATAAAGGGGGGGGGGGGTGTCAAGTTTGGAGGGTAGTTAAGCTGGGACAAGGGTTAACATTCTGTGCAAGTCATTTCTGGTACTTGTCTCCCACTTGTTTTCTATCCTTTCTGCCAAATCTCACTAAGGGTTATTCGGGCTCCAGGTGTTTTGTCAAGTGCGATTCATTGCTAGTCCTTTTGTTATGTTTGTACTGTCACACTGAATAGTTGTTTATTTCAGATATAATAGAGAGGAAAACACAAGTAGTTTACTTCTATTAGGTCTACCTTTGAATTCTAGCCCTTTCTTGGACCCTGAGCGGTTGGGTCTCTTACTCAGTGGAGAGTCAGATTGAGACACCTGCACTAGGGGAAGTCCTTTACAGTTAATGTGCGAGTCAGACCTGAATAATCTGGAAATAAACCACTGACCAGAGAGGCCTTCCTAGATACCAGAGGAGATTACATCTTTGCCCAGTCTCTTGACTATTCCGAACCCAGAAACGTGAAAAGGTGCTGGGTGGTTGGAAAAACAGATACTTGGGGACTACGGCCTACGCTGCCACCATAGCAGTACGCATTTAAAAAAAAACCTCGTAATTTCAAGGTCAATGCGAGACCCCTAAATATTGATCAATTTTTGTAAAAATGGTACCAATGTGCTAGTATAGTGCCAAATAATGGGAAAAACTATGATAACCTATACTTTTAAAAAAAATTGAAAAGTGGGTCACCCTAGTGTGCATTACACATGTTTTTTTAACTTCTGGCAGAACTATAAGAAAAGGGTTGGCTACCTCCCCTTTAGGTTACACACACACACACACAAACCTGTTGGTCCCCAAACTTCATCATTTGTTGCTTCTCTTACTTTAGCTTCAATTTCTGTGTAATTCATAACCATGTTGGTCCTGAAAATGCAAATCAAGATTAGACACCAACCAAAAGTTGTATTTTTGAAATTACAGCCTCAAAATATTTAAAAATAAGTGAGTGACAATTGCAAGTTAGAAATATGGCAAAATAGGCATAAAGGCTTGGCATAAATCTGTATGGGATAACATTTGCCCAATAAATTAAATAGTTTGGCAGAAATTTACCAGATCTGGTGTAACAAGCTAAAATATTGGTTTCAGATTTGGTGGCATCACCTTTGAGATTAATACTTTATTATTAGACTGGGTTATGTGCATCACTTTTCCCATTTTCTATAGGATTTGCAATTGCTCCACTCTCTAAAATCTGTGCATCATTTTTATAAAACTTCTCACCCTGGGAATGTAACTGATTTATACAAAACATTTTTGCCTCTAATATTAGTTTAAATTCCAGTTGAGGCCTTTATATACTCTATAATTCCCAGTAGTGAAAGGTTCTGCAGAGGTGATACCCTACCTAACATTGGTAGATATGAAAGGGTACTAAAATGTTAGATGGTATAAGGTGTAGGTAATATATTCATTCAAAGATGCATAGGCAGTAACATGTTTTTACCAGCCCTACAAGCAGAGCTGGGCAGTATTTAAATACATTTGTGTATTTAGAACTGTATTTATAAATACATTGTTTTTCATGTATTTAAATATAGTATTTAAATACTCAAAATATAAAAATGTAAATACTTTCACTGGTTTAATACACGTTCTGTACTAGCACAGTACGACACATTGACAGTGTAGTACAGCATGGTTCATGTTTCAACATGTCAGTTCAATCAGTTGTGTACCACTCTTAGTCAAAAGCGGTTGATTTCTTTATCGTGTGCGTGTCATGGCTTCAACAAGCAAATCCGGTGAATCAAACAGTGATATATCTGCAGATAACAATTTAGTGCACCCTCTGTTTGATGGAAAATACTTTAAAATTAAATCTAAAGACGGTAATAAGGTAAAGTGCACCTGCTCGCTGTGTAAACTCCCAAAAGAAACTCTTTCAGACAAAACTTTCGAAAGATTGGTTTTGATCCGCAGCAACCGTGAAATAAATGAATTCGTAAGGTGCCTTATGTTTATGTCTCATCTACTCATTAATTGTTACTCATTTTGCAATATAATGAGTATAATATGTCACTGGTTGAACATTGTAAGTTCTAAGTTCTTTTGTTTTTGTTTTGTTCTAAAAAGGGAAATATATAATCGGAAATTAGATTGTACTATTTCTTTATCCTTTATCAAGCATTTTATATTGTTGTTACTCATGAATTAGTGAATGCATATGTTAAAATTTGTATATATTTAAAATGTATTTACAAATGTATTTAAATACAATTGATGTATTTTGTATTTAGTATCTAAATACATTCATAAAATGTATTTAGTATTTAAATACATTTCTCCCATGTATTTAGTATTTAAATACATTCAATATATTTATTGCCCAGCTCTGCCTACAAGAACATATGACTCAAAGCCACCAGGGTTTTCCAAGTTATCCTTGTCCAAAATAAGAACCAAATCACACTAAATACATATGGTACTCTAATGTTTTACTCCACATCACCACAAGTGCACAAAGAATCCCAGCTATTTAGAAACCACTCTGAGCCATGAGACTGCATCACTCAAACTGATGCAAGAACCCAAGCTATTTACAATACAGTAATCCCCCAATTTATGCAGTAGATGCATTCTTGAACCTTCCACAAAGTGAATTCTGTGTAAATTGGGGGAACTACAACATATCATTCAATGTGCTAAGCAGGGTTGTGGAGTCGGTCCAAAATTTTCCGACTCCGACTCCACACATTGTCAAAAATTCGACTCCGACTCCACACATTGTAAAAAATCTAAAAATCCGACTCCGACTCCTCATATTTTAAATATACGACTCCGACTCCTCTAGTGTTTCACTTTATAATTATCATAATAATAAGACATTTCATCACCACCACACTAAGTGTGAAATTTTATATTTTATATTTAAATAAATATTAATTGTATATTCTGAAAATGTAAAAAAAAATATTAAAAAAACTTAATCTAGGGGCTGGGCTATCAATGAATAAGGTTTATTGACCAAAAAAACTAAATAACCTAAATGTTAGTATTTAGGATTTAGAAATTAAGGGTGACACAGGACACAGAAATTGGAGTCGGAGTCGGAAGTTTTTTACCAACTCCGCCCTGAAACGTGCGACTCCACGACTCCAACTCCACGACCCTGGTGCTAAGTATAGTGATTGCACTGAAAAATGATCTTTGTGGATTTTTCTGGGTCAAACAACTGGATTGAAAAATAATTTTTTCAGGAATTTTTTTTAGATTGGAAGATCATTCTAGTGGGAGACTTCAGACCTTAAATCAAAGAGTGGTGTTAATTTTTCCATATTGTTATAGTGAAGAATCACAAATCAAAGCATCACAAACTAGGGTTTACCCCATACTAATTTATGAAACAATTTGATAACACCATGTATAATAACTCAACATATTACAAACAGAAGCTATTAAGATCCGCATTTGTATTCTGGAATTTTGCCACAAATACCCATCTAATAGAATTATTAATCTAAAAAGTTACTCAACCAGATCTTCAACTAAGTTAATAAGTACTTTAGTTTAAAAAATGATACCCTACATCAGATATGTTCAGTTTCTGCCAAATTTCTCAATTGGACCATGATGGATACTGCTTTGATAAGTCCCAGTACTCTAGAAATTAGGATGCAGCACTGAACAAAGTAATACCAGATCTGAAATTAAACTCAAAATAAATGATCCCACCAGATCTAACAAATATTTATTGCATTACATTTTATATTGGAAAACCTGAAGCCACTTGCACCTACTGAGGTTATTCAAGTCATATGGTAAGCTATATTTTATAATAAAATTTTTGAAAAATTTAATTAACAAAACTATTTACAGAACTACCAAAGTAGGCCACATAACTAAAGCTAAAAATACACACTAACTATTTACAATCTATAAAGTGTCTTTCATTCATATTAAGTTGTAACACATCAAATCTTAGCCAGACTACAAAAATTTTGCAAAATTCTTGTATGATGCTTCCATTTTCAGAATAATTCTCACTTTCCATTTGTGACAGAAGTTTTCATATTGTGTGAGACTTTCTTATAATATTCTAAAGTTTGGCACTAGGGCCTAACCAGCTTTGGAAAGAAAGTTCTTGCATTAATTTCTAAAAAAAAATTTTAATTATAACTTTTGCCCAATACATCAAGCGCAATTACAGCTAAAACTCTGGCATGATGTGTTGAGTCACAACTGTGTTATGGAAAAAATCCTCACATGGTGTCAACAAATTTGCGTAGATCTTACACTCTAGGCCCAACATTACATTAAATTTCATTTGGAAAACATGAAGCCACTGGGGTCTATCAAGGTTATCCAAGTCATGAGCTATATTTTAATAAAATCTTGCAAAACTTCAATCTCAAATCAGCTAATTAACATAACTATTTACAGAGCTACCAAAGTAGCCTACATAACTTAAGCTGTTTACAATCTACAAACTCACTCTCTCATTCATGAAAGCATCCAAACTTTTCTTAAAAATATCTAAGGAACTACTATTAACCCTTTCACTGCTAATGATATACAATAGACTGCTATGCCCATCAGTTGGTGATTTGATGGCAAGAATCTTTAAATTTAAGTTAGCAGGGAAAGGGTTAACCATGGCAAGTCATTCCAAAAATCTACTACTCTACAACTTAAAAAGTATTTTTGTAGATCAAGTCTACAAATCTGCTTTCTGTTTTCTTATTATACCCTCAAGTTATTCCATCAGCCTCTAATGCGAAAAAGTTACATTTAAATTGTCCAAACCTGAAAACATTTTGAACATCTGTATCATATATCCCTTCATACAATGTCTCTCAAAACTAAACATACCTAGTTCTTTTAATCTTTCCCTGTATTCCAATCTTCTTAAGTTAGGAACAAGCTTGGTTGCCCAACATTGCACACGTTCAAGCATATCAATACCATGTCTAAGGTGAGAGGACCAAGCTTGAATGCAATATCACTGATCTACTACCAAAATGCTTCAGAAATAAAAGTAGTCAATCTTTACTAATTTTGGGTCACTGAATATGAAAATGATGCCTAAAATTGCAATTGGCTCTATTTATAAAGATATCAGGCAACCCTGCACCCTACTAACTGGACTGCATCTGTCGTGTAATATGTAGACGCCTGTGACACATCGATGCATTGATTCTACTGCGCATGCGCAGTTATATTTTTTTATTTTAATAAATTAATGTAAATATATACATATATATACAATAAAATGTAATTTTAAATTTATCTATTACATTATGTATTTGTAAATTATTTATTAAGAAATAGATTGGATCATTTTAACATATTGCTTCCCATAATGTTTTTGATATTAATATAAATGGAATACTAACCTAACTTAACCTAATTTAAAATTATTAAAATGCAATGTAATTACATTAATTTATTAAAATAAAAAAATATAACCGCGCATGTGCAGTAGAGTCAAGGCATCTATATATTACGCCACAGCATCAGTTCATTCGCAGAAGTCATACAGTGCACCCTTGTCAAACTCTTTTTAGTGTTTGCTTTTGAAACTGAATTTTTTTTCAGCTTAATTTGAACAAAGATGCCTCATAATTGCGTGAACAGTGTAGATAACTTCTATTATGTTTGTGGAGAATTGACTTTTGCATCACAAAAGCATGCTATAACCGCCATGATTAGGAAAGCCTATCACCTTTATTTTGGCTGTAAGATTGGAGATCAGGACAAGAGCCGGGCCCCACACATATGCTGCAATACTTGTGCAACAAACCTTCACCAATGGTTGAATCGGAAAAGGAAATCTATGCCTTTTGCAGTGCCAATGGTGTGGAGGGAACCAACAGATCATGTCAGCAATTGTTACTTCTGCATGGTGCCTCCAGTCAAGAAAGGTATTTGCAAGAAAAGTAGATTTTATAATATCCGATTATACCCTCTGCTATACGCCTGGTACCTCACGGCGAAGGACTACCCATTCCTGAGCCCTGACACTCATTCTCCCTGGAGTCAGAGGACGAGGAGAATGAAGGAACCTGCGAAACTTGTGAGCCTTTAACTTCATAAGACCCTGAATTTATTTATAATTTGACATCTTCTAAACCACACATGATAACTCAATGAATTAAACGACCTTATCAGAGATTTAGAACTGCCAAAGAGTAAGGCAGAGCTGTTGGGCTCCAGATTGCAGCAGTGGAATCTCCTCACTGAAAATGTTAGTGTGTGTAAGTTTCGTGACCATCAAAAAGATTCTGTCCCATTCTTCATGGAAGGTGACCTTGTAGCTTGCAACAACATTGATGGTCTGATGGCAGCTCTCAACATTATTCACAATCCTGATGAGTGGAGACTGTTCACTGACTCATCAAAGTTGAGTAAAAGCTGTTTTGTTGCAATGTTGGCAACGTACTGCCATCAATTCCAGTTGGTCATGCAGTCCACATGAAGGAAACATGATAACATAAAGCAACTTTTGAACTGCATAAACTATGACAAACATCAGTGGCAGGTTTGTGGCGACTTGAAAGTTGTTGCTATTGTGCTTGGACTGCAGCTGGGCTACACTAAGTATTGCTGTTTTCTGTTTGAATGGGATAGTCAGGCTAGGACTTCTCATTATATCAAGAAAGATTGGCCACTCCGACACTCATTGGAACCTAGAACAAAAAATGTTCAGTATCCTCCACTTGTAGAATTGAGCAAGATTTTGACCACCCTTACACATCAAACTGGGCATCATGAAAAATTTTGTTAAGGCTATGGGGTAATTCCAGGACAGAGACAAATGAGTGTCAAATGTACACTCCACCATCTCCAAAATTCATGAAACTTGGTGTGAGGGTTGGTTTTGGTCCAAATTACAAAAATCTGAATTTTTTTTTAAAATTGGTCAAGTTCGTCAAATTTTATGGCTTGACCAAATTTTGGTCAAATGAAAAAACCAACAATTTTCAAACATAAATATCTCAGCTGCTAATTGTGGTAGCATAATAAGTCTTAAATGATAAAATATGTAAAAATAACTGTAGTTTTTAAATATGTATCATTTTTTTAGGGTAACAAAAATAAAATTGATTTTTTGGAATTTTTTTTTTTTTTTTTTGCGATTTGGCAGCGAAGATATCATTTTTCGAAAAAAAGACCAAGAATAAAAAATGTTTATTTGATGTATGTACACCATAATAAGTAATAAAAAGTCAGCTTATAGTTTATTATAAGGCTCAAAACTAAGTTTGAAATCAAGTAATAAATTTTTTTTTCAGACGAAGATTTATTACAGACTTGTTGGTCCAAAAAGACAATTTTCAAATCATATAAAAATACATGTAGATAAACCAAAGGAGAAAAAATCTTTTAAAATATATCTACAATGTACATACATAACTCTCTTATATTTAGGGACAGAATATATTGACAATAATAATGTTTAATTTACAAAGCGCTTATCAGAGTATAAAATACTCTTCCTAATACTACACGTACACAAGTCTTTGAGAATGAATTAAGAGACAGTATTCTCATCCAATGAATCCAAATTTTAGACACTAATAATATAATAAGAAAAAAGAATTTGAAAAGATTTTTATAACTATTAAGTAGATACACAAATCTTAGATAAAAATTTTAGAAATATTATATAGACAATCTTAAATAGTATACATTCGATAGAATTTATTTTATCTTCTTTGAAAAGTTATTTAATTCTTGAAGCGGAAAAATGTATTGTATTCTTGTTCCTCCTCGTAAACTTGCTTCAATACTCCCAAATATATTTTCTGTTGGAACGTGACAAACATCATCTTGCGCAGGAAAAATATATGAGGGACATACACCCGAAGGATGGAGAAATTTTATCAGAAAATCATCATATTCACAGTCAAAGGACTGGACTAATCCGAGCCATAGTTTATTTTCATACATACAACCCACAAAAGAGCCTGTTTCAATTTTGCGTTGAGAGACAGTATTATGTTCTTGATCCGAAGCAGAAACTCTAATGAGCTCTCTTATTTCGACTGACTGTGCACTCTGAGAGTGGATAAACCTTCAACGAATTCTTGGAAATTGGGACGAAGCGATGTAATTGTTGAGTACCTTTGATAGAAGTAATAGGTTCACACAGACGTTTTTGCAAAGAAAGCTCTACATCTACAACTTCTGCCTCAGAGATGTAAAAAAAGTCAATAGCGGTTAGGAATTCTTGAGAGCAGAAATTGTAGAAGTCCTCAGCTGTTAAGATTTGATGGTCGAGAGGCCGTCGTAAGCTTTCTCTGGCGACTGCTCTTTTTACCATTCCACCAATACCGTCACAGGCATTCTTCCCGTGGGATGTCGCAAAAAAATTCCACTCAGCATGAATTTTGAAGTCTTCGAAATGATGGCATAAATTTAGAAAATTTGTTTTATTCTTATACTGAGCCGCGCATCCATCTGTGAAATAATGAATTTTAGTTAGGTTTGAATTTTGTTGTTGGATGCACAGGATTAATTTTTTGAGAAAACTATGAACCAGAATTGTATCATGCCTGCGACGGTTTGAAACGAAGCAGTAACTTTTGCAAATTAGTTTTCCTGCATTGTTTTTGGAATAATAAACAAATGGGTGCACTGTACATTGCGAGTTCTCCAAATGAAACCCCTGGGCACAATCTTGTACGATGAATGAGAAGTTTTCCGCGAAATCACCCACCAAAACACCTTCATTTTCAGGCAGAGTTTCTTTTAGATTTTTGAAGTAACTCAACTGACATTTATTCGTGAAGTGGTATCTTGTCAGTTGTGCAATTTTTTTGGTGAGCAATCCGCGTATTCCTCTGGAGTTTCGGTGATATCTTTTAACATACAGTGATTGACGGACACCCATTGTTTATATTTTCTCTCTTCCATCGCCATGAAGTCCAAACTTTCCAAATAATTTTTTATTCTGACCTCTCACGGGCATCTTTTGCATCGGTGCATCATACAATCTTCATTGTCCATGCCGCAGACGGATAAAGACATTAATTTTTTGTAGTCTAAGTCTTTAATGCCTAACACTGATATTTGTAGTTTCGGATTTTGGTGATGCGTACATACGCAGACACAGTTCTGCTTTGTCCCGCAAGCACGCACCATGACGGTCGAAGATGAGCAAAGGTACTAAAGCCTATTTTGGGATTTTCATCATTTTTTGCATATTCAGCATATAACTCTTTCAAGTTACACAATACCAGTCTTTTTTGTTTTTTTATTTTTTCACCCTCTTCATTTATTGCAAACTTATAATCTTTGATTCCCGGGCACATCCTACTATATTCGTCATTTTCATAAAACTCCCGAATTATTTTTTTTTCATTTCAGCTGTGACGACCTTCCCTTTCGTCATGTTTGGAATGTTAGGAAGAATCCCAAACTGTTTTTGAAGATTGCGGCTCTTACGCACCATATACTTTGTTGCTCCAAAGAAGTCAGCAGTTTTTTCAATGGGATAGGGATACAATGATAGTATTGGTAACCTAAGATTGCGATTGTTACTTGCTTGAAATTTCTCCTTTAATTCTTCCATAACCTTTTGATACCTGAAATAAAGTGTATTTGACATTAAGTTTAATACTTTAATTAGTATATTTTTAATTAAACTTTTCATAAAATATATATGTATTATATTGTGCCATTATAAAAATGTAAACAGATAAAACTTAATTTAGTATATACTTCGATGACTGTACTAATTTAATTTAAAATGTCAAATTTCAATAACTATGTCCAAAAAGTAGTCTTGCCTCTCTAAATCATCTTCCAAACAACTTTTTTTGGATGGACCAGCTTCAGAATAGTCAATAGGAGCCCCATAAGCAGCTTCAAAACTTCGTCTAACCTTTTCCGTTGTCAATCTGAATTTCGTAGAAGCCTTTATCCGTTTTTGTCCTGGCTTCAATCCAGCTGTAAAACAAATTCATAAATTTAGGTTGCGTGAAATAATCAAATATCAAATATTTTGTATATATGTATTCAAGTGCTGATGCTAATATTTAAAAATAAACAGAAAACTACGAATTTGGCATTAAGAAACAAATGTTCTGAACGGAGTCTCTTATTGTTTTATTACCTGTTTTAATAGGGCTTTCATCAAATAAAGGTAAAATATTGTCGCTGAGCAAATCTTTATTGAATTGCCTGTCTTGAACGACAAATTCTTCCAATGGGTGTGGTTTTTTTTTCGTCGTGGTGGATTCGTGGAATCGCTACTGCTTCGCTCCATACATTCGTTAAGTATGTCTGGCTCAGGTATTGGTGCAGGTTCCGGCTCTCTGGATGAACTTGAACATGTTCTAATACAATTGGCTTCTTTTTAATTGTGACATAGCAATTGCTGCATAGTAATTGATTTTCTTCCAAAATTCCATAGCTTGCAGCTGCCATGGCAGAGTTTACTTTTTTGATGTTACAAAAATTCTTCGTTTTTTTCATAGGATCGCAACAAAATTTTGTGTTTTGAGGCATTTTAAGGGTTAGGTAAATTTACGTATACTATAAAATTAGGTATATACTGAAAATCTGGAAAGAAAGCAAAAAATTTTAAAATTTGGAGGATTTTTTTTTTTAGTCTTTTTTTTTCATAATAATCGTCGATAAGCTGACTTTTTATTACTTATTATGTGTACATACATCAAATAAACATTTTTTATTCCTGGTCTTTTTTTCGAAAAATGATATCTTCGCTGCAAAAAAAAAAAAAAAAAAAAAAACTTTCCAAAAAATCAATTTTATTTTTGTTACCCTAAAAAAATGATACATATTTAGAAACTACAGTTAATTTTACATATTTTATCATTTAAGACTTACTACACTACCACAATTAGGAGCCGAGATATTTACATTTGAAAATTATTGGTTTTTTCATTTGACCAAAATTTGGTCAAGCCATAAAATTTGACCAACTTGACCAATTTTCAAAAAAAATCAGAAATTTGTAATTTGGACCTAAACCAAACCTCACACCAAGTTTCATGAATTTTGAAGACGTTACCATGTACTTCATTTGTCTATTTCTCGTAGAATTACCCTATGGATAAAATGGGGGCAGCTTTTAAGTACCTCAGTGGTAAATTCCCAAAGCTCAGTGAATCAAAAATCAAGGAGGGTGTATTTGTTGGTCCACAGATCCACGAGCTTCTTAGAGATGAGGAGTTTGACTGTATCCTAGGTGGTGGTGAGAAGACAGCATGGAATGCTTTCTGGTTAGTAGCAACCAATTTTCTCAGAAATACCAAAGCTGACAATTACAGGGAGCTGGTGGAAAACCTGCTGTTGTCCTATCAAAAAATGGGCTACAATATGTCTTCAAAGATACATTTCCTCCATTCGCACCTGGAATTTTTTCTGGCCAACTGTGGAGCAGTCAGCAATGAACATGGTGAACATTTCTACCAGGATATCTCAATGATGGAGAAATGCTACCAGGGGAAATGGAGTCCATCATTGTTAGCAGACTACTGCTAGACAATAAGAGATGCTCCAGAAGTTGAATACAAGAGACAAGCAAAGAAGCGACGGGTTGAATCAATATAAGTGACTGCATTATACAGGTATGTTACTAATATATGGTGTATATATATGCAAAATGTGTAACTTAAATTTTCTTGGAAACTGTAGCCAATCGACTGTTTTTATGGTCATATTCGTTTTCAGCACCCAAAAATCCATAATAGGAAACACATTTTATCTCCGAAGCACAAACTTTTTCAAAATTTGTAGACCAGTGAATTCTAAACAAGGCCTGTTATATTACATGGTTTCCCAAACAGGCTCCCATATGTTAAAATTACATGGTATTATATAGGGATGTACTGCTATATGGTATCAGTATCAGTTATATTGTAGATTTTTAACAGTATTGGCCGATATTTCAAAAGTATGATTTTTCCAAAATTATGAATAGAAGACTATTAAGATGAAATTTCCAATATTTTCTTGTTTTATCACTTCACATAACTCGTTATTTTTTCATCAAGCCTTTTATTTTATTTTAATCATAGCCGAGGTCCTAAGAAATGTAGCACACAAGTTTTACCTAATTTTCTTTTCAAACAGCCAATCAAACAAGTGTAAATCCTTTGAGAAATAGATATAAAGCCTTGAAAACCAAAAAACTATCTTGTAGTCATAGCTCACAATATTAACCCAGCTAGCTGGTTAAAAACACATTTACTAAGCCCAACATAGGCCTGCAGTCCAATTATATAACAAACAAAACTAGGTATGACATCTCATGCAATGTTGCCATTTTTAATGAAAAGGATTATTGCTTTGTTGCCAAATTTTCAACACAAAATAAATTATGAATATGTTACAAAAATATGACAAACTAATAAACCCTAGCTGGATATCAGTATTGGTTATCAGCCAATATTATTCTTAATTATCAGTATTGGTTATCAGCCAATATTATTCTTAATTATCAGTATTGGTTATCAGCCAATATTATTCTTAATTATCAGTATTGGTTATCAGCCAATATTATTCTTAATTATCAGTATTGGTTATCAGCCAATATTATTCTTAATTATCAGTATTGGTTATCAGCCAATATTATTCTTAATTATCAGTATTGGTTATCAGCCAATATTATTCTTAATTATCAGTATTGGTTATCAGCCAATATTATTCTTAATTATCAGTATTGGTTATCAGCCAATATTATCTTAATTATCAGTATTGGTTATCAGCCAATATTATTCTTAATTATCAGTATTGGTTATCAGCCAATATTATTCTTAATTATCAGTATTGGTTATCAGCCAATATTATTCTTAATTATCAGTATTGGTTATCAGCCAATATTATTCTTAATTATCAGTATTGGTTATCAGCCAATATTATTCTTAATTATCAGTATTGGTTATCAGCCAATATTATTTTTAATTATCAGTATGGTTATCAGCCAATATTATTTTAATTATCAGTATTGGTTATCAGCCAATATTATTTTTAATTATCAGTATTGGTTATCAGCTAAAAAGCAATATTGGTACATCCCTCATATTATACAGGGTGTACATAGAGTCAGGATCTATTTTTGTGAAGCACTTGGAAATTATATGGAATTCAATCATAAAATGATAAAGTGGCAACATTTATTAAATAATTAAGAGTAGGATTCGACGTGACGCCCATCAGTATCCCTGCACAGCTCAAATCGTTCCGCAGCATTTCTAAACACATTCTGGAGCATTTGCCAGGTTATGTTATCTGCAGCAGTTCGTATACGTGTACGTAAGTTTTCAAGACTCGTAATCTTCATCTGATAGACGTGCAATTTGATAAAGCCCCATGCAAAGAAATCTAAAGGGGTTAAATCTGGTGATCTCGCTGGCCAAGGTCTGTTGCTTCCGCGTCCAATCCAGTGATTTGGAAAATGTCCATTTAGATAATCCTGAACAATTTTGGCATAGTGACAAGGAGCACCATCATGTTGATAGACGACAGGGATAGGATTGTTAGTACCATCGTCTATCAACATGATGGTGCTCCTTGTCACTATGCCAAAATTGCTCAGGATTATCTAAATGGACGTTTTCCAAATCGCTGGATCGGACACGGAAGCAACAGACCTTGGCCAGCAAGATCACCAGATTTAACCCCTTTAGATTTCTTTGCATGGGGCTTTATCAAATCACACGTCTATCAGACGAAGATTACAAGTCTTGAAAACTTACGTACATGTATACGAACTGCTGCAGATAACATAACCTCGCAAATGCTCCAGAATGTTTAGAAATGCTGCGGAATGATTTGAGCTGTGCAGGGATACTGATGGGCATCACGTCGAATCCTACTCTTAATTATTTAATAAATGTTACCACTATCATTTTATGATTGAATTCCATATAATTTCCAAGTGCTTCACAAAAATAGATGTAGGGGAATAATTGAAAAACCTTTTACAAAAATAGTGTATTCATCACAGATTTTACTCAATTACAATGCAACAATGAAATTTTTGGCAATAATGAATATTTGTTTATGGAAATGACACTCAAGACATTGATTCTTTCTTCAAGAATTTGATATTTGGGTCATTCCACATCAAGTGGACCAATTTTGGAAAAGTGCCCCACCTCATCATGTCAGATTTTGTTCTAACTTTGCTCACAGATTCCTTTAAGCCTTAAAGGAAGTTCTGCAAAGTGTTAGTTCCATATCTCTTGTGGTTCTGTCACTAGGACTCCAAGAGCAACACAGGAGTGCAAATAAATTAACAAATATAATGCTAGAAACATTACACGGAACAAAACTTCAAAACTCTACTAGACCTACAAAAAAGCAAGACACCAAACTAAAAAACTAGGCCCTAGTATTTCTGGACATGCTCTTTTCATTGGTTTTTGTTAGAGTATGGTGCGAGCTGTCCCACATGATCATTTTGAGCTTTAAAGATGGGATGTTTTGTCACAAATTAATTTTGGCCATTTTTGATGCCTTATATCTCAGCAACTAGACCAGGTATGAATATCCAGATTGAAACATTTTGTAGCATATGGGCAGTACTTTCTTGGTTTCTAACAAGAGCTCACAGAGTCAAGTAGATCAAGAGCTATAATTTTCTAAAAGTGGCTTTCCAAGAATCAAAATGTAATTCAAAGCCTACTTTGGGGATATTTTATGGAAAACCTATACTTCCTAGAGCTCTAGTAATGCGAGTTTTAAAATCTACATTAAATTTTGACCCTAGGAGCAAATTTTCAGAGCGGAAGGATTTGTTACTGTGGAATGCTGACTAGCTAAAAATGGCACAAATAATTCAGCACTCAATGTGATGGACAAAGTAGCCCACGCTCTTGGAGCCCTAGTGACAAAACCACGAGAGATATGGAATTAAAACATTGCAGAACTTCCTTTAAGGCTTAAAGGAATCTGTGAGCAAAGTTAGAACAAAATCTGACATGGTGAGGTGGGGACCACGGGTCCACTTGACGTGGAATGACCCATTTAGAATTAACACGAGAATTAAAATAAAATGCATAAACAAATTAAAATAGAAATTATTAGCAATTTAATCTACAATGTGTAGTTATGTAACTGAATACAGCCATAACCATAATACGCAAGACCATTAAAAATGAATGAACAATACATACCAGTACTTCAATTTTGAATGAATTATCTTCAGAGTAACAATTGTTTCTCTACCCAGCCCTTTGACCATATTAGCTAAGTACAGTACATAATACATTTTCATAGAATTATTTGAAACCTATCTGGTTAATA
Organism: Bathynomus jamesi; assembly: GCA_023014485.1. Taxonomy (NCBI): domain Eukaryota; kingdom Metazoa; phylum Arthropoda; class Malacostraca; order Isopoda; family Cirolanidae; genus Bathynomus; species Bathynomus jamesi. Next base: position 50,644 of record JAJOZX010003628.1, on the reverse strand, counting down.
ACCATTTTAACCATGTATAAACCATACGATAATGTCTAATGCATACCTTAATTACAATGTTACCTACTTCCTTCATGACAGTGGTAAATACTCCTTCTGTGGGGATTACCATATTTTACGCCTCATAAGACGCACCCTATTTAGCAAAGAATATTTAGGAAAAAAATATTTTGAAGATTTATCAGCCTGACAAAAAATATATTCCCATAACTTTATTAAAAGAACATTAAACAAAACAACATACGAGCCCTGAAGTGATTTTTGGAGACATTTTTCAGGAAAAAGTAGCGTCTTATGAGACGTAAAATACGGTAAATCCTTGTAACCAAAATTTAAGACCACACACTCATACTATTTAAAGTTAACACAATATATATTTTCATATTTTGAATTTTCCTTCTGTGAACTTTTAAGGAGAGAATTTTTGTGTCTTATTTTATTTTTAAGCCAACCCATTTGCTTTTCAGGTAATTTATGCTTAAGTTGGGGAACAATGGTACATTATGCCACACACACTATATTTTGGTATGAACTTCAGTTAAGTTCAAAAGGAATTTTAATCCAATTTTGTTTCATTTTAGACAGGATCTTCACAGGACCTGCTTTATGTAAAGCTTCGAGACAAACTTAAAATTAGGAGAGAGAATCAGTGTGTTACCCTTATGCCCAGTCTTTCTTAACCCTTTCATGCCATATGGGCGCAAATGAGAGCGTTAAATTTGATGAGATTTTAGTCATTCTGGAGATGTGTTTTTTTTGTGGCATGAAAAGTAAATGAAAATCAGTTATGAAAGGGTTAACGAAATTTTAATTTTCTTCAAGGATATTCCTCAGGCAAAACCAAATGGTAAACAGACACACCTTTGAGCAATCATTCACTCTTGAGGTATCAACAACCATTCATTTTTTGATAACACGAGTGTGATTTACACCCTTCTACACTAACCTCTGGTCCACTTCAATCCTACAGTGCCCGCGAAAAGTATCCGATCACCCTGGAAATTTGTATTTTTTACATAAAAAACAATGTTTAAATGTACACTAACCTTATATTAGTATTTTGTCATCTGTCCTTTGGTTTGGATGACTTGTTCTAGACGTTTTGGCATGGATTTAATCAAGTTTTGACAAACTTCCACTGATATTTCCTTGCACCATACCTTTTTGATGGCTTCTTATAATTTTTCGACTGAGCCAGTGTCGTGGCATTCAACCTTATTTTTTATTATTAGCCACATATTTTCTATCGGATTGAGATCTGGACTATTACCAGGCCAATCCAAAATATCAAATTTATTGTCAGTAATCCATTTTGTCACTATTTTGGCCCTGTGACATGGTGCACCATCATGCATGTATGTTTTTGTCCTTTGGATTGCCATTGCCATTGGAAGTTTATCCTGTAGCATTGCTAAATACCGTGCACCATTCATAGTTGTGTTCTTCGGAAGAAAATATAGGTTTCCACGCCCATAGTAACCGAAACAACCCCAAACCATCACACTTGGAAGGTGTTTCATTGTCTTTAGGGTGTATTTAGGGTCCATCCTATTTGAGCCAATGGGCCAGCGAACCTTTTTTGGACAACTTCTGAATGTCAAAAATGTCGACTCATCACTAAATAAAACCTTCTTCCAGTCATCAACAGTCCAATGAATATATTTTTTACAAAATGCAACACGTTTTTTACGCATTTTTTCATTAATGAACGGTTTCTTAGCAGTATGGCGAGATGGTAATCCGAGTTCTTTTTGGAGCCGCTCCTGGATAGTTCGTTCAGAAACACCAGATAACAAATTATTCATATTAAATTTTATTTCTTTCGCAGTTATTGTTGGGTTTTTCAATACTAAACGTTTCATAAGTTTGTCTGTTCGTGAATTTGTTTTTCTCGGTCTGCCAGATCGTTTTTTTAGGGACTGGCATGGTTAGGCCGGCATTGTTCTTAGCCCGTGAAACCCATAAATTAACGGTACTTTGGGATATGTTTAATTCCTTAGCTATCTGTCTCTGTGATTTCCCACATGTATGCAAAGCAACAATAGCAACTTGACAATCACTCTTAAGTTGTTTTTAGCACACATTATATATAAATTTTATTTACACCAGTTTCTGTAAAAAATAACAAAATATCAATAAATTTATACAAACAGTGAAATCTGACAACTTTGAGACACAGCCACCCGCAACGAAGGCTACCAGAACACTAATTTGAGAATGCGTTGGATAGCTCTCATATCAGCGAGCAACCTCAAAGTTACCAGATGTCGCTAGAACAAATAGAAAGTGAATTATGTCTCTGAATATCAAGGGAAAATATTGTATTTTCTTGAGTGATCGGATACTTTTCGCGGGCACTGTAAAAGCAAAAGTAATTTAATGTTCACATAACATTAAATCAATTTTGAAATGATTTAATTTTTATTTTTTACTTGTACAAATTTGTATCATTTTTGCTGGACCAATTTTGTTTGTTGGTTAATTTATAACCAGTAATTAATTAACCTTATTACATTATTCCCATACATAACACCCAGTATTCTAAGTGAGGCCTCACATATGAATTGAGGCATTCCATGTCAAGTGTACATACTTTTTGGTGATTTCTGCCATTCATCTCACCAATTTTAATGATTTTTGGTGGTAGTTGGGTAAGATGAGTAATGAAGCATGACCAAATTTTAGCCACTTGGGTCAAATAGTTCGGGAGTAATGACCCCCCATATTTGGGGTCAGCAGCGTAACCTTGTGATTTTGAAAGGTCATAACTCAGAAAAGACAGCAGAATAACTAATTTTACGCACAGAGTGCGTACATTCCGTTAAAAAAAAGTTGTATTTATATTTCACCTTTGACCTTGACCTCAGGTCAGAGTTCAAAATTCAAGGTCATGAAAATTGGCATAAGTAAAGACCTTTAGATGAAGCATATTCAAGCAAAAAATTGCAGTGGGATCTCCATGGGTTTGCTTTCCACAAGCATTTGAAATTGTGCATGTTGAAAATTTTGAGCATTTTATTTAAGATAACTTCACAAATAGTTCATATATATACATATAATATAGCTACATACGTGATTTGATATATACTTATAGGTAAGCATCAAGATTTTTACAAACAAATTATTTGGTTCTCAAAGTATCAATTTTTATCACAAATCCTATATAATTTTTGCAGTTGAAAATAACTTGAAATTTAGGTGTTTGAACAGTGAACAATGACTAAATTGTACAGGTATTTCTGATGAATTAACACTTCATATTGCCATGCTGAACCTGAAAAATATAAATTTTATACCTATTAAAAATTTAAGTAAAATTATCATAAGAAGTCATTTAAAAAATTAATTAGCAAAGTAGGTAGTTAAACCCCTTAGTTACCTCCCAAGGCCTAGGTGTGTACCTCATTCCAACTTCCGAAGGACCTAGGCCTAGATACTATGCAAAGTGCCAAAACAGCTTTTTTTTTCATTCTGTATTAGTTTAGAGATCTTATATAATCTACTGTATGGCAGAAACAAGCATAGGCATCGGGTACATGCTTGTGGAGAAAATAAATTTTGTAACCTCTAAGCTACTAGGATTCTAACCCAGGACCATTTATTCACAGTCACAGGTTCTAACGACTAGAGGGTTAGAGGGATTTGCACTATTTAATAATAATTTAATATTAGGAAGCTGTACAATTTAAGATAGACTAATACTTAGAACTGTATTCATAAGTGTAATTATTAAAATATAGTTAGTTACAGTGTATAGGCATACATGTCAATAAGCAATTTAAATAGCAATACTCACATTTTTAATGTAGTTGTAAGTTTTTGATTATATGTTTTTGCCAATAAGTTTGTATCCAGTTTCTTGATTACTTTTTAAGATGACGCTTTTTCAGGATCATATTGGCTTCATTGGTTTCCTTTTAGTGATTGTAGATGTTTTCCTAGCTGCCATTGGTTTATGATTGTGAGGATGTTGGACAAATCTACTGTAAGTATATCAGGATTTTCAGGATAAGTAAGTGACTTGTTTGGGCCACAAGGGTGAAAGAAGTTTACTTTCACTTCACCCTCACCCAATCCACCAGTGGTTATCATACTCCACTGTTACATATCCTGTGACATTTTTAATGATAAAAAATGCTAAAAATGAGTCAAATTCAAATTTTTTTCAGGTATTTTATGCAAAGTTAAGCTCTGGATATGCATAGCTGCTGGTGTATTTGTGGATGGATAATGGATAGATCTCAATAGAAGTTCCAACAGTCAAGAATTTATTTCCAAAGAAGCAAGTGTACATAATGGATAGATCTCAATAGAAGTTCCAACAGTCAAGAATTTATTTCCAAAGAAGCAAGTGTACAAAAAAAAACTCTGACAAGGTCTTTAAAGACTACAAACTTAGACTATGTTTATGTTTTTGTATTAATACTCAAAAAGATAGATTTTCACATACATGTAAGATAAACAAAATACTGATTAACATACAAACAGCTACCTTACCTATTCTAATTTAAGAAACCAGTTCTTAGATTCCACCTTGCGCTTTCTCTGATTTGGGAGGCGGTTGCGACAATTTTCTACAATTTGTAGTGTATTTTGCAGATTGGATTCCTTTTGGAAGTGCCCAGGAAATCATGGCAAAGCTTAACTCCCCTCTCAGCAGCATCATTAACAACACAAAGATTTGCTACTATTTCCTTTCCATAGAGAAATGCTTCACTTGATGGCCACTCATTAACAGGCAGATTTAAGAATTCTGAATTGATGTTAAGGATTCTGAAAAATGCCCAGGAATCACTTCCAACAAATTCTGAAAGGTCATCACTTGATTCCTTTGGAACTTCTGGAAATTTTGGCTTGCCAAACCGACCCATCTCTTTTAACGCATGAAGCCAGGTGTTCAGCTCCAAGAAGCTTCTTTGCTATTTTCTCCTTCACTGCATCACTGAGAGAGCTGCTGAATAAAGAAAGTGGCACCAATTCCTCTGTGAGATACCACATATGTAAACCAATTGCCTTGAGTGCAGCTCCTGCAATTGTTGGATTAACTTTCCTGTAGTCTAGAAAGGAATTGATTAGACTGAGATCATTCATTTGGTGCAGCTGAAGACACTGGGGCAGCAATCCACCATGGGATGTAGCAATACACGACAAACTGTATGTACTGCATAAGTTTGGGTAATTGTCCTTTAGCTAGTATGGTCCCAGTTAGCAGCTCAGCAATTTGATCACAAAGAAGTACTATTTTGATGGAGTAAAGAATTTTTGCCATCCAACGGGCTTTATGAAGAGCTCCTGGCCTTTGAAACCCAGTAAAGTTATCTGGCACAGCATTGAGGTAGACCAAGGTAAGTTGCACCAGTTCTTTGTAGTCCCCTCGAGCAAAGTCTGACTTGAGAGCTTCCTGACAAAGCAATGATGGCAGTTCTCTGCTCAGCCAGATCCTCTGGAATGTCAGGGATGGACAGATTCTCTAGGTTGCGGTAAGACAACTTCTCAAAATGTTCCTTGAATCGTATGAAAAGGGAAATGTCTGGGCTCTTTGAGACCTCAATTTTCAAGGCATCCCATGTATGGACAAGAAACCTTTCTCCAATGTGGTGCCTGCATGCTAACCACAGCAACTCACGCTTGAGAGACTCCTGAATACTAATGCAGGCAGCTGTTATTGCACCTGTGTTTGAGGATGTTGTGTCAAAGACCATCGCAGCAACATTATCTTTGCAGTTCCAGACCTCCAGTTCTTCTATGGTGGCATTAGCAATTTTTGGCCCTGATAGTCTGTCAGTCTTGTGTTGCAAGGGTGGAACACCTAGCAATTTTACACCTCCAAACACACATTAATAGCTAGTTACTTACGTAATTTCACTGGGGTAACATGAAGTTCCTCCGAAGTTGCATTAAGATCTTCTCGTTGAATATCTATCCATTTCAGTACATTTTCTTAGAATTTTTTCTGGGGATATGTCAGGTGAAGTAGTTGTACTTTCAGTACTACTAGTTATTGCTTCTGGCAGTCTGAATAATTCTTCAGGTTTTGTGTGTTTAATTAATTTCAGACAATTTATACAAACTTCTGATTCATCACTGAAATTATATTTAGGGTCACTATTTTCAACAACAAGCTTTGGAACAAGTGGCCTCAAGTTTTGCAGAATAGGCTTTTTGTGCAGTTCAAAAGGATTGCAACAGCGCTTGTTATAGCTTTTATGTGTAGACATTTTCATCAAACACTTACTTATTTAAAACACTATGCATATATGCAGGGCTGTGGAGTCGGAGTCGGAGTCATGGAGTTGGAGTCGCAAGCAATTTTAGTGCTGCTGGAGTCGGAGTCAGTAAAAATGTACCGACTCCGACTCCAACCTCAATATAAATTTTAATAATTCCATTTCAGACAGACTAATTCTAGTAATTCTTTTTCATTTTCAGAAAACTTTTATTTCTAATTACAAAATGTTGAGTTAATTCTAAATTTTCTAAATCAAAAGGCCCTCTCAAAATGGCAAAGAGAGCGCCAACTAAATCTAGTGTTTTTGAAATTTTTCAATAAGTACAGATGAAAAACATTTTGTGTGTCATTGTATGATAGAAGACGATGATGGTGAAAAATTATGTGAAGCAAAAATTAGTTGTTTACTGGCTTGGATAAAACTGCACCAACCAGAGCATCAAATTTGAAGAGACATTTGCAGCGCTTCCACCCTAAAATTTTAGAAGTGGTCAATGAGAAAGATAAGAGTTGCAATAAAAATCTTCCAACTACATCAAAGTCAGCAACAAACAAATCTACTGAAAGACAAGTATCACTTTCAAGGTTCTTCACTACAGACAAAGTTACTGTAACAATGACTAGAGAAAAGTTTAAGAAACACCTTATCGAACTGGTTGTAAAAAATGGTGTGGCCTTAACTTTATTTTCACAACCAGCCTTTCAAGGCCTAAATGGAGAAATGGCTATTAAATTTGGAGTTTCTCTAGAAAGGCAAAGTATCAGAAAACTTATAGTTGAAGAAGCCATGAATAAAAAGGAAGAGCTTCGAAAAACTCTTAAGGGGCGGTTCATGTTCCTTAAAATGGATGCTGCCACTCGCCATAGAGTTAACTATTTTGCAATCAATACTAGATTTGTTGATGAAAACAAACAAATGGTAACTCGGACACTGGCAGCTAAGGCACATCATGATAGCAATTACCTTCATAACTTAGTAGAAGGTGTTTTGAAAGAATTCGAAATCAAGAAAGAACAGATTCTCTGCATCGTAACTGATAATGCTTCAAATATGTTAAGCACAATAGAAAAGATGAATAAGGATGAAGAAAAAGTCACTAATGAAGGGGAAATTCCTGCATCTGATTCTGAAGCAGCAGAAATAGAACATAATGATGAAACTTTAGATGATTTTGTTGAGGAGGCATCTAAACTCTGCCTAATCCAACACATGCATTGTGCCGTACATACACTGCAACTAGCAATAAGAGATGGCTTAAAAGATTGCCATGCAGCAACTCTGATAGGTAAGTTGAGACAAGTAGCCGTAGCAGCTAGGGTCTCTAAAATTGATGCTATCCTCCAGAGACGAGCCAGAAAAGGAGCTATTTTAGACCAAGTGACACGATGGGGCAGCACATATATGATGGTTAAGCGTTTGCTTGAGCTAAAGCCCTTTCTAGAAGACACTGATAATCCTAATGTCGTACTGACAAAGTCTATGGAGGGATGTATCACAATTAGAAGCTATGCTTGCTCACCCTTATGCAGTCACCAAAAAGTTGCAAGCTGAAGATTTAACTCCTGGCACATTCCTATGGGAGTGGAAAAATTTAATATTTCGTCTATCCCAAGCAGGAGGTCTAATTGCTGAAGGAATTGTGTTCTCAATGAAGAAAAGAGAGGTTCATTCAGTTACTTGAAAATGAGATCTTGTTAGCTGCAGTCTATATAGATCCAATGAACCGAATATTGTTAGGCAAAGTTCAAATTGCTAAAGCAAAAAAGACCCTCTGCGACGTTGCAATTAAGATTAAAGGGCTACGACCAGAAAATCCAGAACCACACGATCAAGTTATCCAAAGTATTGAATCCCATTCATCCTCTTCAAATGATGAAGAATTAGATTTTGAAAAATATTTAGATAAAATTGAATGCTCGAAAGCAAAGTGTCTCCGCTTAGACGTAAAGAGACAGCCTTTGGATGTAAAACTAATGAAATTTAAAGAAGATTTTTTTGATGGACTAAAAGAAGTAGAGAAATATGATCGGTCATCTAAACAAACAATACAAGAAGTAATCCCTGCATACCCAGAAATGTTGAGAGATACGGCTATGATAGTAGCAGCCATGCCACCCACTCAGGTCAGTGTGGAGAGACTATTTTCCGCACTGAAATTAATAAAATCAGATTTAAGGGCTTCAATGAAAGAAGATCTGGCAGAATCAATTCTATTCCTAAGAACTACTTATTAATAAATTTTAGGTTTTAACCCTTGGCCTTTTTTTAATTGGATTTAATGAATTTTATACATATTCAAGTCTGAATAGCTATGTATTTAGATTTTTACCCATGCTTTTTGTTGCAAACTTACCTACCTATGTATAAGTATAGGCCTATAGTTTTAATTTTTATTGCATTAAGCAACGTTTTATTTTGTCATGTAGCTATTTAGGCCCTTTGGCCTTATCTTAAATTTTAAAGGAATTTTTTTGCTTTAATTGCATTCAATGGAATTTCTATTTTGTCAAAGTCATTAGTCTTATATGTAATTTTTTTTGTTTTAGTTATGTTGATTTTTTTTACATAAATAAACAATAAAAAAAAGCCACAATGGCATAGCTACAACCATTGGACTCAAACCTTTAAAGACATGAGTTTAAAAAGTAGCCTGATGATTCACATGGTTGTGATGAAATGCCAGCTTATGTAATTATCATCATAGCAGATTTAAGGGTCGGAGTCGGATACACAAGAAATTGAGGAGTCGGAGTCGGGTGTTTTGGGTACCGACTCCACAGCCCTGCGTATATGTACATAAATCTATTCAAAATGAAAAATTATATACATTAAATGAGAACACAGTGAATGCTTTGCACATCACAGAAAACAAAATAAAGATCTCTAGTTAGGCAATAGTTATCCTGGGTAGGATTGCCACTTTTTTAATTTCCACATGAGATTTTTTGTTCAACCAATTTAACCAACAATCAAATGGGGGAAGATATTTTATGGTAGGTACTAGTGTTTTATGTTTAGTTCTTAGAATACTAGTTTAACACACATATATTTACATTTTCAACAAGTACACCAATCTATACCAGAAGTCAATAAGAATATTGAATAGTTTGTTAGAAATTATTGTCTTTGAAGTGAAAATAGTCACTCTCAAATCTGTAAATACCTATTTTATATGCAAATACACATATATTTCTTTTCATATATTGATAGAATAAGGTTGAAACTCATTTTTTATAGGTATATGAAAATTTTAAAAAAATCTGTAATTTAGGGGGGCAAGACCCCTTCAAATGGAATAAAGTGTCGTAACTTTTTTTCTGTTAATTTTAGCCATTTTTTCTGCTTATGCTAATTTGTTGTGTGTGCAATTACCTTTCATACACACTTTAAATCACTATTCTATGTCAATTAGGGACAGAGTTATAGTGGTTTGAAAATTTCCAGTTTTCTTCCCTCCCCTCAAAAAAAGGGGGAGCATAACTTTTGAACCATAACTCCAGTTGAGCTGATATTTGAAATTTGGTACTTACTGTACTAGCATATAGACCATTCTATAAACCAAATTCAAGCAAAATCTATGAAGGTATGGTGCACTTTTTTTTTTTTTTTTTTTTGTCATGGAATGAGCCCTGATGCTTTATGCCCTCTATTGATCTAAAGTTATCTTTCAAAACCCTAAAGAACTCACATTTTCCTCCAGAAGTCTCCCATAACATGTATATCAATCAACAGAGCAAAAAAAACTATATATGCAACTACGTAAACTTTTCAAAATATAAAAGGAATAGTACAATATATGAATTAGTTTGGTTAGGTTAGGTTTATTAGTAAATCTTACTTTTAGGGCAGATAATTTTTTTTCTGCTTTGATTGATATACGTGTCATTAATATAGGATATGTGGTTGATGTGCAGCCATAGTGTATAGGATGGCACTTTACTGGGGAGGGAGGGGAGATTTGCCCTGAAATTTTTCAGGGTGCCCTGATTTCCACATAAGTACTATGTGTAGCATAAAAGCATAAAATAAAGGTTAGAGTATGAGTAACATATATTAAAGCCTTTTTGATATAAAAAAATATTACAATTTACAAAAATGAGAAAATTTTGCTATAATATTTCTAAATGACAAACAAAACTACAGCATTTAGTAAATATTTACTATTATACCAGTCTCCAGTAGAATGTTTTAAAAGCTGGTTTTCAAGGTTTTCAATGTACTGAATTAAAAAATGAGAGTCATTTCCATCGCAAATGATTTGTTAAAGTTATTGAAGCTTAAAGCTTTTAAAGCTTTCTGCCCTTTTTTACCTGGGGGACCCCCAGTGGGAACCAGGAGTTTTTGGGTGGGGAGAATCACAAAAATGAGTAGTTTCCGAAGATTTTGAAAGTCAGATTAATACAACACACATCAGAAACCATAGGAAAAATATAAATTTCACCTTCAAAATTGGCTAGACCTAAAACAACCTAACCTAACCACTAATTATCCAAAAGGACACTTCACCACTTGAGGAAGAACAGTGTGTGAATAAAGAAAAGCTATAGCTTTTTCCGAATTTCCATAAAATTTGGCAATACAGCAAAAATAATCAAAGGAGCACAGACCACAGGAAGCCATGTCCACTAACTGATTCAAATTAAAATCAGAAGAAACACCATTTTTTTTTTAACCTTTTCCCATTAGAGAGTTTAAGCTTCAATAACTCTAACAAATCATTTGCGACAGAAATGAGTATCATTTTTTAATTCTGCACATTGAAAACGAGCTTTTAAACCTTTCTACTAGAGACTGGTGTAATAGTAAAGAAATACCCAGCATTTAAGTTGATATAGAATTCAGCAAGTCCTCAACTTAAGTTTTAATTATTAACTACAACTATAGTAGCAATTAATTAATTCACCTCAAGCAGTAAAAAAAACCAAAGGAATGTCAGGAAAAATCTTCCATGAAAATGCTCAATTCCCTAGTCCTGAGGTAGGATGCCACCCCCGCCTCATACGTCTGTGTGTGCAACCTTAAAAGTAAAATTTACTTTTTTACTATTTTGTGAACATCAGCTATGAACTTTGAAGAATTATTTTTTTAAAATTTTAAATGCCCACACACTCCATTTTTTACATGCTTCAAAGTAAATAAATAAATACCGACCTTGAGTAGAACTACGACTTTTGGGGCAGTTACAAATTGCTGTAAAATCCATCCTGGTTACTTGCTCCAACGGAAATGCCCATAACCTAAGCTTAAGCTAGGCCTAAGTTAGTCTCAGATAGCCTAAGCCTAAACTATGCTTCAACTTACATTTTTTCAGTGAGTTCTCTCACTTTCCACATACTAATCATGATTATATATATAAGGTAAGAAACCTATGAAAATAAAACGAGTATATTTAAATGTTAATTTTATATTATTTCAGCCAAACTTACACACACACTAAACAACTCAAAAACTAAAATGAAGGCTATTTGAGCGTGCATCAACGATGATGAGTTTTGCAACTATCCTTCGAACAGATTTTGTACGAACAATTTGTGACAAATCTACTTGTTGGAAAGGTTCCGAAAGACTAATATAAATTAAATAACAACGCCACATTTACATTGACATCAAATACTCTCGTGAATCATTAACATAATTTAGTATTGTTGTATTATTATAATACAAATATATAAATTAAGTTATGATTACTGAACTGTTAAACTTTTCTGGCACTGTAGTTTAATTTAGGCCTATTGAATAAGGAAAACTTTAAGTTGTCAAAAGCAATGCGCATGACATTGTTTGAAATGTAGACCATTTTAAAGAATTAGATAGGCCCTATTTACGATCATGTCAAAATTTTATTTATTTCATGTTTTCCTCTGCACAAATATCAGTCATTAATGAGCTATAAAATATTACCACATTATTACAGAATAAACTAAGCAGTTCTTTTACTTTCACTTTTATTTCTAGTCACATGTCCTTGCACAACATATTTTATAGGTTGGAAAGAATATATATATATATATATATATATGAGAGAGAGAGAGAGAGAGAGAGAAATTTATTGTTTGGACACATTTGCTCTATAAAATATACGGTTATACCTGAAACTCTTTTAATATGAAGTGATTAGACTATAATTTTTTAGAAATTCTGTGCCGATAAAATAGTATGCATAATATGAACTAATTAGTCTTGGCTCAGAAATGTTAATATACGATAATGATAATCAGGATAGAAACCCCACATATACTGTACTTGTATATATAAGCATGTGTATGTGCTAAATCTACCCCACCAGGGTTCGAAGCCGTCCCACAGATCTTGATTGGACGTTACAGGAGCAGCCACTGCGCTACGATAGGATGAAGTTAACACAATAAAATTTAGCGAATATTTCAACGTCCAACGAAGCATTCGGTTTTTTGCCCAGAGGCGTTTTACATATTAACCCTTCACTCGAGCCAATTGAAGGCATTCAATTCAAATCGTGATCAGTGCGTGATATTCTCCCTCTCCACACACTATGTCCATATATATACACAGGGCCGTACTAGCCATTAGTTAGGCTAATAAAGCTGTAGCCTAAGGCCCTAAATCTTTTTCACAATGTTCGTTAAGCAATATATATAACTACCTAATTCATACCAAATTTTAGTGTGCAGTAATAAATTAGGTTTGGATCACTTGAAGATCAGAGCCCCAGCCTTCTTTAGTTAGCCTTATAAGGCTAATTAACGAAAATATCACGACTTAACCTAACCAATCGTCAAGGGCGTACAGTTGACGTAACGAATGGTTGTCATGATATTTTCGTTAGCCTTATAAGGCTAACTTAACGAATGCTGGGGGCCCTGATCTTCAGGTGATCCTTAGGTTCTATATCCAATATAGAACCTAATTTATCACTGCACAAATTGAAATTATCACTGCACACTAAAATTAGGTATGACATAATTATATCTTCAGAGATGGAAAATAAGAGTTTTTTAGTTTTAGTTGAGATTTGTCATATCTGGTGGTGTATTATTGTCGATATGTATGTATGATTTTTATCCATTTTTGTGATTAGCGTTAAAGGATTAATCTTTCCGAAATTGTTTTTCAGATGTTAGGAATTTGGGCCTAGCAATGATCATTCAGCATGTCGAAGTAAATAGAGGAAGGGCTGGGGGATGTCTTGTTTGATATCACAGTTTAAAGCCAAAAGAAATTCTATTTGAATTGTATGCTGCTTTGGCCGGTTTTTTTTTAATGTACATAGCTTTGGTTTTTGAAAGTTGTTAAATATGATTAAATATACATTTCTATTTGTTTGAATTTTTTTATGAATTATATACAATAATTAGTACATGTATAGGGCCTTTCCTTTTATTTTATACACACACACAGTATAATTAATGCAAAGAACGACGCTTGTGTATAAGAGCGTTCCGAACAAGATAAGAAGGGAAAACAAGCAAATTGAAAAATGAGGTACCTCCCAGGAATCGAACCCGAGATCATCCAATTGCCAGTCAGATATGTTAACCACTACACCAAGGACCCCGACTAGTCAGTACTCTTAATTCTCCTACATACGAGGGCATTTGAGTCCGCTCGTATGGAGGAGAATTACGAGTACTGACTAATCGGGGCCCTTGGTGTAATGATTAACACACCTGACCGGCAATTGTATGATCCCGGGTTCGATTCCTGGGAAGTACATCATTTTTCAATTTGCTTGTTCTCCCTCCTCATCTAGTGTTGTTCCACCTCAAATATGTTGTGGATATTCTGCAACACCACTTCCCCTTAGATCAGCGAAGTTAAGCTTTGTTGGATCAGTTTAGTCGAATGGGTGACCAACTGACCATTCTCAGAATTCATTCAGATGTAGTGATTTGAAGCTGCAATTCTCTCCCGTTATATATCCTTCGTTATTACAAAGGTGGTTAAACACCCAAAATAGTCAAGTGTACGTAAATGAAACAAAACCTGTATCCCAAGCACTGCAATATAGATCGGCACGTGTAAATAAGGATCAGTTTTATGGTTTTCGGAGCGGGAACTATTCAGGAGCCAGAGCAAGAAATGTTGGTGCCGGAGGCACCGAACTTTGAAAATTGCCAACCCTACTTTTCTACTGTAGGGGTGCATCGATGGTTGAATTACAAATAAATTGGCAATAACGTTTACAGAGAAAAATTTTCATAGCCTTTATGCTTCCATAGCACATATTTAAAGAAAGTAAAAATTTCCTTCTAAGTAGAAAATTATAATTAATCAGGCTAAAATTACTGAAGTATTATATTATGAACATATTTCCTTGAAGCCTGCCCAATGTATTTAAATTTCTTCCTCGCAATTCAATGAAGTTGAGGTACAAAATGCAATCCAGAGACTGAATACTTACCACTAAAGAATTTATTTACGCTTTCTCCCTAGAAATACTGTAGATTGTTTACAAATACAAATGAACAAGCAGAAATAAATAAAGTGTATACAGTGCAATAAATTACTAATGGGCAAGCTCTGCGGTTACATCTACTGGCAAATAATAAAACATAAGAGACAAGCTATATTTTAAAAAATACAATATTCTGACAAATCATCTCCCACCAATTACTGTACTTTGCGAAATCTAAATCAGAGCTTTACATACTATTAAAACAAGCATGGAAAATGAAAACGTTTACGACAGACAATAATAAAACAGGAAAAAAGATCTCTTGGAATGAAAACCACTCATCTACCATTATGTATTCGAACAAAATGTGTTAGCATTCCTTACACATCTATCAAAACTAAACTGTAAACATAAAAAATTGCAGTTTGGAAAACTGGTCCACGAATATAACTGAAGACTAAGCATACATTCACTTCGCACAAATTTTCTGTATATTTATACATATAAAATATAACAGGAATGGTTAAATTAACAAGTATCAAAAATGCTTTTTATTAATTCCGATATGTTATTAACAACGAATGAATGAAACTCGTCAAAATCGATAAAAGTAGACGCACTCTTGAATGAGAATACAGAGGGAATCCATGCCTACAAAGATACTTTTTCTAACCAACCATCTTAATATACTTTCTTTACTTCTCTAAACTTAAGGTAGATAAATGCAGATGTTTGACTATCAATAGCATGTATTGAGTACCTGTCAGGTACGGATACTAAAAAAACAGAATTTGTATAAAAGTCATTGACAATAGTTCGTACGAACGTTGCATCAAGTTTGCATTGCATTGTCTTAATATTCATAGAGTTCAAAGTTCATAACTTAAGTTGAGTTCATCTTTGTATAAAAATTTTATTTATTTATTTATTTATTTATTTATATTTTTATATATTTTTTTAATATATATGTACAGGGTGAGCCGTAAGTTTCCATACATAGGAAAATTTAAATTATGGTCTTCACGTGCGTCGGTATTTGGATCAGCAGTTTCCGGATGCTTGGATTGGTCGGCGTGGTCCTGTGGAGTGGCCTCCCAGATCCCCAGATCTCACCCCCCTTGATTTCTATCTTTGGGGGCACTTGAAGGCCATGGTGTATCAGGAAAAGATACGAGACATAAATCATCTAAAGGAACGTATCACCAACGCCATTACAAGCATAACGTCAACTGTGCTAATGCGTGTTCATCAACAATGGGGAACACGTATTGAAATGTGTTTTCAAAACAATGGCAATCATGTAAAGCATATTATATAAATAAAAATGGTTGTCCATAAAAAAAATGTTTATTTTTCCTATGTATGGAAACTTACGGCCCACCCTGTATATATATATATATTAAAAAAGCAACATATACATATAACTTTTAGCTTTCACAAGCTGCATAAATGGGTCTGGCTTTTTCCTGAGCAATTTCTTTGGCCCTTTTGGCGGTTTCTCTGGCAGCGTCCTTTAACCTAAAAATGAAAAGAATATTTGAACACGACAAATCTTGAGCAGCGAAGAAATTCTCAAAATGAAAAATGAAAGTTCCCTACGATTGGCGACACTTTTTAATCTATCATAATCAATTTCCAACCTTTAGAAGTCATTGCGAGCGTTAAAAAGATGTTAACAAATGAACCAAAAGCATTTTAAAGTTGGCTAAGGAAGAGTATGTTGAAGAGTTGCTTTACTGTCTAACTCTAATGCTTTGGGTGTTATTTTTACATTTTAGAGTAGACTCACCTTGTAGATTGACAATGATTATAATTTTTGAAATTTAAAGCACAGACTGGCAAACCTAGACTTCATATCACAAACCAATAATTTTCTTACCTTACTTTATGTTCCTCAGATTTTCGGTGTTCGGGAATTGTCTCTTTCAATTCATTTGGCGATGGGAAGAGTCTCTTCATCACGTAAAGAAAACCATTATTTGTCTTGGTTACGTTCTTACGATACCTATCCATTCCAAATTTCTATTTGAAAGATAAAGGGATTGAATGGATAAATTGAATACAAAATAGTTTCTTACAAATAGCAAGTAGTAGTAGTAGTTTTCCTAAAAATGTTTTACTTTTCTAGAAAATCAAACAAAGGCATATTCTTTTCTATGGAAAAATGCTTACTACAACCTGAATTCATTAATTTCTCACTTTATTCATCCGAGGGGCTATAACCAGGTTGTTAGCAAAGACACAAGGTATACCACTAATAAATCTTTCATCCAGAATCTAATTGGGTATCAGATTAGGAACTTAACAGGCCAGAGAGCACGGTGGTCTTATAAATACATTGATCGGCAGAAAAATCGGCCCACTCTGAATATCGCGAAAATCAAAAAAGTGGGCAAGCTTGTTTATAAAAGTTTTTAAATTCGAAAATAAATATAGTCTATGAGGAAACCAAATGACGAGACAAAACAACGTCAGCTGCGAACACGCTAGCTGTAATGATTTTTCGACCTCTTAAGAATTCGACAGTCTGACATTCAGTTGCTCTTAGATTGCTAGTGCCACTTTTTTCTTCCACTAGTGGGAGTAGGCATTTGTGTTTAGTAACAGATAGACTTCAAATTCTTTTGGGTTTCAGAATTGGACATTTACAATGGATTTGAGTGCCGTGAACGTCGCGAGAGTCGTCGCCCTAATTGAAGATGGTCGGGGCCAGCGTTAGGTCGCCGATGCGCAAGGAATTCCAAGAACAACGGTTCGACGTGTCCACCAACGTTATGTAGAGACGAGAGAGTACACCCGAAGACCAGGATCTGGAAGATCGTGCTGGCTGCACATCTGCCCGTGACGATCGTTTCATCGACTCGAGTGTTTTACGAGATCGTCGCTTGACTGCCACAAACGTCCGCAATGAGCTGGAAAGGTCTCGAGACGTCAGTGTATCGGAGTGAACCGTTAGGAGGAGACTTATGGAAAGTGGCTTACATGCTAGACGTAGCAATGGGCCCGGAATTGCTTCCACATCACCGCAATGCTCGTCTTGCTTTCGCTCGTGAGCTACGAAGGTGGATATTTAATTTCTTGACGCAAAGAACGTAAAGAGTGGTGGTAAACGGAGTTAAATCGGAAGTCTCGGAAGTCGTGAGCTCTGTCTCACAAGAGACAGTATTAGCTCCTTTGCTGTTCATAATAATGATTGCAGATATTGATGCAGATATTAAGGACAGTATTGTATCATGCTTCGCAGATGAAAGAAGGCGCGAGCGGTACACAATAACATACATATGGAAAATACTTGAGGGCTCTGTCCCTAACCTCAGAAATGAAATAGAAACAAACTGGAATGAGAGAAGAGGCAGATTTTGTACAGTCCCAGCTGTGGTGGGACAAGGGGCCATGAAAACGAGGATGGAAAATACCCTCAGAATACGGGGGCCAAAGCTTTTCAATGTCCTTCCAAAAGAAGTGAAGAATCTCCAGCACACCAACCTGAATAACCAAGAACAAGCTGGACAGATTCTTCTGCAAAGTCCCTGACCAGCCATGCGTGGCTGGCTACGAGGGTAGGAGAAGATCAGACAGCAATTCCCTCCTTCAAGTCACGCAAATGAGGCGGGATGCTGCAGAGGGTCGACCGCAGGTCGATCCTGAGCCGTCGTTCAAACTCAACAAAAGTAAGATATATATATATATATATATATATATATATATATATATACATACATACATATACGGGGTGTCCCGTAAGTCTGCAACCATAGGGAAAATAATAAAAACGGCAATAAAAACGCCGAAGAGACTTTTGGGGACTGTTTGTGAAATGAGCGAGGATGGTAGCGGCTGTGTCATCGTCGGTGGATGTCCTCGGAGATTCACTGCGTGGTTTATCTCCTATGGATCCCTTTTCCCTGAACTTTGCTACAAGTTTGCCGACACAGCTGGGTGTTATCGGCGCGCGGTCCGGATGTAATCTGTTAAATTCCTCAGCAACATCCCTCTGACTCCGATTTCCTAGGAGCAGAATTACCTGGATGCATTCTTCCTTACTCAAAGACATCATGGGCACTTGCATAAATGGAAAAACATGAATTACATATTTTACCCTATGGTTTCAAACTTATGGGACACCCTGTATACACACACACACATATATATATATATATATATATATTTTTGTATTGGGGCGTTTACCGCCATTTCCCGCTATACGTTAGCGGATATCATGGCGAGGCGGAATATGAGAAAGAGAAACGGAGACGGGGGAAAGGCACTAGAAGTGGGAGGACAGCGGACGACGAGTGAGAAGTCACCTAAAGCTCAGATAGGATGCGAGATTGGGAGAGGAAGAGGAAAAGACGGTCAAGCGAGAAGAGAGGGCTCTCAGCGAGCATGAGACGCAAACGATCGGGGGGGGGAAATCAGAAAGGAACGGGAAGGCGCGACGACGTACTGACGACAGGGTGGGGCATTCCACAAGGATGTGAGAGATGGTGAGGGGCGACTGGCAGGAGGCGCAACGAGGAGCCTCCTGCTGGAACATAAGGTAGCCGTGCATGAGGCGCGTATGGCCGATGCGAAGCCGCGCAAGGACGACCTCTTTGTGTCGGGAGCGGTGGAAAGAGGACGCCCAATATGACAGGCGGGGGCGTATGGACCAGAGTTTATTTCCGGTGGCCTCGTCCCAGGACTGTTGCCATACGCGGTCGTAGAAGGAACGAAAGACCTGCACATAGTCAGAGAAGGGGAGCGGGCGGGGGAGGGGAGGCATCGAGGCGGCGGACCGGGCTGTGCGGTCAGCCGCCTCATTACCGGAAACACCAACATGGGCAGGAACCCAGCAGAAGGTGACCCGGATCCGGTGAACGGTGTGCAGGACATGGTACTCCTGTTGAATAAGGCGTACGAGGGGGTCCGGGGAATCATAGCGCTCGAGCGCTTGAAGGGCGCTCAGCGAGTCCGAGAAAATGGTACAGGAAGACCGCGAGAAACTCGATACCAGACGGAGGGCTTCCAGAAGGGCAAAGAGCTCCGCGGAAAAGATGGAGGCCTGTACCGGCAGGGGGATACCCCGGGAGGTAGGTGACAGCGACGACGGAGAAAAGACAGCGGCCGCGACACCTGCAGGGGAGCGCGAGCCGTCGGTGTAAACGGGAACGTCGTCCGAGTGGACGAGAAGATGGGCCAGAAAAGAAGACCGGAGGACGGTAGGAGGAGACTCCTTGCGCAGGCCACGAAGCGCCTGGCAGCGGCAGATAGGGGTGGTCAGCCAGGGGAACGACAGGTCAAAGGAGAACGGCAGGATAGAGGGTGGGGGGATCCCCAGGGATGAAAAGATCTCGGCCAGAGAGGCAGCGAAATGCCACGTGTCAGGCCGGGGTAGCGCCTGGGAGATCGCGGAGAAGAGTAGGAACATCGGGAGGCGGCAGATGCGAAGGTAACACTTCGCCATGAGAAGGCCCCGGCGAAGGGGCAGGGGGGGTTGCCCGCAGTCCACTTGAAGACTAGCGACAGGGGACGAGCGGAAGGCACCCGACGCCAGGCGAAGGCCTCGGTGGAGAAGAGGATCCAGCATACGGAGTGCCGGAGAGGAGGCGGAGCTGCAGACCACACAGCCGTAGTCGATGCGGGATTGCACCAGGGAGGTGTACAGGCGCAGCAGAGTACGCCTGTCCGCCCCCCAGGTCATGTGGGACAGGTGACTCAAGAGTGAGAGGGTGCGGCGAGATGATTGCCGCAACCGCCTAAGGTGTGGAACCCAACCGAAAAATTCGTCGAGGGTCATACCCAGGAATCGAACGGATGGGACGAGGGGAAGAGGAGTGCCGGCAAGGGTAAGGGCGAAGGTATGCGACAGACGGAGGCGCCGAGGACGGAAAAGCATACTGGAAGACTTAGAGGGTGAGAAAGCATAGCCAACCGAGGACGCCCAGCGAACCACCGCGTTGATGGCTAGCTGGAGTCGACGTTCAGCCAAAGACGGGAGGCGGCCAGAGCAATAGATAGCCAGGTCATCGGCATAGAGGGAGCTACGAACGGAAGTAGGCAGGACCGTAGCGACTGTGTTTATCACTAGTGAGAAACACAGGACGCTAAGGACACTACCCTGAGGGACACCCTCCTCCAACGGAAAGCGGTCAGAGAGGGTAGAACCGATGCGGACGCGGAAAGAACGGGCGGACAAGAAGTTATAAATAAAGGAGGGGAGAAAGCCTACGAAACCCAGGGAGCGTAAGCAGTCAAAGACCGAGCTCCGCCGGGTAGTATCATAGGCCTTCTGGAGGTCGAAAAAGACGGCGAGTACAAATTGACGCCGGGAGAAAGCCTCCTGCACGTCGTGGGTAAGGAGGAGGAGGGGGTCGGTGGTAGACCGGAAGCGCCGGAAACCAGCCTGGGTAGCAGGGTATTGGTCACTCGCCTCCAGGGTAAGGGACAGCCGCGAGGCGACCATCGCCTCCATAACCTTGCAGGCGCAGCATGTCAGGGAAATGGGGCGATAGTTCGACGGGAGTGAGGGGTCTTTATCGGGCTTCGGGATGGGGACGACGATGGACTCACGCCACCGGTCCGGGAATGAACCCTCCAACCAAATCCGGTTATAGAGGTCCAGTAAAAAGCTGAGAGCAGAGGGGTGGAGGTGCCGTAACAAGTCATAGGGGATATTATCGGGGCCGGGGGCGGAGGAGCGTCGGGGGCGGAGGGCCTCCCGAAGCTCCGTCATGCGGAAGAGGTGATTATAGGGGTCATCCTATGAGGTGGAAAATCCGGTGGGTCGCGGCGGGAGTGGGGGGAATCGGAACTGGAGATGGCTGCGAAGTGCGCCGCGAGTGCGTTCGCGACGGCCTCCGGATCGGATACGAGCTCGTCGTCCCCGACCCGAAGCACCGGGGGTCGAGGGGGACACGGGTCCCCTCAAAACTACGCACCTTGCGCCAAACAGTCGAGGAGGAGATCCCGGACACGTAACTCCGCCAGGAGGTACGCCGGGCTAGTTTCAGGACCCAACGGGCCACTGCCTTCAGGCGCTGAAACGCTATCTTGTGCTCCAGCTGGCGGTCCGGTAGAAGCGGCGGCCGGCACGGCGCCGCTCCTGAACGGCATGGGAGCACTCTGGGGTCCACCATGGGACGCTTCGCGGCCTGGGGGAGCCAGAGGTACGGGGGATGCAACTGGCGGCAGCCGAGAGGATCTTACTCTCGAGGAAGGCGAGGGCCTCACTAACGGAGGGAAAGGCAGGAATTGATGGCGAGATCGCCGTGAACCTCGCGTATGAGGCCCAGTCTGCTCGGGCGGACAGAGGTGGGGGGGAGGAGACGGGTCGGGGTAAGACACACTGGGAAATGGTCACTGCCGGAAGAATCCGGCAGGACCTCCCAGGTGAACTCCGTCACGATATCGAGGGAAACCAGGGAAAGGTCGATACAGGTGAAACTGTCGTGGGCCGAGTGAAGGCAGGTTGGGGAGCCATCGTTCAGAAAGGTGAACTCGAGCTCGTCCATAAGGGAGAGAAGGGTCCCGGAGAGAAAGGTGGAGCAAACGTCCCCCCAGGCCGGGTCCCGACTGTTGAAGTCCCCGAGAATCATGAAAGGGCGGGGAAGCTGAAGAATTAGGTCACGGAGAGAATCGGGTGGAGGGCGTACGTTAGGGGAGGTAAAGAGAGCAGACCGTGAGCTGGCGCCCCAAAGAAAGGCGCACGGCCACAGCTTGCAGGACTGTACGGAGCGGGAGGGGGCGAAAAGGGACGGAGCGGTGCACGAAGACCGCGGAGCCCCCCCTACCGCCCCATCGAGAGGCGGGGAAGGGAGCCCGCAGTAGCCGGACACTCGAGGGAGGGAACGGGATCCCAGAATCGTCTCCTGAAGGCAGAAACACGCCGGACACCTGGAGGCCAGGAGATAGGAGAGACTCTCGAGGCCTACCAGGAGCCCGCGGATGTTCCACTGCAGGAGCGAGGTATAGGGAGGGGTAGGAAAGTCAGCGAAAAGGATGGTTATGGGGTGGGTGGGGTGGGTGGGCCGATCGGGCGGCCCGAGATTAAAAAGGGACTGGAAAGCCCGGGGTCCAACGGGGGACGCCGAACGAGGACGAAAGCGAAGGTCACCCCGACGAGGGGGCGATGTGGAACCAGACGCCGGCAAGTCCTCCAGAAGAGGAGTCTCCCGGACGTCCGGGGGAGAGCGATGCAGAGAAGGGGATGTGAGGGGTACCCAGAAGGCCCCTCCCTTCACCGGAGGTGCAGGGGAGGCAGGACTACGAGGGGGAGTGGAAAATAATACCTCACCCGGAAGCATAGGCAGGTCGAGAAGAGAGATGGGGCGGGTCGAGCGCGGGGGCGTGCACGTCCCACCCACGCCGACCAGGCGGGCGAGTTCCCCCTCCAGTGGGTCCATCGACCGGGCCGGAGATGGGTGTATCTCAGCCCCCACCACGAGGGCCGTCGGGGACCCCAGGGGGGAGCGTGCATAACGGTTGCGCAGTGGGGACGGTGAGGACACCGGGGCGGTAGGGCGAAGGGGGCGTTTATGTTTGGGAGAGGAAGGTGATGCGAGGCCTATGGCCTCGAACCTTTCGGGGTCACTACTGGCGCGGCGCTTGCGGCCCTTACTCCTCCGTCGTGCGGCCCGCATGGGTGACGGCGGGTCACAGTCCGGAATGGGGGTGGCTGAAGGCGCCGGTGGAGAGGGCGTAGAAGGGGCAGGGGGGGTTGCCGACGAAGCATCGGCGATCGCGGAGGGAACACGTGGGGACGCGCTGGTAGTACGGGGAGCCGCGGTGGGAGTCAGCTGGGCGGCAGAGGATGGACAGGGAGTAGCGAACACGGTGGGTGGAGGCACGATGGGAACCGCCGGTGAAGACGGGGTCTGGGCCGGCGGCGGCCGGGAACGGAGAGCCTCGGCATACGAGGCACCACGCCGGGCCTCGTGGCCACGCAACCGGTCCCGCGCCTCCCGAGCGCTGAGAAACTCTGATGAGCAGAGGGCCCGAACCTCCCTCTCAAAGAGGAAGGACGGGCAAGAGCGGGATGAAGCAGGGTGTGGTCCATGGCAGTTGGTGTAGGAAGGCAGAGCAGTACAGGGCAAAGGGTGGGGAGGGCCGCCGCAGCGGACACACAACGGGGCTGGCTGACGGCAGGAACTGCTCACGTGGCCAAACCTATTGCACTGAAAACAGCGCGTAGGATCTGGCACGTATGATCGAACCGAGAATTCGCACGCTCGTCTCTCACCAAAGCCCCAGAATACCGAAACGGGGGGCACCAGTGAGTCGAACGTGAGGAGCAGGCGAGGAGAAGGGGCGGATGGGGATCGCGATTTGTCGGGAAAGCGATATACTCTCACAACACCGTGGGAGGCGAGGTCAGTCTGGAGGTCTTCCACCGGGATAGGTAGAAGACGAGCGGCGTAGATTGTGCCCTGGCACTGATTGAGACGGGGGTGGGGGGACACCGTGATCCCGCAGCCCAGGACATTGGGGATAGCGAGCAGAGAGGAGGTTTCGGCAGAGGAACGCGACCTTATCAGAATGGAGCCATCCCTCTGAGGCCGAAGGTCGAAACGAGCCGTCCCCGTCACCCCATGGATCGCTCGAAAGAGGCGTTCGTGGTTAGTGGGGAGGGGCTTGGAGGAGGAGGGGCGGAGGACGAGGAACTTGTCCACCGTCCTAAGGCCGAGCGAAGCCGTCGGGCCAAACACCACCGGTACTTCGAGGGGACGGGAAGACGAAAAAGGCGGACGGCGACGTCGGGTCCCACGTCCCCCAGGGGCGATGAGGCCCGACCGGGGCCGCAGGCTTCCCATCTGAGGGCAAGAAAGCAGGTGGGTCCCTATTGGGACGTGGAATATGGGGGGATCCAGGGGTCGGGGGGTCCACTGCAGGTCCATCCGCCGCTGGCGGGGGTCGGGCAGCGGCGCCACTAGCCTGGGGAAGAGAGGGAGAGGAGGCGTCGGCCAGAAGAGCGGACGGGGTGGGCGAGGGCTGCCGACTGCCCTTACCAGACCCAGGGTCCAAAGAGGTAGTCAGAGGGAGGTCAGGTTCACAAGCCGGGTCGTCAACAAGGTCCATTAGATTTGTAAATGTTTCCATAAAAAATGTTATTTTTGTTTCGCGCCCGGGGCCGCGGGGAACCGATTACCCGGGGCCCAAGGGGACCAAGCGCATGCCGGCGGGGGATGGGTGCCTCGTCCCATGTAGGTACCCCCGTTTCAAAAGGGGCCCTTGCAGCGTCGAAAGTTCTCCCCCTCCGGCAGCAAAGACCAAGGCCCCCCAGGGTCCCAGGCCCGGGCACACCTACCAGCCAACTAGTCTGGCCCCAGCCATGGGGGCGAGACCCCCAGCGACCAGCCCCGGCAGTCCACGGGGCGCGCGAAGTGTCGGACCGAGAAGGCAGAAGAAACAGAGGGGGCTGTAGGATAGCAGGGTATGCTAAAAGTCTACTTCGCAACCGGGCGGGGGACTCGGCAGGGCCCCCAGCCGCGGCTGACTCCCCTCGCCACATGGAGGCAGGAGCCCGCGGGCGATCCACCCCAGAAAGACCGCCCGCGGGGAGGGGTATATATATATATATATATATATATATATAATATATATATATATATATATATACACATTCAACTGCAAAGAACACGCAGTATAAATAACGTAAAGAACGACGCTTGTATAGGAGATATTCCGCGCAAGACGAGAGAGAGAGAGAACGGAACAAATGAAAAAATGAGGTAACCACCTGGGAATCGAACCCGGGATCTTCCGATTGCCGGTCAGACGCGATACTATTACACCATGGACCTCACTCTTCCAAATGCCGTAATTCTTCTACATACTCGCAGAAACCAATGCCCCAAGGGGGCACCTCCCGCATGCCGTAACATTATATACATTCAACTGCAAAGAACACGCAGTATAAATAACGTAAAGAACGACGCTTGTATAGGAGATATTCCGCGCAAGACGAGAGAGAGAGAACGGAACAAATGAAAAAATGAGGTAACCACCTGGGAATCGAACCCGGGATCTTCCGATTGCCGGTCAGACGCGATACCATTACACCATGGACCTCACTCTTCCAAATGCCGTAATTCTTCTACATACTCGCAGAAACCAATGCCCCAAGGGGGCACCTCCCGCATGCCGTAACATTATATACATCGTTCTCTCTCTCTCGTCTTGCGCGGAATATCTCCTATACAAGCGTCGTTCTTTACGTTATATATATATATATATATATATATATATATGTATATATATATATATATATATATATGAAATTTAATTTAATTATATACTACTGCCAACTAATAGCTACACACTTAGAATGACTTAAGGCTTGCATAAGAACATACTACAATACCATTACATTAAAAAATGTATACATACAATGAATGACCAATATAAAACCAAACTGCTGTTTTTTTCAATTCCCACAAAGAATGGTAAAAGATACATCATTTCATTCTCTTCTCTAAACAGGCAAAACTGGTCTAAATATATATATATATATATATATATATATATATATATATATACTTTTTTTTTTTACTTACTTGAATGGCATAACCAAAACCAAAGATACGAGAATCAATCCAGGCTTTCCTCTCAGCAAGTGTCCATTCTGGATTGGTTGGACAGGGCTTATAAGTCACTTTTTCACAACAGGACATAACCTACAAACCAATAATTTTAATACTAAAAAAATTTACTGCTAAATATCAAATTCCAAACAATACAAAGAAGTGATACAATGAAAAAAAATTACCTTTGTTAGGCCCACATTCCTGGTGTATGTACTAATTTCTCTGGTCACAGGATCAACAATAGACTCTTCAATAATACTGACATTTTTTGTATTAACCAGCCTCTCCCCCCATTTTGGTAGGCGGTTGGTTTTGGTAAGTATCCTTTTGGTATACAATTTATTACCTATGACCTTGCGAATTACAGTATCTTCAGAGAGTACGTGTGAGCTGATGAGATGTAGTAGTAGTTAATAACAGGCTACTAAATAGCAAGTCTTTATGATTACAATACTGAAGTCACTTCTCTAGTTTTAACCAATTTGATAATCAAATTTTTATAAGACATTTTACTCAATCAAAATAATTTCACTAGGTCATCACAAAAGAAATTCACGAATAGCTACTACAGTGGGCCAAGCTACAGTAATATAGAACCTTCAAAAAACAATGGTTCCAAAATAAAAACTAATTTTATATATTACAGCAAATAACCAAAATATTTAAAGGGAATTCATTACCATACTTTTATACAAGAGAATCTTAAAAAAAGCATACATACCTCTCTGGATTTGGATATTTCTTCCATATAGCCTGAGCAACTTGGTTCCAAGAATACTGAAAGACACTGGAGCATTCATAAAACCTCATTGTTCAACCTATTACAAACCTACAAGAAAAACAACTTAAGTTCATTTGGTGGAAGACTAAGATAAATATTACAATAACAGTCTTGAAATAATTATACTGATGCAATATGGGTAATGATTTTTTTAGGGAGGGGGGAATGTAGAGCCAACTAAAGGAAAGGGAAAGATAAAATTATAATCACAAACAAAATTATAATAACCTTTGGTTAGCTTCGCCTGAATTGTTCATTCTGATGAAGGTCAAGCTTTTCACTCCACCTTAGACCTACAGTTTAACGTGGAATGAATCCGAACCATGCCCCATCAGCAGCACAGCGACTTAACCACTGGGCCACCTAGGATACCCATTTATCTACCAATCACTTTCTTTATTGTGTGGAAGGATGAACAGCTGGGTTTTGCTGTGCAGCAGCTGCCATCAGGTCTTGAACCCGGGGCCGATGGATAGTAGTCAGCGATGCTAACCACTACACCACCGAGGCGCATTTAAATATACATACAAATATAACTAGTTTCTATCATTGGGAGATTGGTGAGTTATGTGCAATGGATTTTTTCCATCATTTAGCCTATCAACATTACCAATGAAGGCATATATATATATATATATATATATATATATATATATATATATATATATAAGCACACCGGACAAAAAATTAGTCACCCCTCTCAGAATGTACCTAATAACGTGTGACGGCGCCTCTGGCCTTGATAACCGCACGAATCCGGCGAGGCAGAGACTCTACGAGGTTGTGCATGTACTGAACATCGATTTGCTGCCACTCGTTCATCAGCCGGTCCCGAAGTTCCGCCAGAGTCCGTGGGTGTCTATTCCTGCGCTTCACTTTCTGTTTCCAGCCTGAACAACACCTTCGACGCATTCAGGATTAAAGGCTTCATTGGACCTGCGATGTACTCGTCGCCTCCCATCATTGGAGAACAAACAAAAACGGGACTCATCGGACCAAATTACACGTTTCCAATCTGCCGCAGTCCAGTTTTTGTGCCTCTGAGCCCATTTATAACGTGCCAATTTGTGACTTGCTGTTAACAGCAGCCTCTTCCGTGGTACCCTGCTCCAGATGTCCATCGCATGCAGTTCGCGTCGCAATGTCCGTTCGGAAATTGGTCGCTGGAGAACCTCATTGGTTTCTTGGAGCAATTGTTTTCTGGTTTGAAAACGATTTGCAGTTACTAGATGAGAAACATGGCGGCGGCCCCTATTGTCGAGATTTGTTTTCCGGCCACAGTTACGCCGTCGATTGTGAAACTACACCACTCTTGTAAACTCGCTGGACAGTACGCGTTGACACACCAACAAATTGGGCTACTTCAGACATTTTGTGTCCATGGGCTCTGCCAAACACGATGGCTCCTTTTTGCCACTGAGTAACGTCGGCCTCACGACCCATTTGCAGACTATATCCAACACACACTTTGTTCTTCACCACCTCACGAAACAGATCTGATCCTGTGTGCTACGTCACCGCTACTTGTCACTTACCAATGCTACATCAGCACCTCTGTGTGACCTTGAACTTCCTACTATCGGTGCTATTAGGGGTGACTAATTTTTTGTCCGGTGTGCTTATATAATATATATATATATATATATATATATATATATATATATATGTGTGTGTGTGTGTGTGTGTGTAGGTAGCATTAATGACTGAATCCATCAGCCTCGGGTTCGAGACCTGGTGACAGCAGCTGGCATACAGCACAACCCAGCTGTTCATCCTTCCACACAATAAAGTGGTTGGTAGATAAATGGGTACCCTAGGTGGCCTAGTGGTTAAGACACTGGGATGAGTCAGAATGTGGGATGAGTCAGAATGTGGGATGAGTCAGAATGTGGGATGAGTCAGAATGTGGGATGAGTCAGAATGTGGGATGAGTCAGAATGTGGGATGAGTCAGAATGTGGGATGAGTCAGAATGTGGGATGAGTCAGAATGTGGGATGAGTCAGAATGTGGGATGAGTCAGAATGTGGGATGAGTCAGAATGTGGGATGAGTCAGAATGTGGGATGAGTCAGAATGTGGGATGAGTCAGAATTTGGGATGAGTCAGAATGTGGGATGAGTCAGAATTTGGGTCGAGTCAGAATTTGGGTCGAGTCAGAATTTGGGTCGAGTCAGAATTGGGATGAGTCAGAATTTGGGATGAGTCAGAATTTGGGATGAGTCAGAATTTGGGATGAGTCAGAATTTGGGATGAGTCAGAATTTGGGATGAGTCAGAATTTGGGATGAGTCAGAATTTGGGATGAGTCAGAATTTGGGATGAGTCAGAATTTGGGATGAGTCAGAATTTGGGATGAGTCAGAATTTGGATGAGTCAGAATTTGGGATGAGTCAGAATTTGGGATGAGTCAGAATTTGGGATGAGTCAGAATTTGGGATGAGTCAGAATTTGGGATGAGTCAGAATTTGGGATGAGTCAGAATTTGGGATGAGTCAGAATTTGGGATGAGTCAGACTCATCCTCTGTCAAGTGCTATTATTCTTTTGTTTATTTTACTGAGAAGTGTTTTATTTCCTATGTCAAGTGCCATTATTATTTTGTTTCTTTTACTAAGTGGTGTTTATTTAATACTGTATTGTACGAAAAGGTAAACAACAAAATTGTGTGTGTTTCACGCTCCAAATAATTTCAGCAACGCTAAGTGAAACAAAGTTTTATTTTTTTTTAATGTTTATTTTGAACATTGTATTAGACTCTCATAAATCAAATTTAAAAGGTTAGAGAGTATTTATGCCTCTTTAGGAGTAAATAGGGGGGGGTAATCAAGGTAATTCACGATGAGTCAGACTTTTCAATGAGTGGGATTGGCTACAGCCCTTTATAGTCCGACTTATCGAGTATTTACTGTATATAATTTATGGGTTTGTTTCTAGGAAACCTTAAATGTACGAGTATAATGAAAAGGGAGACCAAGGAAGCAACATACAGCATAACTTTAATATAAATCTGATGCTTTCAGGGATACAGCCCTTATCATCAGGGTAAATTTTAAAATTCTAGAAAGTAAAAGTCGTAAAATTTTAAAACAATTACAAAATAAATCTTACATTAAAACATTCAAAGAGGTAGGAAAGTTATGATTTAAAAAGTTTAAATTTAAAAATATAAATAGATTCCAATAATCCAAGATCATTCATGTTATTACTCGCATTTAAAATCTTAAAATTATCTGATGAAAAAGGACTGTCATATCCAACCAGATGTTTGCATATCATGAATTCCATTGGGTTACTGATGGGATGACCAGTGCAAGATAACCTACAAAATGAACTGGTCAATGTGGAAATGAAGTAACCAAATAGTACAAGTTTCCAATGTAAGACTCATTCTTGGTGTGTGAGCAATCAAATTTATAGATGCATGATAAACACAAAAGGGGAGGAAATCTATCCTTAAAATGAAAGCAAGATCTTATAGTGAATGAATTTACAAAAACAAATTTAAAATTAATTTGGGGGAAAAATTTCTTCAGAGCTGCAGACAGGTCTTTACTTCAGTTTTGTTAGTGACAAGATTAAGAAAAGTAAGATAACAATTGTCTTTGGGAACATTCAGAACAGGTTTCTTAGGTCTAGCTATAAATATTATCAAGAAATTTAAAATATATTTATGAATTAATATCTTAGGAAAACTACTGGAAGTAAAGTTAATTAAATATTCAAATTCATTATGAAGGCCAATATAGGATAAATATACATGATAAGATCTACAAATAAGAGTCCCAATGGAGTTAACTTTAAATAAAAAAAGTTGTTTAAGTAGAAAAAAAAAAAAGAACCTCATACCCAAACCTGTAAAAGTTGATTTACCAAATACTGATGTTGAAAAAGAACCATTCAGCTTCTCAATAGACAAATTCAAAAAATGGATAATGATGATCTCTGATTCAAAAGTTAATTTAATGTTAGAATGCTGTGCATTAAGATATTTTAAAAACTTCTCAGTATGTGAATGACATTGGAAGAGTGAAGATATCAAGGACCTGTTCTTCTTTGAAATAACATGAAAATACTGGGTGTGTATAAAGTAACAAGTGGAGAGAGAAAGCCGATTTGAATTATATTAATGCAAGTGAACATGGACAAGTAATATTTATTACATGTACATTAGGGTTATGACTTTTTAATTTTGTCACAAATATTGTTTCCTGTATCATCAATCGATGAACATTTGCTTGAAAACAATAAAAAAGGGCCTAATTCTTCAGAATTAAAAAAAAATGTCACCCCGAAAGCAAATATAGTATATTAGTATATTCGAGACAGCTGCATTGCACCATTCTAGATTGGTTACCTAGTATTTTCTTGAATATTCCGGAATATTCCAGAAATACACGTGTCTGCCTTAAGCCACGCCCTCTCTGGCCTCTATATAAGTGTTGCCGGATGAGGGTCTCGCGCATTCGCTCATCAGACAGTGCTGGTGAACACTGTCTGAGGAGCAAATGCGCGAGACCCTCATCCGGCAACACTTATATAGAGGCCAGAGAGGGCGTGGCTTAAGGCAGACACGTGTATTCTGGAATATTCCGGAATATCAAGAAAATACTAGGTAACCAATCTAGAATGGTGCAATGCAGCTGTCTCGAATATACTAATATACTATATTTGCTTTCGGGGTGACATTTTTTTTTAATTCTGAAGAATTAGGCCCTTTTTATTGTTTTCAAGCAAAAGTTCATCGATTGATGATACAGGAAACAATATTTATGACAAAAAAGTAAAAAGTCATAACCCTAATGTACATGCAGTCCTGAGATACAAACATCCGCACTTACAAATGAACTAGTATTGATTTTTCCCATCTGACATGCGAATTAAAAGTGCCTTTTTTCTCATTTCATGTTACTTTATTTTGTTTTATTAACTATATTTATTACATTATTACAGGTACCTATTATAAGTTCATATGAATGTACAACATTTCTTTATAATCCGAGTTATGAACAGGGTGCAAGAATTTAACCTGTTCATAAGTCAGGGACTACCTGTACTTTATAACAACTGTATATTCAATAGTAAGGTTTAAAGGTGTGTTGAAAATGTCCACCAACCTCTGTACAGGCTCTTGCATGGTGTATCACATTCAAATCAGATTTGTCTCTTCACTTGCATTAGGTACTTTATACACACCCTGTATTTGCCAGAGTGGAACCCAAAGGGGGACCTATAGCAACACATTCAGTTTATTCATAAAGTTGATTATTAAATACAAAATAGGAATTAAAAACTGAGAATTCAAAAAATTTCCTAAAATTTAACTTACTAAAACCATGAACAGTCTCTCAAGAAGAAAAAAGTTTGTCAACACAAAGGTCAATAGTTTGTGTAATAGAATATTGATAAACAATTGACTTATCATAATAGCTACACAAAAACATTAGCATTCAAGCTATTAATTTTGTGAGCAAATGAATAGGAATTTTTACTGAGTAATCAATTGTCTAATTGGCACATCCCCTTTATGGACTTTGAGGCCATAAAAATACCAGGAGTAGCACCAGTAACAAAAAGGTTATTGTAATCAGTTTCATTTAATTGACCAACTGATTTTAGATAATGTAAAAACTTTGTAATAACCTTGTAGTTTGCAAATAACAGAAAAAATGGAATCTTTAACTTGGCAAAACTTACCACTATCAGAAAGAAGAGTCAGGAATTTGCCCATATAATCTTTTTCGTTCAATATGACAACTACTACTTTTATCAGGTTTGCAAATAATAATATCGATACTACCAAAAGAAGGTAAAATACTAAAATCAGTTTTCTTAAAAATGGGAGAAAACCAATTCTATATGGCCAAGATGTTTTTTGGACCTTTCAAAAATTTGAGTCAATCTTCAAGAAACTAGAAAATAATAAACTGAACCTTACTTTTTTAGAAACCCACATGACCCACTGCATTTATTTTTATATTTTAAACGTTAGAGAAGCAAGTTATAGCATTAAAATTTTTATAAATCTTGCTTGGATAAGCTTCTAAAGCAGGGGTTGCCAGACTTTACTGAGATGGGATCTACTTTTTCCAAAGTTCTCCCTATACAATCCACCAGCCCAGTTATATATATATATATGGTGTCCCATAAGTCTGGCATCATAGGAGAAATTCATATTTTTCTATTTCTACAAACCATAATTCATATTTTTCTCTTTCTACAGTCCATAATGTCTGTGAGCAAGGAAGAATGAATCCAGATAATTCTACTCATAGGAAATCGGAGTGAAAGAGAGGCCGCTGCTGAATTTAACAGACTGCATCCAGACCGCGAGCCAATAACACAGAGTTGTGTTAGCAGACTTGTTGCAAAGTTTAAGGAAACAGGATCCACAGAAGATAAACCACGTAGTGGACCTTCAAGGAGGTCCACTGACGATGATACAGCGACTGCTATCCTGGCTCATTTTAACAGAAGTCCGAATAAGTCTCTTCGGTGATTGTCTGCCAAGACAGGAGTGTCGAAAAGTAGCATCCATCGCATTTTTCAGGCTCACAAATGGCATCCATATAAACTTCAGATCCTACAGAAATTAAGTGAAGATGATCCCGACCGGCGGATGGAATTTTGTGAATGGGCTACAGAACAATATGCTCAGGATGCCAATTTCCCATTCACCATTCTGTTCAGTGACGAGGCTGTTTTTATGGAAATGGTGAGGTAAATCGACAGAACACCTGCTACTGGTCTCAAAACAACCCTCACTGGTATACCTCTTCAAAGGAACAAGGTGCGTCTCGGGTGATGGTATGGTGTGGCATTTGGAAGGATCGCATCATAGGCCCCCTCTTTTCGATGAACATGTCATTGGAGGCACCTACCTACATATGCTCAAGGAAGAAGCATTTCCCAGTGTCTTGAACGAAGAAGGAAATTTCCCAACATGGTTCCAGCAAGATGGTGCTCCTGCACATTACAGCACCCAAGTAAGGGAATACCTGTACCAACAATTCCCCGGTCACTGGATAGGACATCGAGGGCCTGTGGAATGGCCAGCTAGAAGCCCAGATCTCACGCCACTAGATTTTTATCTCGGGGCCACTTGAAAGCACTGGTATATGCAGAGAAAATTAGGAGTGTTGAACATTTGTGGCAGCGCATTATTGGGGCATGAAACACCATTACTCGTGACATCATTCACCGTGTGCTTGCTGACTGGGTATCACGTCTGAATTTGTGTATTAAAAACAATGGTATACATATTGAGCGCGTTCTGTAAAGCTTTTGTTTTGCCTTTTTTTATTATTTTTCCTATGATGCTGGACTTATGGGACACCCTGTATGTGTATATATATATATATATATATATACAGATGGAGAGAGAATAACCAAGAATAAAATGAAGTGAATATAAAAATATATTGCCAAATGCACACAGATATATTTTTCATTAAATTTTAACCCCCAAACTTATTAGAAATTAGGTATACTGGAATAGGAAGAGCTTACTTTACTGATGCGATGATTTGCACTGCATGGCATCAGCAAGCCATGTGTAGCCTGGCTTGTAGCTGCTGATTGCTAGCCTCAAACAAGCATCCAGGTGATCATCTGTCAGAGTGGCTCAGTATTTTGATTTGACGATATTCATATGTGAGAATGTTGACTCACAAAGGTAGGTTGATCCAAAAAATGCTGTCAAGTACATGGCACTTTTTGACATTTGGATACTTTTCTTCAAGTAGTAGGTGCCAAAAGTTTCCTTCTGAAGACCTGGATTTGATTTGAATGTCGTTTTGTAGTCAAAATTTCATTCTCGATTGCAGATATGTCCATATTAGACAATAAGGTCATTTTTGATGCAACATCATCAATGTCAAAGTTTGCACCAAATAGGAAGCACATGAATGTTGCTACAGGTTCTAGTGTTGCTAAGTCTTGGAACCATCTGTTGAAGTCTGTAATAACATTCTGCAACTGTTCAACATATCAAACACTGTCAAACTGGTCGCATTCTTTTTCCTGACTTTCCAGCTCTGACATCATGTTTTTGAAGTTCCACAGTTGATGTCGCTGCAGCTGTGAGGATACCAGTTCTAGTTTTTGTTTAAAAGCATTCACCGAGATAATCTTTTCAACAATAGTTTTGTTTTTACCTTGCAACTCTAAGTTTAGCTGATTTAGAAAAGCAGTGGCGTTAGTCAAAAGAGCTAAATCTAACAGCCACACTTCGTCTTCCAACTCTTTGTAATATGTTTCTTTCAACTTCAGAGTCTTTAATTTCAGGCAAGATATCCCTAAACCTCTGCAGGAATTTACCTCTACTTAGCCACCTGACATCAGTGTGCAACAAAAGGTTAGTGTTCTGCTTTATTTTCTTCTAGCTGAGAACCCAAATAGAACACACAATCTTATGGGAAATATCCATAATTTCTTTAATATTCAACATTTTACCACACAATGCTTGTTGGTGAATTATGCAGTGATAATTAAAGTAGTTTGGAAACCTTTTATCACTTTTGCACAGGGTGATGAACCCACTGGAACAGCCAGTCATAGCAGGTGATCCATCAGTTGTTATGCTCACAAGCTTGTGAAGTGGGAATTCTGCATCATTAACAAACTCACTGAATGCATGAAAAATGTCCTCACCTCGAGTTTTCCCTCTTAAAGGTAGGATTTTAAACAGTTCTTCTTTGGCAGTCATATCTTAAACACGATTCTAATAAAAATGCATAACTGTGATATGTTGATCACATCTGTTGAGTCATCAAACTGAAGTGAAAGGAACACCAAGTCATGTATGTCTTTCTTCAGTTCTTCCACCAAATTCTCATCCATTACTTCACAACACCGCATCACAGTGTTTCTGGATAGCTGAAGCTGGTTAATAGCAGGCAATATTTCCAATTTATTACTGAAATTCTGAAACAACGACTCTGCTGCCTCTGTAAATGCTTCTTTGAATATTTCTCCATCCTGAAAAGGTTTCTTGTGTTTCACAAGTACACAGCTCACCCAAAATGATGCAGTCATTGCTGCTTTTGATTTTGTGCTAGGCCCTGTAAAGATAGACTGCTGAGCACTAAGTTGAGACTTAAGTTCATTGACTTTTCTCTTATGTAGTTCACTTTCAGTTGGGAAATCACTGTCATACCGCTTGTGAATAGTTTTAAAATACCTCTCTAAATTCTGCTTTTTGATGAAAGCGACACATGCATGGCAAATTAAACACACAGTTGGAATTTTTCATTGTAAAAAAATATGCTATCTCCCACTCATTGTGAAAATTTTAAGTTTTTTGTTTCTTGGCACTTGGTCCAGCACTCATTTTAATGGTGTTAATGCAACTGGACTGGAGACTGACCTTCACCACCAATTATTCCAAATGATTGACCCATCACTTAAGTGACATGCTCATAACAGCTCAGCTTACCATGGTATGAAATTTTGGCAGAAATTAAAGTTAACTATCATTTTCTGTGACATTAATTAAATATCTCTCAGAATTATTAAAGTTAAACTTTGTTATTTTTTGTTAAATGACTGGTAAACACAAAGATAAAACAAATAAATGTTGCTACCAATAATGGAGGTGATAAAGAATGCTAATTTTTGGTGGTAGCAGTCAGGTTGTGCGCTCATTAGTATTGCAAAATGTAAGGTCTCTGTTGCTAGGCTAAGCTACTGGTCATTCTGCAATCTACTGGTAGCTTGATATAGACGTTTTGGCCACCCATGTTCTAAAGGATTGAATTAAGATACAAGAGTCAACAGATTGACAAACTTATGAAGTCTGTTGAATGGGTACCTTAGGACTCATTTGAAAAATGAGGTTTCTTCCTTTGATCTCTCAAAACAGCGATCAAAGGAAAATTGTCTAAATTGAGTACAGGAATACCTCGGATAAGACGGTTAATTCGTTCCGCCGACATGCCGCACTGTTTGAAACCGCCCTGTTCGAGGCATGTTTTAATGGGAAATACTGTAGGTCATTCCAAGACATTTTAAATTACATTTTTTGTATGATTATTTTCGATAATTATAATGATTTAACATGTTTAAATGTGAAATAAAACAATAAGAATGCAAGATCACCAGTTGAAAATTCTTTTGTAGGAACGTCTTCTGCTTCTGCATCTTCCTCTTTCGCTTCTTCTTCTTCATAAACTCGTTGTTGTTCTAGATTGATTAGAGTTTCATTGTCTAGATCTTTCGAATGCGATTCAATGCACTCGATAACATTTGGTGCATCAACATTTTCGAATCCAAGATCCTTCCCAATGCTAACAATGTCAGTTGCAACTCCTGCAATGTGATTTTCGAAACCACGAAAATCAGTTGCACAATGTGGTAGAATATTTTTCCATACTGCTCGCATATTACTCGCAGTGACTTCAAGCCACGCTTGATTGATGTTTTCTATAACATTTCTGATGTTATAATTTTTCCAAAAACTTGTAGTATAGACCGCGCGCGGGTTGTTTGAAACTTAATATATCATCGCACTGACATTCCTTTTATAAATATCTTAAATAATACATTAAATAATTAATTTTATATTATAATATTCAATCCGTCCTATTGCGAAATCCATCCTGTTTGAAACCGTCTTATCCGAGGTATTCCTGTATTTCTAATTCTTCAACTACATGTAACTCTGGGAAGGTTATATTTAATTTTTCCAATTATAAATTGTCCAATAGGCAGGAATTTCTCCCCTCTTTTCATCTTCAGTTTAATCCTCCCATTTTTAAGCTGAACTTTCTTGCTTTTGAAAAATTAATTCTTACAGTGAAGAAGTTCCCTATTTTGCAAACTGAAAATGTTAGTACCCTTAAGAAATTAATTCAAAATGTTGCTTTTAAATACAGTCTGACCGCACAAATCTGGGATTCTATAAACCAGGCCCTCGCTATTCCATGATTGGTTTCCTGACTGGGAAAAATTGTAAAAATTTTGAAAAATACCATATACTAATTTACTAAATATCAAAGTAAATTGAACAAAAGTGGTGCATCACCCCCGAGCTAACTTCACATATACAGTATACCTGTAAAGAAGAATGCCCAGCCTTAGGGGCATTCAAAAAGGTTAGTTTTATATAGTACAGTAATCCCTTGTTTTATGTGGGGGTTCCTTGCTTGCGTTACCTGCTGTTCAAATTTAGTATATGAGACACTATATATTTACATTCAATTTACCCCAATACATCCATTTACAAGTTACATGGGCCTACATGTGCAAGGGTGGAGGATATAACTAATAGTGTTGACCAATTTACAGATGGTACCTCCGAGGACACAACGTATGTTATTCATGTCGGTACTAATAACGTTTTAAATTCTAGATCGGAAGAACTGCTGGCTAGGTACAGGGACTTACTAGAGCGATTAAAGGAAAAAACTAATAAGATTGTTTTAACAGGTATACTTCCTCGAATTATCCATCGTAACAATTTCTACAGCAAGGCGACCTATATTAACAATAACCTAAAGTCTCTTTGCCAACAGGAAGGAGTGCATTTTGAAATTTTTGGAACAGTTTCTGCGGCAGGAGGGACTTGTTCCTCGGAGATGGACTTCATCTTAATGACGTAGGAGCTGCGCGTTTAGGAAGACTATTTCATAATACTGTCTCTTCTTTTCAGGCTGCCGTAACTCGAACGGTCCCAGCGTAAATTCCATAAATTTCCACTGCGCTCGCGAAGTTGTCGCAATTACAAACAATTTGAAGGTTCTATCCTTAAATGCTCGTAGCCTACGAAATAAAATAAACGAATTTTTTTCTTTAATTGCTTGTAAAGACTATGATATAATTGCGATAAATGAATCGTGGCTTAGCACTGAAACTCGTGACTTTGTAGGGGAGTATCAAATTAAAGGTTATAGACTTTTTGTTAAAAACAGAATAGGTAGGCGAGGAGGCGGTGTTATGTTGTATATCAAAGATAATATAGCGAACGTTATAGAAGTAAAGCACACAATTCCAGAACCGATAGATTCGACTATAGCAGAACTTAAATTGAACGATTTCAAACTTCTTGTTGCGGTTATATATAGGCCCCCTAATCAAACAGCTGATACGGACGAAGCGTTATATCGTGAACTAAAGCGAATAATCGGTAGTGAGCAGGCTTTAGTTATGGGTGACTTTAATTGCGCTAACGTAAATTACGATACAATGCAGGGAGACGCGGAAGGTAATCGTTTAGTTAATTTTCTCGAGGATAGCTTTCTTATTCAAAAGGTTGGGGAACCTACGAGGTTGGACAGTATTTTAGATTTAGTAATAACTACGGATGATAGGCTAATTACTGATCTTCAAATAATAGAACCGTTGGGCAATAGCGATCACAATATGGTAGAGTTTGTCCTCTCAGTAAGTCACTCGAAACCAGCTAACTCGACGAAAATTCCTAACTTCCAGCACGCAGACTTTAGTAAATTTCGAAATAAATTGTCACACGTCAATTGGGAAAACGTATGGGGAACTCCAACGCAAAACTAATGTGGGAATCGTTCGAAACAGTATTTAGGACTATAAATGAGGAATGTGTACCGTACAAAATTAAGCGTGCGAAAGTAAACAACAAGCCCTTGTGGTTTACTTCTAGAGTAGGAGACATTATAAAGAGTAGAGATAGGGCTTATAGGCTACATAAGTGCGATAAAGACAATTTGTGGTTACGAAACAACTACATATCTCTAAGGCGTGAAGCGAAAAGTGTAATAAAAAAGTCCAAGCGCGAATTTGAAATCTCCATAGCTCGTGACGGTAAAGAAAACCCCAAGCGATTCTTTCAATACGTCAATAATAGAAATCCAGTAAAAAGCGTCTTGGGGCCTTTGAAAAATCTAAACGGAGATCTAGTTTCTGAAAACAAGGAAATGGCTACCTTGCTAAACGAATTTTTGTCAGTTTTTACTATAGAAGATGTAACAAATATCCCTACGGTCACGGATATAATACCGTTTGATAATGGTAATATTTTGGATAATATAGTGGTTAGTGAAGGGAGGTAACGCGATCTATATTGATAAAATGAAAACGCGTAAATCACCGGGGCCGGATTCCATATATCCCATACAACTAAAAGAATTAAAAGATAGCATTGTTGTGCCGCTAACAAAGATTTTTAATGCGTCTATTTCTGAGGGGTGCGTACCAGATAATTTCAAGTTAGCAAACGTAACACCTATCTTTAAGAAAGGCGATAAAGGTGCGGCGGGAAATTATAGGCCAATCAGTTTAACGTCTGTTGTAGGTAAGCTACTGGAATCAATAATTAGGGATCGTATAGTCGAACACTTAGAATTCCATAAGCTAGTTAGAAATACGCAGCACGGATTTAGGCGAAACAAATCTTGCTTAACTAATCTTTTAGAATTTTTCCAAAGCGTGGTTGACGTTTACGATAGACATCGGGCGGTTGATGTAGTGTATTTAGATTTTCAAAAAGCGTTTGACACCGTGCCGCACAAAAGACTCATTGAAAAAACTAAGGCTCATGGAATCAGGGGTGTAGTAATAAATTGGCTAGAAGAGTGGTTGCGAGGCAGGAAACAGAGGGTGGTCGTTGATGGAGCGGAGTCGTGTTGGGCTAATGTAGCGAGTGGCGTTCCTCAGGGTTCTGTATTGGGCCCTTGCTTTTTCTTATATATATTAACGATTTAGATGTCGGCCTAGTCAGTACAGTTTCAAAGTTTGCGGATGACACGAAGCTGGGTGGTAGGGCGATTAATGACGAAGATAGAGGTAAAATTCAGGAAGATCTGAATAAAATCGTTGATTGGTCAGTCACATGGCAAATGAGATTTAACGTTGATAAGTGCAAAATTTTGCATATAGGTTCGCGTAACGGTAATTTTGCGTATAGTATGTCAGGGAAAGATTTAACAAGCGTAGAGCAGGAAAAAGATTTAGGAGTTATAGTCACTGGTGATTTAAAAGTAGCGAAACAAAGTACAGCAGCGGTCAATAAGGCGAACAAAGTGTTAGGTTTTATAGCTCGAAATTTTGAGTACAAATCGCGCGATATTATAGTTCCACTTTATAAATCATTAGTTAGACCCCATTTGGAGTACGCGGTCCAATTTTGGAATCCGCATATGCGCAAAGATATAGACAAAATCGAAAGAGTTCAAAGACGAGCAACTAAGATGATTCCGTCGCTTAGGTCAAAGTCGTACGAGGATAGGCTTAAGGAGTTAAAATTGACAACACTCGAGACTAGGAGGTTAAGGGGTGATCTAATCCAGGTTTTCAAAATTATGAATGGGTTCGATAACGTAGATAGAGATAGCTTTTTCGAAATATCTCAATATAATAGGACTAGAAATAACGGGTGTAAGTTGACAAGTAGAAGGTTCGAGACAGCAGTTGCGAAAAACTTTTTTACGCATAGAATAGTAAATAGCTGGAATAGTTTGCCGGTAGAAGTAATTAGTAGCACGTCTATAAACATGTTTAAAAATCGATTAGACGCATATGTTGATAGAAAGGGTATAGTTTAAGGTAGTAAAATTAAGGCTTTCTGGGGATAGATCCCACAGCTCAACACAAGTGTTGTGGGATATAGGGAGGCAGCGTCTTGGGTTAGGGGATACTCTCTGTCCTTACACACCCATTTAAAGAGATTCCTCTGCCGAGCGGTGCCCCCCATAGTACTGTGAGGTATTGAAAAACTCATGATCTTCACTTGCCCCACAAACACCTTTAAATGGGAGACCCAAAATGGGTGCACACACATTTCTACATTACTGTACAGTCTTTACAGCCACACCTACACTTTTTCTCGTAAGTGTATATATTGTAATGTATATGATTGTAAATTTTGACTTGGTCCGCAATCGATATGGACCGTGACTTGATGGATACCGTAATGAAATTGACTGGATTCTTTGGATCTGATATATTTGCATGTCCGTTATAAATAGATATAGAGTGTAACATATTTGTGGATAGTAGTCTATTATGACTTGATCCTCTGGATCCAGAGATTCTATCTTTAGTTTTAAATCGATAATTAATTAGTTTTAAATTGATAATTATTTAGTTTCGTAAAAATTGGTCGTTGCCAATTTACCGGCAGTTTTTACATAAATTTCTTATGTTCTTGTGGTTCGGAACCCACGTAAAATTGTAGGTCCCCTCCGCCACCACGGAGGACATACACAATACACGATTACGAACACAGTTAGGTAGACCAGCCATGAGTGGATCCTAGGGTCTTTGTTGGTCTGAAACATTATAACATTATATAGCCTGATTTAACCTTATTAACAAGTATTAAGCTATAAATACAGTTAGTAAATAATATACAATATAATAATAATATATAAATAATACGTAATATAATAAAAGAACTAAAATTTTACTAACCAAAAATAATGATGATGATGATAGTGAGGATTGCTGTGCAGT
This sequence comes from Bathynomus jamesi, assembly GCA_023014485.1. Taxonomy (NCBI): domain Eukaryota; kingdom Metazoa; phylum Arthropoda; class Malacostraca; order Isopoda; family Cirolanidae; genus Bathynomus; species Bathynomus jamesi. The sequence goes on along the minus strand of JAJOZX010003628.1, from coordinate 8,274 downwards.
ACTATTTACATGATATTGTGAAGAGAAAATCTTTTCTTTAAATTTTCAAACCAGCCTTTGCCTGCACTAAACTCAGCACTGAGCACCATCACATGGGACAAAATGACCATGGATCTGCTTGGCCTTCTCACAGAAAAATGCACTGCTTAATGGTGCATGTTTTCGATTCATATCCTCAATACAAATGTCAAGCCTTTTCCATGCCTGACTTTAATTTATCTAACAACTCCACTTTTTGCACTAAAGTCATTACTTTTCTTGATCTTTTAGCCTCACCCTCTGCAGGAGAACTGGCTGGACATTTTGGAGCCATATTAATCAAAAAAGTAAAGTATTTTTAATGGAAAACGAAGTTATAATCCTAGAGATTAACAAACTGGGCAACCAGCCATGGTGCATCACTAGCAACTGCATGGCAGCTGACTCACTAGGTGCGTTGCACAGTATGTAATTGTACTACATGTGGAACTGGCACACAATATTTTTCTGTTCAAATTTAGCATTTTAGATATGGCACAGCTTACCCACGTATATGCAAAGCCTTGTTTAACAAAACCATGTAAAATAAGGGATTACTGTATATCAATATTATATTTTGTCGTCAAGTCTATTTACTTGTTTTCAGGTATACAGTACAGTATTTTAATGTTTTCAGGGACAATTTGGGTCAAAATCACAGTCTTCCTCTATAAATTGTAAGTCATGGAAGCTCATTCTGTTAATCCGTGAATTCAGGTAATCCAGATAGGTCACTGTGCTCTATTATCCCAGATTTATGGGGTCAGACTGTATTACTATAATTTTAAAACCTATAAATTTTTTCCTCATTTTTACGAAAACCAATTTTAGTATTTTACATTCTTAGGTAGTAACAATAATATTGTTATTTGTAAACCTGATAAAGAATTGTTGTTGTCATATTGAACAAAAAGATTAGCTACTGTATTTTTCAGTGTATAAGATGCACCTTTGTATAAGACCCCCCCCTATTTTCAAGGCCTTTTTTCAGGAAAAAAATTATGACCAACTGCCTAGTTGTCAGAAAATGTCTAATTTTCTACCAGCAAGGCTGACTTTTGTTAAAGCCCTCCATCAAAAGTATGGTAATACGTTTTCTTTCACCCATACTCATTATAAGAAAATAGTATTAAGTATTAGTGATGTAGGTCACATCCGCATCCGCGGAACATCCGCACATTTTCTTGCACCCGCGTCCGCATCCGCACTTTGGACTGCGGATGTCGTGCGGATGTGGACCGTTGAGATAAAACGTCATTAATAAGTGGAAATTATCAAATTCTACTATATTAAGAGAACTAGTTCATTGTGCGCAAAAGTGATGCAAGCGACAAGACGAGAGGCTGTTCTTGTATGAAGTTACTCTCTTGCAACCTACTTAGATCCACGTTACAAAGCTAAGTTATTTTCACCTAGTACATTAGAACGAGTTAAATCATCACTTGGCAAAGCAGTTGAAGAGCTTCAATCTCTTGAATCTGTCGCTTCGCCACCCACCAAAAGAATAAAAGTTTCAGTGACGGAACCAACACCTTCAACAAGCAAATGTATCACAGAATATCTCTCTCAGTTTCTTGAGTCAAGCAGCAATGACGAGACCTACGCGATGTCAAAAGATGTAGTAAAAATGATCGAGAGCTATCACCAAGAAAAACGCCTGGCTGCATGTGACAATCCTATTAGTTGGTGGAAAAATACGCAGAATATCTATCCATACTTGAGTAAACTTGCAAGGAAACATTTAGCCTGTCCTCCAACAAACGTACCAAGCGAGAGATTATTTAGCAGTGCTGGATTAATATATGATGAAAAGAGAAACAGACTGGCAGCAGAAAAGGCAGAAAAGGCAGAAAAATTAATGTTCCTTAAGCATAACCTTCCTATAATTAAGTTTGAACATTAAACGATGAACATCTTAGTTTACTTTATTTTAATTACCCATTTATAAATATGCCTAATAAAACTTTAAACTTAATATAAATAGTTATCAAGCTAATTAAAGATCTCTTTCTATAAGGGTGGAGGTTGGGGAAAGAGGTCGGTGGGGTGCATTTGAGTTGGGTTCATGTCCCGCATCCTGGTAACACAATTATGGTTCCTAATTGTGGCTGAAACTCGACAAAATATAACGAATTTATTTTCAGACAAATTCACTAATTGATTTCTATATTAGTTAGATGCTTGATATTATTTTATATGTTCAGAGAAAAGTACAGCAATTATTGTACAATTAATCAATTATACTATATTATAGCTACAGCTCTCTCTATATAATAACTTATTATATACGTTAAACACAACAAATCTCGAATATATCCTAAAAAATAACGAAAATGTAGACATCCGCATCCGCAGATGTTGAAATCAAACATCCTCATCCGCATCCGCGGATGTGAAAAAAATGACATCCGCTACATCACTATTAAGTATATGGGAGCCTATACTATATGTTATGAAACATAAAAGTAAGTCATTATGCAATACATACTGTTTTTCTTGTTATCAGTGGGTTGGGAAGAGTAGAAACTTAGTGTAAAATTGGCCAAAGAGATGATGAATTTTTGTAAAAATCCATCAGTTCTTCTAGCCCATATAAAGTAATATTATGACCTTCGGTGTATAGGACACAGGGTGATTTTGAGACCCCTTTTTTTTTTTGGAAAAAAGTGCATCTTATACACCAAAAAATACAGTATATAGACAAAGTCCTGACTCCTCTTTCTGATACTACTAAGTTTTACCAAGTTAAAGATTCCATTTTGTCTTATTTTGTAAAATGATGATAAAGTTAAAGGTTTTTACATCTAAAATCAGTTGATAAATGAAATTTATTTCAATAGCTAACTGTTTTGTTACTGGTTCTACTCCTGGTATTCTTTATGGCCTCCCTAAAGTTCATAAAAGGGATGTGCCAATTAGACCTATTCTTGCAGCCTATAATTCTCCTACCTATCCTTTGGCTAAGTTCCTCATTCCTATTTTGTCCCCACTACTGACAACCAACTATTACTCAGTAAAAATTCCTATTCATTTGCTCATGAAATTAATAGCTTAAATTCTAATAATGTTTTTGGGTAGCTATGATGTTGTCATTGTTTACCAATATTTCATTACACGAAACTACTGACTTTCGTGTTGACACGCTACTTTTTTCTTGAGACAGTTCATGGTTTTATTAGGTTAAATTTTAGGAAACTTTTTGAATTGTCAGTTTTTAATTCCTATTTTGTATTTAATAACACTGTACAACAGTGAAAAAAAATGGAAATGAGTGTGTCATTTTTATGGCTATATAGATTGCAAAAGTAACACTCATTTATTTGTATCACCCCCGATTTTATGAAAATGACCCTATTTCATTGTATCATTTTGAGAATCACTGGTTCTCTGAATGCATCTTTTACATTTTGTTCAGTCATGCAAATGATGTGGTGGTGGTCAGCTCTGTGTTCCCACTTTGATTTTATGAAAAATTTCTTTTATTAATCATTTAAAACAAAACTGTCACCCATATTTTATCATAAATCAGTGCTAAAAGTGAGTATTATTGAATAACAGCTATCAAATTATGTATATTTCACCAACAACATCTATATTGTGTGAAATTGCAAATTGATCTATCATTTTCTTATTTTACAGGTTTTTATTGATGTTATGCTACAATGCCTAGAGAGTGCAAAAATTTGCCAAACAGTTTTTGTTATATTTGTGGGACAACGTTAAAACAGTATAAAAGGAAGTTGACTTCTCATGTGAAAAAGCTTTATGAATTATACTTTGCATGCAAAGTTGGTGATCAGGACAAGCACTGGGCACCTCATATCTGCTGTGTGAGATGTACAAGCTCGTTATCTGCATGGTTCAAAGGCACCAGTCCTGGTCTGAGATTTGGTGTCCCAATGGTATGGAGAGAGCCGCTGGACCATTCAACTGATTGTTATTTCTGCTTAATGAACATCACAGGTTTGAATCTTTTATTTTTCTGAATATATGTCAAATTTGGTGTTTTTAGCACATTTAAGCATATCCTGCTCTGCATAATGTATTACACAATTATGCTATCTTAAGTAGTCAACAATGTCTATTGTCTCACATTACAGGTTGTAACAGAAAAGGGAAAAAGGCTATAGTCTACCCAAATCTTCATTCTGCTGTGTGTCCTGTGGAACATTCCACAGATATACCCATCCCTCGTCCTCCAGCTGAAATGCTGACCAATAACACAGACTCTGACAAATCGGAATCAGATGGCGAATGCTATGAAGCTCAAGTCGAGTCCAAGAAAGAACAACATCTATCACACAGCCTGAACTCAATGATTTGGGCCATGATTTAATACTTACCAAGCAACAAAGTGAACTGCTGGCCTCACGTCTACAAGAATGGAATCTGCTGGCAGAAGACGTACGAATTACAGCATTCCAAAAGCGCTCCTTGGATTTGCAGGAATATTTCACAATGAAGAATAATCTTTGTTACTGCATTGATATACATGGTCTGTTCGATGCTCTGGGTTTGTGCTATGAACTGAATCAGTGGAGCTTGTTCATTGATGCATCTCTGTACAGTGTTAAGGGTGTACTGCTACACACAATGGGAACACAATGTCTTCTATTCCAATCGCTCATTCAGTCATCTTGAGAGAAATGTATGACAATGTTACTTTTATTCTAGACTGTTTAAAATACAATGAACATGAATGGCTTATCTGCGCAGATTTGAAGGTTGTGGCTATTCTCAATGGATTGCAAACTGGCTATATGAAATACATGTGTTTCCTATGCAAGTGGGATAGCCAAGCAAGGTCTGAACACCACACACGCTCAGTATGGCCGCCGCGAGACAATTCCTCACCTGGATCTCTCAATGTTACTCACTAACCACTAGTATGAAAGGAAAAGGTTATCTTGCTGCCACTTCACATAAAACTAGGGCTGATGAAACAATTTGCAAAGGCGTTGAAACAGGATAAGCCTGCCTTCAAATATCTAAAGGAAAAATCCCAAAAAATAAGTGATGCCAAGATTAAAGAAGGCATATTCGTCAGCCCTCAAATTCACTAACTCATGCTAGATGAACACTTTGAAGCAGTGATGGATGAAGTTGAGTTGGCAGCCTGGCGTGCATTCAAAAATGTGTGCAGCAGTCTACTAGGAAAGACTAAACACGATAACTATGCTGCACTTGTGAATCAACTTAACTCATACCAACATCTCGGATGTAAGATGTCATTGAAAATTCATTTTTTGCATTCACATCTCTCATTCTTTCTGGAAAACACACCTGCTGTTAGCAATGAACACGGGAAGAGATTCCACCAGGATATAGCCACAATGGAGAGCCAATACAAAGGGAAGTGGAGTCCTGCTATGCTGGCCGATTTCTGCTGGAATTTAAAGCATGACCAACCAGAAGCATCACACAAATGCCAGCATAAATACAAATAATGAGTTGAAAACAATATAATACGAGTTTTATGTTAATTTTGTGCATATACAGGTGACCCTCAGTATACACAGGGTTAGGTTCCTGAAAATGCCCATGTAAATGGAAACCATGCATACGGGGACTAATACCTTATGGGAAAAAACACAATCAATCCCTAGACCAAATGACCAACTATATTTCCTCATACATCACTAAAACACGTACAGAAACACCAAAACACATACTATACATACATGTATATTTATATATTAACTGCACATAATATTATTACTGCAGTAACAAGAAAAAAAATGGTTTAACTTACAAATAAGGTAGGCAGATTGGTTAGAGATGCTGCGGACGATGTTTACTGGTGAGTGTTGTTATTTATTATGATTATTTGTTGCGATTTATTTTTTTAATTGTACTACTAATAAAGTATAAAAATACATTGTAAAGAAGTTAAAATCATTAGAGATGCATATATTTAACATAACGATTAATTAAAATATTGGAGAACATCCTTTATGTGATGTATAATTTGTAAATTTGCAAAATTTGTAAGAGAATCCTCGCCACAATTAGATTCAATATTGGGGGATTGGTTAGGGCAATTGTATTGTAGATTGGCAACACTGGTAACTGGTGCACTACTGACTGAGTGAGTGGTGGAGGGGTAGGGAGGGGAGAGGTAGAGTGACAGGCCACCACACACAGCTGTGTCAGCTCGGGAAACCATGTATGGACGAGATCCCCTCCCGTGTATACAGGGGTTGGGGAGCAATACCAAAACAGTGTATACAGAGGGTCACCTGTATGTTGAAGTATAGCAATAATTAAACTGCTCCATATGATAAAGCCTATCTGTTTATCAATATATTCTTATTTGTTGGTATGAAGATTTTAAGCAGTCATTACAAAAAAACATGACATGATAGAAAAAACTACTTTCAGATTTGGAATCAGCACACTCAAATATTAAGAATGACAATGTTATTCCTGTTTTTTTCTGAACCAAAAATTTGTTGTACAGTGTAATGAACTTCATGAACAAACTGTAAAGGTGTTGCTATGGGTTCCCCTTTGGGTCCAACACAGGCAAATATTTTCACGTGTTATTTCAAAGAACAGGTTCTTGATACTCATCTGCTTGATTTTCACCCAAACTTTTATTGAAGATATGTGGATACCTTCACTCTCTTACAATGTCAATCACATAGTGAGAACTTTTTAAATTATTTTAATGTAAAGGGTGTCAGGAAATGATTGCCGCCCCCCGCCCCCCCCCCCTGTACAGAAGAAACTGAAAGGAATAGAAAAAAACAGACAAAACCACGCGAAAGAGCGTTTAATTTTGAATAAAAAACACTTGTTTTAATATCGGGTGTTGCCCCCATTTGCAGCTCTGACGGCCATTAATCAACAGGGGTATGATCCCAGAAGTGTCTCAAAGAGATCGGTATCATGACTCATTTCTTCAAGGACTTCGTTGATCTTTGCAGTCATAATTTCTGTTGAATACCGATTCTGAATGGGTTGTTCCAGCATTAAGGACTCCACCCGATCCTTCATGATGGATCCGACATGTTCACAGACATTAAGATCGGGAGAATTGCCAGGCCATTCATTATTTCCGAAAAAATCAATGTTATTGTCCTTAAGCAGTTGTTGAGTCGCAAGTGCTTTCATACAGGGGGCTTTGTCGTGAAGAAAGGTTGCCTGTTCAACATCCAAAACACACTTGGGGTCTTTCAAAAATGGAATTACATGTTGGGCTAAAATTACATTTCGAAAACAAGGCCCATCCCAACTGGTTCCTCTTGGTTTGATAACCCAGATGAGCTTCCGAATAGAGAACATAATGAAAACACCCACACATGCTGGATTTTTTACTATTTCTCGATACTTCTGGTCGTCTGGGACTTCATCAGGAGTTGTTGCCCAAACCCGATCATTCTGAAAATTTGGTTTTCTGGAGACATAAACGAAGAATTCATCGCTGACAACCAAGTGAAGGAAATCGTCTTCCGTCCATTCCTCAAAATAATCACAAAACCATAGCCGATCTTCAATATTAAGATCACTCTTCCGTGGCTTAGCTATTTCATGCCAAGCACTCAAGCCTTGGAGAACTCGAAATTGATGCACAAGTTGCCAATTGACTATCTTACCACGACGGATAAGTATCTCTTTCGCTACCTCAGAGCAGCTCTTCTTTCGGCACCGTGATGCAGCAAGCACAATGTCTTTCGATTCTTGAGATAATTTCTCCGGTCTTCCTCCTCGAAATTCTGTTTCACAATCTTCAGGATTCTTATTCCAATTCCTTTTGACAAAGTCTTCTGATCTTTTTAATCTCTCAGCCACCCAGTGTCGAGTTATGAAAGTTGCACCAGCTTCCTTTGTTTCACGAAATGTGACAGCTCGAATGCGGTCAAGAACTCGCTTTTTCTCTGAATCGTTCAAAATAGATGATGCCATGGTTTCTGTGGGGAAAAAAATGGTAAGAATTAAAATCACAGGAATAGAATATAATGGTTTTTATTCAGATTTTAACGCTCTTTCAAGTGGTCTCGCCAGTTTTTATCTATCTCTTCTAGTTTTTGCTGTACAGGGGGGAGGGGGGGCAATCATTTCCTGACACCCCGTACAACATTCTAACATTAAATTTACTATCAAATCAGAGATCCTCCTCCTCCACCTCCTTTTGGATTTGTCTATTGAGAAGCTGAATGGTTCTTTTTCTGTCTCAGTATTTAGTAAATCAACTTTTACAGGTTTTGGGTATAAGGTTTCTACTTACACACACTTTTTTACTCAAAGTTAACT